>OY986435.1:253216624-253816624 GCA_963920525.1 Dichetophora obliterata | reverse complement strand
CTCCTTTGTCCAAATGCATTTTGCTCTATCTCTTGTAGTTTAGGAGTTGTAGAACACTTTTTGGAGTGGTAGCTGGCCAAAAACATGTGCTTTTTCCTCATAACTCCCAAACTGTACATCCTACAAGGACGATTTATACACCAAATTGTTTCTAATACATATAAACACAAGACTGCATATTCAGAAAAAAGTTTTCTGGAATTTGATTTTTTTTCAAGAATCTTAGTTTAAATTTTTTACATGAATCATAGTTTTTGACGTGGTTTTGTGCGATTTTTTTGATTTTTTAGCCATAACTTCTAAACCATACATCATAAAAGGACGATTTATGCATCAAAATGTTCCTTAAGCTACTGCCCACAAGACTGTATCCTTAAAATAATTTTAAAAATTAGATTTCATGTTAATTTCATGTGCCCTTTTTTGTCAATTTTTATTTTTTTTATTTATTTTCTAAAATAAAAACTACATATCAGATAAGGACGATTCATGCATTAAAATGAGCATTTGTCCAAATGCCGTTTGCTCTATCTCTTGTAGTTTAGGAGTTGTAGAACACTTTTTGGAGTGGAAGCTGGCCAAAAACATGTGCTTTTTCCGTCATAACTCCCAAACTGTGCATCCTACAAGGACGATTTATACACCAAATTGTTTCTAATACATATATACACAAGACTGCATATTCAGAAAAAAGTTTTCTGGAATTTGGTTTTTTTTTCAAGAATCTTAGTTTAAATTTTTTACATGAATCATAGTTTTTGACGTGGTTTTGTGCGATTTTTTTGATTTTTTAACCATAACTTCTAAACCATACATCATAAAAGGACGATTTATGCATCAAAATGTTCCTTAAGCTACTGCCCACAAGACTGTATCCTTAAAATAATTTTAAAAATTAGATTTCATGTTAATTTCATGTGCCCTTTTTTGTCAATTTTTATTTTTTTTATTTATTTTCTAAAATAAAAGCTACATATCAGATAAGGACGATTCATGCATTAAAATGAGCACCAGGTCCTCGTCCTTAAGAAGGGATACTCCTTTGTCCAAATGCATTTTGCTCTATCTCTTGTAGTTTAGGAGTTGTAGAACACTTTTTGGAGTGGTAGCTGGCCAAAAACATGTGCTTTTTCCGTCATAACTCCCAAACTGTACATCCTACAAGGACGATTTATACACCAAATTGTTTCTAATACATATATACACAAGACTGCATATTCAGAAAAAAGTTTTCTGGAATTTGATTTTTTTTCAAGAATCTTAGTTAAAATTTTTTACATGAATCATAGTTTTTGACGTGGTTTTTTGCGATTTTTTTGATTTTTTAGCCATAACTTCTAAACCATACATCATAAAAGGACGATTTATGCATCAAAATGTTCCTTAAGCTACTGCCCACAAGACTGTATCCTTAAAATAATTTTAAAAATTAGATTTCATGTTAATTTCATGTGTCCTTTTTTGTCAATTTTTATTTTTTTTATTTATTTTCTAAAATAAAAACTACATATCAGATAAGGACGATTCATGCATTAAAATGAGCACCAGGTCCTCGTCCTTAAGAAGGGATACTCCTTTGTCCAAATGCCGTTTTCTCTATTTCTTGTAGTTTAGGAGTTGTAGAACACTTTTTGGAGTGGAAGCTGGCCAAAAACATGTGCTTTTTCCGTCATAACTCCCAAACCATACATCCTACAAGGACGATTTATACACCAAATTGTTTCTAATACATATATACACAAGACTGCATATTCAGAAAAAAGTTTTCTGGAATTTGATTTTTTTTCAAGAATCTTAGTTAAAATTTTTTACATGAATCATAGTTTTTGACGTGGTTTTTTGCGATTTTTTTTTATTTTTTAGCCATAACTTCTAAACCATACAACATAAAAGGACAATTTATGCATCAAAATGTTCCTTAAGCTATTGCCCACAAGACTGTATCCTTAAAATAATTTTAAAAATTAGATTTCATGTTAATTTCATGTGCAACTCCAGGAGCACCAGGTCCTCGTCCTTAAGTATGGTTACTTCTTTGTCCAAATGCATTTTGCTCTATCTCTTGTAGTTTAGGAGTTGTAAACACTTTTTGGAGTGGTAGCTGGCCAAAAACATGTGCTTTTTCCGTCATAACTCCCAAACTGTACATCCTACAAGGACGATTTATACACCAAATTGTTTCTAATACATATATACACAAGACTGCATATTCAGAAAAAAGTTTTCTGGAATTTGATTTTTTTTCAAAAATCTTAGTTAAAATTTTTTACATGAATCATAGTTTTTGACGTGGTTTTTTGCGATTTTTTTGATTTTTTAGCCATAACTTCTAAACCATACATCATAAAAGGACGATTTATGCATCAAAATGTTCCTTAAGCTACTGCCCACATGACTGTATCCTTAAAATAATTTTAAAAATTAGATTTCATGTTAATTTCATGTGCAACTCCAGGAGCACCAGGTCCTCGTCCTTAAGTATGGTTACTTCTTTGTCCAAATGCATTTTGCTCTATCTCTTGTAGTTTAGGAGTTGTAAACACTTTTTGGAGTGGTAGCTGGCCAAAAACATGTGCTTTTTCCGTCATAACTCCCAAACTGTACATCTTACAAGGACGATTTATACACCAAATTGTTTCTAATACATATATACACAAGACTGCATATTCAGAAAAAAGTTTTCTGGAATTTGATTTTTTTTCAAGAATCTTAGTTAAAATTTTTTACATGAATCATAGTTTTTGACGTGGTTTTGTGCGATTTTTTTGATTTTTTAGCCATAACTTCTAAACCATACATCATAAAAGGACGATTTATGCATCAAAATGTTCCTTAAGCAACTGCCCACAAGACTGTATCCTTAAAATAATTTTAAAAATTAGATTTCATGTTAATTTCATGTGCCCTTTTTTGTCAATTTTTATTTTTTTTATTTATTTTCTAAAATAAAAACTACATATCAGATAAGGGCGATTCATGCATTAAAATGAGCACCAGGTCCTCGTCCTTAAGAAGGGATACTCTTTTGTCCAAATGCCGTTTTCTCTATCTCTTGTAGTTTAGGAGTTGTAGAACACTTTTTGGAGTGGAAGCTGGCCAAAAACATGTGCTTTTTCCGTCATAACTCCCAAACCATACATCCTACAAGGACGATTTATACACCAAATTGTTTCTAATACATATATACACAAGACTGCATATTCAGAAAAAAGTTTTCTGGAATTTGATTTTTTTTCAAGAATCTTAGTTAAAATTTTTTACATGAATCATAGTTTTTGACGTGGTTTTTTGCGATTTTTTTGATTTTTTAGCCATAACTTCTAAACCATACATCATAAAAGGACGATTTATGCATCAAAATGTTCCTTAAGCTACTGCCCACAAGACTGTATCATTAAAATAATTTTAAAAATTAGATTTCATGTTAATTTCATGTGCCCTTTTTTGTCAATTTTTATTTTTTTTATTTATTTTCTAAAATAAAAACTACATATCAGATAAGGACGATTCATGCATTAAAATGAGCACGATGTCCTCGTCCTTAAGCAGGAATACTCCTTTGTCCAAATGCCGTTTTCTCTATCTCTTGTAGTTTAGGAGTTGTAAAACACTTTTTGGAGTGGAAGCTGGCCGTCATAACTCCCAAACCATACATCCTACAAGGACGATTTATACACCAAATTGTTTCTAATACATATATACACAAGACTGCATATTCAGAAAAAAGTTTTCTGGAATTTGATTTTTTTTCAAGAATCTTAGTTAAAATTTTTTACATGAATCATAGTTTTTGACGTGGTTTTTTGCGATTTTTTTGATTTTTTAGCCATAACTTCTAAACCATACATCATAAAAGGACGATTTATGCATCAAAATGTTCCTTAAGCTACTGCCCACAAGACTGTATCATTAAAATAATTTTAAAAATTAGATTTCATGTTAATTTCATGTGCCCTTTTTTGTCAATTTTTATTTTTTTTATTTATTTTCTAAAATAAAAACTACATATCAGATAAGGACGATTCATGCATTAAAATGAGCACCAGGTCCTCATCCTTAAGATGGGATACTCCTTTGTCCAAATGCCGTTTTCTCTATCTCTATCTCTATCTCTATCTCTATCTATCTTGTAGTTTAGGAGTTGTAGAACACTTTTTGGAGTGGAAGCTGGCCAAAAACATGTGCTTTTTCCGTCATAACTCCCAAACCATACATCCTACAAGGACGATTTATACACCAAATTGTTTCTAATACATATATACACAAGACTGCATATTCAGAAAAAAGTTTTCTGGAATTTGATTTTTTTTCAAGAATCTTAGTTACAATTTTTTACATGAATCATAGTTTTTGACGTGGTTTTTTGCGATTTTTTTGATTTTTTAGCCATAACTTCTAAACCATACATCATAAAAGGACGATTTATGCATCAAAATGTTCCTTACGCTACTGCCCACAAGACTGTATCCTTAAAATAATTTTAAAAATTAGATTTCATGTTAATTTCATGTGCCCTTTTTTGTCAATTTTTATTATTTTTATTTATTTTCTAAAATAAAAACTACATATCAGATAAGGACGATTCATGCATTAAAATGAGCACGATGTCCTCGTCCTTAAGCAGGAATACTCCTTTGTCCAAATGCCGTTTTCTCTATCTCTTGTAGTTTAGGAGTTGTAGAACACTTTTTGGAGTGGAAGCTGGCCAAAAACATGTGCTTTTTCCGTCATAACTCCCAAACCATACATCCTACAAGGACGATTTATACACCAAATTGTTTCTAATACATATATACACAAGACTGCTTATTCAGGAAAAAGTTTTCTGGAATTTGATTTTTTTTCAAGAATCTTAGTTAAATTTTTTACATGAATCATAGTTTTTGACGTGGTTTTGTGCGATTTTTTGATTTTTTAGCCATAACTTCTAAACCATACATCATAAAAGGACGATTTATGCATCAAAATGTTCCTTAAGCTACTGCCCACAAGACTGTATCCTTAAAATAATTTTAAAAATAAGATTTCATGTTAATTTCATGTGCCCTTTTTTGTCAATTTTTATTTTTTTTATTTATTTTCTAAAATAAAAACTACATATCAGATAAGGGCGATTCATGCATTAAAATGAGCACCAGGTCTTCGTTCTTAAGAAGGGATACTCCTTTGTCCAAATGCCGTTTTCTCTATCTCTTGTAGTTTAGGAGTTGTAGAACACTTTTTGGAGTGGAAGCTGGCCAAAAACATGTGCTTTTTCCGTCATAACTCCCAAACCATACATCCTACAAGGACGATTTATACACCAAATTGTTTCTAATACATATATACACAAGACTGCATATTCAGAAAAAAGTTTTCTGGAATTTGATTTTTTTTCAAGAATCTTAGTTAAAATTTTTTACATGAATCATAGTTTTTGACGTGGTTTTTTGCGATTTTTTTGATTTTTTAGCCATAACTTCTAAACCATACATCATAAAAGGACGATTTATGCATCAAAATGTTCCTTAAGCTACTGCCCACAAGACTGTATCATTAAAATAATTTTAAAAATTAGATTTCATGTTAATTTCATGTGCCCTTTTTTGTCAATTTTTATTTTTTTTATTTATTTTCTAAAATAAAAACTACATATCAGATAAGGACGATTCATGCATTAAAATGAGCACCAGGTCCTCATCCTTAAGATGGGATACTTCTTTGTCCAAATGCCGTTTTCTCTATCTCTATCTCTATCTCTATCTATCTTGTAGTTTAGGAGTTGTAGAACACTTTTTGGAGTGGAAGCTGGCCAAAAACATGTGCTTTTTCCGTCATAACTCCCAAACCATACATCCTACAAGGACGATTTATACACCAAATTGTTTCTAATACATATATACACAAGACTGCATATTCAGAAAAAAGTTTTCTGGAATTTGATTTTTTTTCAAGAATCTTAGTTAAAATTTTTTACATGAATCATAGTTTTTGACGTGGTTTTTTGCGATTTTTTTTTATTTTTTAGCCATAACTTCTAAACCATACATCATAAAAGGACGATTTATGCATCAAAATGTTCCTTACGCTACTGCCCACAAGACTGTATCCTTAAAATAATTTTAAAAATTAGATTTCATGTTAATTTCATGTGCCCTTTTTTGTCAATTTTTATTATTTTTATTTATTTTCTAAAATAAAAACTACATATCAGATAAGGACGATTCATGCATTAAAATGAGCACGATGTCCTCGTCCTTAAGCAGGAATACTCCTTTGTCCAAATGCCGTTTTCTCTATCTCTTGTAGTTTAGGAGTTGTAGAACACTTTTTGGAGTGGAAGCTGGCCAAAAACATGTGCTTTTTCCGTCATAACTCCCAAACCATACATCCTACAAGGACGATTTATACACCAAATTGTTTCTAATACATATATACACAAGACTGCTTATTCAGGAAAAAGTTTTCTGGAATTTGATTTTTTTTCAAGAATCTTAGTTAAATTTTTTACATGAATCATAGTTTTTGACGTGGTTTTGTGCGATTTTTTGATTTTTTAGCCATAACTTCTAAACCATACATCATAAAAGGACGATTTATGCATCAAAATGTTCCTTAAGCTACTGCCCACAAGACTGTATCCTTAAAATAATTTTAAAAATAAGATTTCATGTTAATTTCATGTGCCCTTTTTTGTCAATTTTTATTTTTTTTATTTATTTTCTAAAATAAAAACTACATATCAGATAAGGGCGATTCATGCATTAAAATGAGCACCAGGTCCTCGTCCTTAAGAAGGGATACTCCTTTGTCCAAATGCCGTTTTCTCTATCTCTTGTAGTTTAGGAGTTGTAGAACACTTTTTGGAGTGGAAGCTGGCCAAAAACATGTGCTTTTTCCGTCATAACTCCCAAACCATACATCCTACAAGGACGATTTATACACCAAATTGTTTCTAATACATATATACACAAGACTGCATATTCAGAAAAAAGTTTTCTGGAATTTGATTTTTTTTTTCAAGAATCTTAATTAAAATTTTTTACATGAATCATAGTTTTTGACGTGGTTTTTTGCGATTTTTTTGATTTTTTAGCCATAACTTCTAAACCATACATCATAAAAGGACGATTTATGCATCAAAATGTTCCTTAAGCTACTGCCCACATGACTGTATCCTTAAAATAATTTTAAAAATTAGATTTCATGTTAATTTCATGTGCCCTTTTCTGTCAATTTTTATTTTTTTTATTTATTTTCTAAAATAAAAACTACATATCAGATAAGGACGATTCATGCATTAAAATGAGCACGATGTCCTCGTCCTTAAGAAGGGATACTCCTTTGTCCAAATGCCGTTTTCTCTATCTCTTGTAGTTTAGGAGTTGTAGAACACTTTTTGGAGTGGAAGCTGGCCAAAAACATGTGCTTTTTCCGTCATAACTCCCAAACCATACATCCTACAAGGACGATTTATACACCAAATTGTTTCTAATACATATATACACAAGACTGCATATTCAGAAAAAAGTTTTCTGGAATTTGATTTTTTTTCAAGAATCTTAGTTGAAATTTTTTACATGAATCATAGTTTTTGACGTGGTTTTTTGCGATTTTTTTGATTTTTTAGCCATAACTTCTAAACCATACATCATAAAAGGACGATTTATGCATCAAAATGTTCCTTAAGCTACTGCCCACAAGACTGTATCATTAAAATAATTTTAAAAATTAGATTTCATGTTCATTTCATGTGCCCTTTTTTGTCAATTTTTATTTTTTTTATTTATTTTCTAAAATAAAAACTACATATCAGATAAGGACGATTCATGCATTAAAATGAGCACCAGGTCCTCATCCTTAAGATGGGATACTCCTTTGTCCAAATGCCGTTTTCTCTATCTCTATCTCTATCTCTATCTATCTTGTAGTTTAGGAGTTGTAGAACACTTTTTGGAGTGGAAGCTGGCCAAAAACATGTGCTTTTTCCGTCATAACTCCCAAACCATACATCCTACAAGGACGATTTATACACCAAATTGTTTCTAATACATATATACACAAGACTGCATATTCAGAAAAAAGTTTTCTGGAATTTGATTTTTTTTCAAGAATCTTAGTTAAAATTTTTTACATGAATCATAGTTTTTGACGTGGTTTTTTGCGATTTTTTTGATTTTTTAGCCATAACTTCTAAACCATACATCATAAAAGGACGATTTATGCATCAAAATGTTCCTTAAGCTACTGCCCACAAGACTGTATCATTAAAATAATTTTAAAAATTAGATTTCATGTTAATTTCATGTGCCCTTTTTTGTCAATTTTTATTTTTTTTATTTATTTTCTAAAATAAAAACTACATATCAGATAAGGACGATTCATGCATTAAAATGAGCACCAGGTCCTCATCCTTAAGATGGGATACTCCTTTGTCCAAATGCCGTTTTCTCTATCTCTATCTCTATCTCTATCTATCTTGTAGTTTAGGAGTTGTAGAACACTTTTTGGAGTGGAAGCTGGCCAAAAACATGTGCTTTTTCCGTCATAACTCCCAAACCATACATCCTACAAGGACGATTTATACACCAAATTGTTTCTAATACATATATACACAAGACTGCATATTCAGAAAAAAGTTTTCTGGAATTTGATTTTTTTTCAAGAATCTTAGTTAAAATTTTTTACATGAATCATAGTTTTTGACGTGGTTTTTTGCGATTTTTTTGATTTTTTAGCCATAACTTCTAAACCATACATCATAAAAGGACGATTTATGCATCAAAATGTTCCTTACGCTACTGCCCACAAGACTGTATCCTTAAAATAATTTTAAAAATTAGATTTCATGTTAATTTCATGTGCCCTTTTTTGTCAATTTTTATTATTTTTATTTATTTTCTAAAATAAAAACTACATATCAGATAAGGACGATTCATGCATTAAAATGAGCACGATGTCCTCGTCCTTAAGCAGGAATACTCCTTTGTCCAAATGCCGTTTTCTCTATCTCTTGTAGTTTAGGAGTTGTAGAACACTTTTTGGAGTGGAAGCTGGCCAAAAACATGTGCTTTTTCCGTCATAACTCCCAAACCATACATCCTACAAGGACGATTTATACACCAAATTGTTTCTAATACATATATACACAAGACTGCTTATTCAGGAAAAAGTTTTCTGGAATTTGATTTTTTTTCAAGAATCTTAGTTAAATTTTTTACATGAATCATAGTTTTTGACGTGGTTTTGTGCGATTTTTTGATTTTTTAGCCATAACTTCTAAACCATACATCATAAAAGGACGATTTATGCATCAAAATGTTCCTTAAGCTACTGCCCACAAGACTGTATCCTTAAAATAATTTTAAAAATAAGATTTCATGTTAATTTCATGTGCCCTTTTTTGTCAATTTTTATTTTTTTTATTTATTTTCTAAAATAAAAACTACATATCAGATAAGGGCGATTCATGCATTAAAATGAGCACCAGGTCCTCGTCCTTAAGAAGGGATACTCCTTTGTCCAAATGCCGTTTTCTCTATCTCTTGTAGTTTAGGAGTTGTAGAACACTTTTTGGAGTGGAAGCTGGCCAAAAACATGTGCTTTTTCCGTCATAACTCCCAAACCATACATCCTACAAGGACGATTTATACACCAAATTGTTTCTAATACATATATACACAAGACTGCATATTCAGAAAAAAGTTTTCTGGAATTTGATTTTTTTTTTCAAGAATCTTAGTTAAAATTTTTTACATGAATCATAGTTTTTGACGTGGTTTTTTGCGATTTTTTTGATTTTTTAGCCATAACTTCTAAACCATACATCATAAAAGGACGATTTATGCATCAAAATGTTCCTTACGCTACTGCCCACAAGACTGTATCCTTAAAATAATTTTAAAAATTAGATTTCATGTTAATTTCATGTGCCCTTTTTTGTCAATTTTTATTATTTTTATTTATTTTCTAAAATAAAAACTACATATCAGATAAGGACGATTCATGCATTAAAATGAGCACGATGTCCTCGTCCTTAAGCAGGAATACTCCTTTGTCCAAATGCCGTTTTCTCTATCTCTTGTAGTTTAGGAGTTGTAGAACACTTTTTGGAGTGGAAGCTGGCCAAAAACATGTGCTTTTTCCGTCATAACTCCCAAACCATACATCCTACAAGGACGATTTATACACCAAATTGTTTCTAATACATATATACACAAGACTGCATATTCAGAAAAAAGTTTTCTGGAATTTGATTTTTTTTCAAGAATCTTAGTTAAAATTTTTTACATGAATCATAGTTTTTGACGTGGTTTTTTGCGATTTTTTTGATTTTTTAGCCATAACTTCTAAACCATACATCATAAAAGGACGATTTATGCATCAAAATGTTCCTTAAGCTACTGCCCACATGACTGTATCCTTAAAATAATTTTAAAAATTAGATTTCATGTTAATTTCATGTGCCCTTTTCTGTCAATTTTTATTTTTTTTATTTATTTTCTAAAATAAAAACTACATATCAGATAAGGACGATTCATGCATTAAAATGAGCACGATGTCCTCGTCCTTAAGAAGGGATACTCCTTTGTCCAAATGCCGTTTTCTCTATCTCTTGTAGTTTAGGAGTTGTAGAACACTTTTTGGAGTGGAAGCTGGCCAAAAACATGTGCTTTTTCCGTCATAACTCCCAAACCATACATCCTACAAGGACGATTTATACACCAAATTGTTTCTAATACATACATACACAAGACTGCATATTCAGAAAAAAGTTTTCTGGAATTTGATTTTTTTTCAAGAATCTTAGTTAAAATTTTTTACATGAATCATAGTTTTTGACATGGTTTTTTGCGATTTTTTTGATTTTTTAGCCATAACTTCTAAACCATACATCATAAAAGGACGATTTATGCATCAAAATGTTCCTTAAGCTACTGCCCACAAGACTGTATCATTAAAATAATTTTAAAAATTAGATTTCATGTTAATTTCATGTGCCCTTTTTTGTCAATTTTTATTTTTTTTATTTATTTTCTAAAATAAAAACTACATATCAGATAAGGACGATTCATGCATTAAAATGAGCACCAGGTCCTCATCCTTAAGAAGGGATACTCCTTTGTCCAAATGCCGTTTTCTCTATCTCTATCTCTATCTCTATCTATATTTATCTATCTTGTAGTTTAGGAGTTGTAGAACACTTTTTGGAGTGGAAGCTGGCCAAAAACATGTGCTTTTTCCGTCATAACTCCCAAACCATACATCCTACAAGGACGATTTATACACAAAATTGTTTCTAATACATATATACACAAGACTGCATATTCAGAAAAAAGTTTTCTGGAATTTGATTTTTTTTCAAGAATCTTAGTTAAAATTTTTTACATGAATCATAGTTTTTGACGTGGTTTTTTGCGATTTTTTTGATTTTTTAGCCATAACTTCTAAACCATACATCATAAAAGGACGATTTATGCATCAAAATGTTCCTTAAGCTACTGCCCACAAGACTGTATCATTAAAATAATTTTAAAAATTAGATTTCATGTTAATTTCATGTGCCCTTTTTTGTCAATTTTTATTTTTTTTATTTATTTTCTAAAATAAAAACTACATATCAGATAAGGACGATTCATGCATTAAAATGAGCACCAGGTCCTCATCCTTAAGAAGGGATACTCCTTTGTCCAAATGCCGTTTTCTCTATCTCTATCTCTATCTCTATCTCTATCTATCTTGTAGTTTAGGAGTTGTAGAACACTTTTTGGAGTGGAAGCTGGCCAAAAACATGTGCTTTTTCCGTCATAACTCCCAAACCGTACATCCTACAAGGACGATTTATACACCAAATTGTTTCTAATACATACATACACAAGACTGCATATTCAGAAAAAAGTTTTCTGGAATTTGATTTTTTTTCAAGAATCTTAGTTAAAATTTTTTACATGAATCATAGTTTTTGACATGGTTTTTTGCGATTTTTTTGATTTTTTAGCCATAACTTCTAAACCATACATCATAAAAGGACGATTTATGCATCAAAATGTTCCTTAAGCTACTGCCCACAAGACTGTATCATTAAAATAATTTTAAAAATTAGATTTCATGTTAATTTCATGTGCCCTTTTTTGTCAATTTTTATTTTTTTTATTTATTTTCTAAAATAAAAACTACATATCAGATAAGGACGATTCATGCATTAAAATGAGCACCAGGTCCTCATCCTTAAGAAGGGATACTCCTTTGTCCAAATGCCGTTTTCTCTATCTCTATCTCTATCTCTATCTATATTTATCTATCTTGTAGTTTAGGAGTTGTAGAACACTTTTTGGAGTGGAAGCTGGCCAAAAACATGTGCTTTTTCCGTCATAACTCCCAAACCATACATCCTACAAGGACGATTTATACACAAAATTGTTTCTAATACATATATACACAAGACTGCATATTCAGAAAAAAGTTTTCTGGAATTTGATTTTTTTTCAAGAATCTTAGTTAAAATTTTTTACATGAATCATAGTTTTTGACGTGGTTTTTTGCGATTTTTTTGATTTTTTAGCCATAACTTCTAAACCATACATCATAAAAGGACGATTTATGCATCAAAATGTTCCTTAAGCTACTGCCCACAAGACTGTATCATTAAAATAATTTTAAAAATTAGATTTCATGTTAATTTCATGTGCCCTTTTTTGTCAATTTTTATTTTTTTTATTTATTTTCTAAAATAAAAACTACATATCAGATAAGGACGATTCATGCATTAAAATGAGCACCAGGTCCTCATCCTTAAGAAGGGATACTCCTTTGTCCAAATGCCGTTTTCTCTATCTCTATCTCTATCTCTATCTATCTTGTAGTTTAGGAGTTGTAGAACACTTTTTGGAGTGGAAGCTGGCCAAAAACATGTGCTTTTTCCGTCATAACTCCCAAACCATACATCCTACAAGGACGATTTATACACCAAATTGTTTCTAATACATATATACACAAGACTGCATATTCAGAAAAAAGTTTTCTGGAATTTGATTTTTTTTCAAGAATCTTAGTTAAAATTTTTTACATGAATCATAGTTTTTGACGTGGTTTTTTGCGATTTTTTTGATTTTTTAGCCATAACTTCTAAACCATACATCATAAAAGGACGATTTATGCATAAAAATTTTCCTTAAGCTACTGCCCACATGACTGTATCCTTAAAATAATTTTAAAAATTAGATTTCATGTTAATTTCATGTGCCCTTTTTTGTCAATTTTTATTTTTTTTATTTATTTTCTAAAATAAAAACTACATATCAGAAAAGGACGATTCATGCATTAAAATGAGCACGATGTCCTCGTCCTTAAGAAGGGATACTCCTTTGTCCAAATGCCGTTTTCTCTATCTCTTGTAGTTTAGGAGTTGTAGAACACTTTTTGGAGTGGAAGCTGGCCAAAAACATGTGCTTTTTCCGTCATAACTCCCAAACCATACATCCTACAAGGACGATTTATACACCAAATTGTTTCTAATACATATATACACAAGACTGCATATTCAGAAAAAAGTTTTCTGGAATTTGATTTTTTTTCAAGAATCTTAGTTAAAATTTTTTACATGAATCATAGTTTTTGACGTGGTTTTTTGCGATTTTTTTGATTTTTTAGCCATAACTTCTAAACCATACATCATAAAAGGACGATTTATGCATCAAAATGTTCCTTAAGCTACTGCCCACAAGACTGTATCATTAAAATAATTTTAAAAATTAGATTTTATGTTAATTTCATGTGCCCTTTTTTGTCAATTTTTATTTTTTTTATTTATTTTCTAAAATAAAAACTACATATCAGATAAGGACGATTCATGCATTAAAATGAGCACCAGGTCCTCGTCCTTAAGAAGGGATACTCCTTTGTCCAAATGCCGTTTTCTCTATCTCTATCTCTATCTATCTTTATCTATCTTGTAGTTTAGGAGTTGTAGAACACTTTTTGGAGTGGAAGCTGGCCAAAAACATGTGCTTTTTCCGTCATAACTCCCAAATCATACATCCTACAAGGACGATTTATACACCAAATTGTTTCTAATACATATATACACAAGACTGCATATTCAGAAAAAATTTTTCTGGAATTTGATTTTTTTTCAAGAATCTTAGTTAAAATTTTTTACATGAATCATAGTTTTTGACGTGGTTTTTTGCGATTTTTTTTATTTTTTAGCCATAACTTCTAAACCATACATCATAAAAGGACGATTTATGCATCAAAATGTTCCTTAAGCTACTGCCCACAAGACTGTATCATTAAAATAATTTTAAAAATTAGATTTCATGTTAATTTCATGTGCCCTTTTTTGTCAATTTTTATTTTTTTTATTTATTTTCTAAAATAAAAACTACATATCAGAAAAGGACGATTCATGCATTAAAATGAGCACGATGTCCTCGTCCTTAAGAAGGGATACTCCTTTGTCTAAATGCCGTTTTCTCTATCTCTTGTAGTTTAGGAGTTGTAGAACACTTTTTGGAGTGGAAGCTGGCCAAAAACATGTGCTTTTTCCGTCATAACTCCCAAACCATACATCCTACAAGGACTATTTATACACCAAATTGTTTCTAATACATATATACACAAGACTGCATATTCAGAAAAAAGTTTTCTGGAATTTGATTTTTTTTCAAGAATCTTAGTTAAAATTTTTTACATGAATCATAGTTTTTGACGTGGTGTTTTGCGATTTTTTTGATTTTTTAGCCATAACTTCTAAACCATACATCATAAAAGGACGATTTATGCATCAAAATGTTCCTTAAGCTACTGCCCACAAGACTGTATCATTAAAATAATTTTAAAAATTAGATTTCATGTTAATTTCATGTGCCCTTTTTTGTCAATTTTTATTATTTTTATTTATTTTCTAAAATAAAAACTACATATCAGAAAAGGACGATTCATGCATTAAAATGAGCACGATGTCCTCGTCCTTAAGAAGGGATACTCTTTTGTCCAAATGCCGTTTTCTCTATCTCTTGTAGTTTAGGAGTTGTAGAACACTTTTTGGAGTGGAAGCTGGCCAAAAACATGTGCTTTTTCCGTCATAACTCCCAAACCATACATCCTACAAGGACTATTTATACACCAAATTGTTTCTAATACATATATACACAAGACTGCATATTCAGAAAAAAGTTTTCTGGAATTTGATTTTTTTTCAAGAATCTTGGTTAAAATTTTTTACATGAATCATAGTTTTTGACGTGGTTTTGTGCGATTTTTTTGATTTTTTAGCCATAACTTCTAAACCATACATCATAAAAGGACGATTTATGCATCAAAATTTTCCTTAAGCTACTGCCCACAAGACTGTATCCTTTAAATAATTTTAAAAATTAGATTTCATGTTAATTTCATGTGCCCTTTTTTGTCAATTTTTATTTTTTTTATTTATTTTCTAAAATAAAAATTACATATCAGATAAGGACGATTCATGCATTAAAATGAGCACGATGTCCTCGTCCTTAAGAAGGGATACTCCTTTGTCCAAATGCCGTTTTCTCTATCTCTTGTAGTTTAGGAGTTGTAGAACACTTTTTGGAGTGGAAGCTGGCCAAAAACATGTGCTTTTTCCGTCATAACTCCCAAACCATACATCCTACAAGGACGATTTATACACCAAATTGTTTCTAATACATATATACACAAGACTGCATATTCAGAAAAAAGTTTTCTGGAATTTGATTTTTTTTCAAGAATCTTGGTTAAAATTTTTTACATGAATCATAGTTTTTGACGTGGTTTTTTGCGATTTTTTTGATTTTTTAGCCATAACTTCTAAACCATACATCATAAAAGGACGATTTATGCATCAAAATGTTCCTTAAGCTACTGCCCACAAGACTGTATCATTAAAATAATTTTAAAAATTAGATTTCATGTTAATTTCATGTGCCCTTTTTTGTCAATTTTTATTTTTTTATTTATTTTCTAAATAAAAACTACATATCAGATAAGGACGATTCATGCATTAAAATGAGCACCAGGTCCTCATCCTTAAGAAGGGATACTCCTTTGTCCAAATGCCGTTTTCTCTATCTCTATCTCTATCTCTATCTATCTTGTAGTTTAGGAGTTGTAGAACACTTTTTGGAGTGGAAGCTGGCCAAAAACATGTGCTTTTTCCGTCATAACTCCCAAACCATACATCCTACAAGGACAATTTATACACCAAATTGTTTCTAATACATATATACACAAGACTGCATATTCAGAAAAAAGTTTTCTGGAATTTGATTTTTTTTCAAGAATCTTAGTTAAAATTTTTTACATGAATCACAGTTTTTGACGTGGTTTTGTGCGATTTTTTTGATTTTTTAGCCATAACTTCTAAGCCATACATCATAAAAGGACGATTTATGCATCAAAATGTTCCTTAAGCTACTGCTCACAAGACTGTATCCTTTAAATAATTTTAAAAATTAGATTTCATGTTAATTTCATGTGCCCTTTTTTGTCAATTTTTATTTTTTTTATTTATTTTCTAAAATAAAAACTACATATCAGATAAGGACGATTCATGCATTAAAATGAGCACCAGGTCCTCGTCCTTAAGAAGGGATACTCCTTTGTCCAAATGCCGTTTTCTCTATCTCTTGTAGTTTAGGAGTTGTAGAACACTTTTTGGAGTGGAAGCTGGCCAAAAACATGTGCTTTTTCCGTCATAACTCCCAAACCATACATCCTACAAGGACGATTTATACACCAAATTGTTTCTAATACATATATACACAAGACTGCATATTCAGAAAAAAGTTTTCTGGAATTTGATTTTTTTTCAAGAATCTTAGTTAAAATTTTTTACATGAATCATAGTTTTTGACGTGGTTTTTTGCGATTTTTTTGATTTTTTAGCCATAACTTCTAAACCATACATCATAAAAGGACGATTTATGCATCAAAATGTTCCTTAAGCTACTGCCCACAAGACTGTATCATTAAAATAATTTTAAAAATTAGATTTCATGTTAATTTCATGTGCCCTTTTTTGTCAATTTTTATTTTTTTTATTTATTTTCTAAAATAAAAACTACATATCAGATAAGGACGATTCATGCATTAAAATGAGCACCAGGTCCTCATCCTTAAGAAAGGATACTCCTTTGTCCAAATGCCGTTTTCTCTATCTCTATCTCTATCTATCTTGTAGTTTAGGAGTTGTAGAACACTTTTTGGAGTGGAAGCTGGCCAAAAACATGTGCTTTTTCCGTCATAACTCCCAAACCATACATCCTACAAGGACGATTTATACACCAAATTGTTTCTAATACATATATACACAAGACTGCATATTCAGAAAAAAGTTTTCTGGAATTTGATTTTTTTTCAAGAATCTTAGTTAAAATTTTTTACATGAATCATAGTTTTTGACGTGGTTTTTTGCGATTTTTTTTATTTTTTAGCCATAACTTCTAAACCATACATCATAAAAGGACGATTTATGCATCAAAATGTTCCTTAAGCTACTGCCCACATGACTGTATCCTTAAAATAAATTTAAAAATTAGATTTCATGTTAATTTCATGTGCCCTTTTTTGTCAATTTTTATTTTTTTTATTTATTTTCTAAAATAAAAACTACATATCAGATAAGGGCGATTCATGCATTAAAATGAGCACCAGGTCCTCGTCCTTAAGAAGGGATACTCCTTTGGCCAAATGCCGTTTTCTCTATCTCTTGTAGTTTAGGAGTTGTAGAACACTTTTTGGAGTGGAAGCTGGCCAAAAACATGTGCTTTTTCCGTCATAACTCCCAAACCATACATCCTACAAGGACGATTTATACACCAAATTGTTTCTAATACATATATACACAAGACTGCATATTCAGAAAAAAGTTTTCTGGAATTTGATTTTTTTTCAAGAATCTTAGTTAAAATTTTTTACATGAATCATAGTTTTTGACGTGGTTTTTTGCAATTTTTTTGATTTTTTAGCCATAACTTCTAAACCATACATCATAAAAGGACGTTTTATGCATCAAAATGTTCCTTAAGCTACTGCCCACAAGACTATATCATTAAAATAATTTTAAAAATTAGATTTCATGTTAATTTCATGTGCCCTTTTTTGTCAATTTTTATTTTTTTTATTTATTTTCTAAAATAAAAACTACATATCAGATAAGGACGATTCATGCATTAAAATGAGCACCAGGTCCTCATCCTTAAGAAGGGATACTCCTTTGTCCAAATGCCGTTTTCTCTATCTCTTGTAGTTTAGGAGTTGTAGAACACTTTTTGGAGTGGAAGCTGGCCAAAAACATGTGCTTTTTCCGTCATAACTCCCAAACCATACATCCTACAAGGACGATTTATACACCAAATTGTTTCTAATACATATATACACAAGACTGCATATTCAGAAAAAAGTTTTCTGGAATTTAATTTTTTTTCAAGAATCTTAGTTAAAATTTTTTACATGAATCATAGTTTTTGACGTGGTTTTGTGCGATTTTTTTGATTTTTTAGCCATAACTTCTAAACCATACATCATAAAAGGACGATTTATGCATCAAAATGTTCCTTAAGCTACTGCCCACAAGACGGTACCCTTTAAATAATTTTAAAAATTTGATTTCATGTTAATTTCATGTGCCCTTTTTTGTCAATTTTTATTTTTTTTATTTATTTTCTAAAATAAAAACTACATATCAGATAAGGACGATTCATGCATTAAAATGAGCACCAGGTCCTCGTCCTTAAGAAGGGATACTCCTTTGTCCAAATGCCGTTTTCTCTATCTCTTGTAGTTTAGGAGTTGTAGAACACTTTTTGGAGTGGAAGCTGGCCAAAAACATGTGCTTTTTCCGTCATAACTCCCAAACCATACATCCTACAAGGACGATTTATACACCAAATTGTTTCTAATACATATATACACAAGACTGCATATTCAGAAAAAAGTTTTCTGGAATTTAATTTTTTTTCAAGAATCTTAGTTAAAATTTTTTACATGAATCATAGTTTTTGACGTGGTTTTGTGCGATTTTTTTGATTTTTTAGCCATAACTTCTAAACCATACATCATAAAAGGACGATTTATGCATCAAAATGTTCCTTAAGCTACTGCCCACAAGACTGTATCCTTTAAATAATTTTAAAAATTTGATTTCATGTCAATTTCATGTGCCCTTTTTTGTCAATTTTTATTTTTTTTATTTATTTTCTAAAATAAAAACTACATATCAGATAAGGACGATTCATGCATTAAAATGAGCACCAGGTCCTCGTCCTTAAGAAGGGATACTCCTTTGTCCAAATGCCGTTTTCTCTATCTCTTGTAGTTTAGGAGTTGTAGAACACTTTTTGGAGTGGAAGCTGGCCAAAAACATGTGCTTTTTCCGTCATAACTCCCAAACCATACATCCTACAAGGACGATTTATACACCAAATTGTTTCTAATACATATATACACAAGACTGCATATTCAGAAAAAAGTTTTCTGGAATTTAATTTTTTTTCAAGAATCTTAGTTAAAATTTTTTACATGAATCATAGTTTTTGACGTGGTTTTGTGCGATATTTTTGATTTTTTAGCCATAACTTCTAAACCATACATCATAAAAGGACGATTTATGCATCAAAATGTTCCTTAAGCTACTGCCCACAAGACTGTATCCTTTAAATAATTTTAAAAATTTGATTTCATGTCAATTTCATGTGCCCTTTTTTGTCAATTTTTATTTTTTTTATTTATTTTCTAAAATAAAAACTACATATCAGATAAGGACGATTCATGCATTAAAATGAGCACGATGTCCTCGTCCTTAAGAAGGGATACTCCTTTGTCCAAATGCCGTTTTCTCTATCTCTTGTAGTTTAGGAGTTGTAGAACACTTTTTGGAGTGGAAGCTGGCCAAAAACATGTGCTTTTTCCGTCATAACTCCCAAACCATACATCCTACAAGGACGATTTATACACCAAATTGTTTCTAATACATATATACACAAGACTGCATATTCAGAAAAAAGTTTTCTGGAATTTAATTTTTTTTCAAGAATCTTAGTTAAAATTTTTTACATGAATCATAGTTTTTGACGTGGTTTTGTGCGATTTTTTTGATTTTTTAGCCATAACTTCTAAACCATACATCATAAAAGGACGATTTATGCATCAAAATGTTCCTTAAGCTACTGCCCACAAGACTGTATCCTTTAAATAATTTTAAAAATTTGATTTCATGTCAATTTCATGTGCCCTTTTTTGTCAATTTTTATTTTTTTTATTTATTTTCTAAAATAAAAACTACATATCAGATAAGGACGATTCATGCATTAAAATGAGCACGATGTCCTCGTCCTTAAGAAGGGATACTCCTTTGTCCAAATGCCGTTTTCTCTATCTCTTGTAGTTTAGGAGTTGTAGAACACTTTTTGGAGTGGAAGCTGGCCAAAAACATGTGCTTTTTCCGTCATAACTCCCAAACCATACATCCTACAAGGACGATTTATACACCAAATTGTTTCTAATACATATATACACAAGACTGCATATTCAGAAAAAAGTTTTCTGGAATTTAATTTTTTTTCAAGAATCTTAGTTAAAATTTTTTACATGAATCATAGTTTTTGACGTGGTTTTGTGCGATTTTTTTGATTTTTTAGCCATAACTTCTAAACCATACATCATAAAAGGACGATTTATGCATCAAAATGTTCCTTAAGCTACTGCCCACAAGACTGTATCCTTTAAATAATTTTAAAAATTTGATTTCATGTTAATTTCATGTGCCCTTTTTTGTCAATTTTTATTTTTTTTATTTATTTTCTAAAATAAAAACTACATATCAGATAAGGACGATTCATGCATTAAAATGAGCACGATGTCCTCGTCCTTAAGCAGGAATACTCCTTTGTCCAAATGCCGTTTTCTCTATCTCTTGTAGTTTAGGAGTTGTAGAACACTTTTTGGAGTGGAAGCTGGCCAAAAACATGTGCTTTTTCCGTCATAACTCCCAAACCATACATCCTACAAGGACGATTTATACACCAAATTGTTTCTAATACATATATACACAAGACTGCATATTCAGAAAAAAGTTTTCTGGAATTTGATTTTTTTTCAAGAATCTTAGTTAAAATTTTTTACATGAATCATAGTTTTTGACGTGGTTTTTTGCGATTTTTTTGATTTTTTAGCCATAACTTCTAAACCATACATCATAAAAGGACGATTTATGCATCAAAATGTTCCTTAAGCTACTGCCCACAAGACTGTATCATTAAAATAATTTTAAAAATTAGATTTCATGTTAATTTCATGTGCCCTTTTTTGTCAATTTTTATTTTTTTTATTTATTTTCTAAAATAAAAACTACATATCAGATAAGGACGATTCATGCATTAAAATGAGCACCAGGTCCTCATCCTTAAGAAGGGATACTCCTTTGTCCAAATGCCGTTTTCTCTATCTCTATCTCTATCTCTATCTATCTTGTAGTTTAGGAGTTGTAGAACACTTTTTGGAGTGGAAGCTGGCCAAAAACATGTGCTTTTTCCGTCATAACTCCCAAACCATACATCCTACAAGGACGATTTATACACCAAATTGTTTCTAATACATATATACACAAGACTGCATATTCAGAAAAAAGTTTTCTGGAATTTGATTTTTTTTCAAGAATCTTAGTTAAAATTTTTTACATGAATCATATTTTTTGACGTGGTTTTTTGCGATTTTTTTGATTTTTTAGCCATAACTTCTAAACCATACATCATAAAAGGACGATTTATGCATCAAAATTTTCCTTAAGCTACTGCCCACATGACTGTATCCTTAAAATAATTTTAAAAATTAGATTTCATGTTAATTTCATGTGCCCTTTTTTGTCAATTTTTATTTTTTTTATTTATTTTCTAAAATAAAAACTACATATCAGAAAAGGACGATTCATGCATTAAAATGAGCACGATGTCCTCGTCCTTAAGAAGGGATACTCTTTTGTCCAAATGCCGTTTTCTCTATCTCTTGTAGTTTAGGAGTTGTAGAACACTTTTTGGAGTGGAAGCTGGCCAAAAACATGTGCTTTTTCCGTCATAACTCCCAAACCATACATCCTACAAGGACGATTTATACACCAAATTGTTTCTAATACATATATACACAAGACTGCATATTCAGAAAAAAGTTTTCTGGAATTTGATTTTTTTTCAAGAATCTTAGTTAAAATTTTTTACATGAATCATAGTTTTTGACGTGGTTTTTTGCGATTTTTTTGATTTTTTAGCCATAACTTCTAAACCATACATCATAAAAGGACGATTTATGCATCAAAATGTTCCTTAAGCTACTGCCCACAAGACTGTATCATTAAAATAATTTTAAAAATCTTAGTTAAAATTTTTTACATGAATCATAATTTTTGACGTGGTTTTTTGCGATTTTTTTGATTTTTTAGCCATAACTTCTAAACCATACATCACAAAAAAACGATTTATGCATCAAAATGTTCCTTAAGCTTCTGCCCACAAGACTGTATCCTTTAAATAATTTTAAAAATTAGATTTCATGTTAATTTCATGTGCCCTTTTTTGTCAATTTTTATTTTTTTTATTTATTTTCTAAAATAAAAACTACATATCAGATAAGGACGATTCATGCATTAAAATGAGCACCAGGTCCTCATCCTTAAGAAGGGATACTCCTTTGTCCAAATGCCGTTTTCTCTATCTCTATCTCTATCTATCTTGTAGTTTAGGAGTTGTAGAACACTTTTTGGAGTGGAAGCTGGCCAAAAACATGTGCTTTTTCCGTCATAACTCCCAAACCATACATCCTACAAGGACGATTTATACACCAAATTGTTTCTAATACATATATACACAAGACTGCATATTCAGAAAAAAGTTTTCTGGAATTTGATTTTTTTTTCAAGAATCTTAGTTAAAATTTTTTACATGAATCATAGTTTTTGACGTGGTTTTTTGCGATTTTTTTGATTTTTTAGCCATAACTTCTAAACCATACATCATAAAAGGACGATTTATGCATCAAAATGTTCCTTAAGCTACTGCCCACAAGACTGTATCATTAAAATAATTTTAAAAATTAGATTTCATGTTAATTTCATGTGCCCTTTTTTGTCAATTTTTATTTTTTTTATTTATTTTCTAAAATAAAAACTACATATCAGAAAAGGACGATTCATGCATTAAAATGAGCACGATGTCCTCGTCCTTAAGAAGGGATACTCTTTTGTCCAAATGCCGTTTTCTCTATCTCTTGTAGTTTAGGAGTTGTAGAACACTTTTTGGAGTGGAAGCTGGCCAAAAACATGTGCTTTTTCCGTCATAACTCCCAAACCATACATCCTACAAGGACGATTTATACACCAAATTGTTTCTAATACATATATACACAAGACTGCATATTCAGAAAAAAGTTTTCTGGAATTTGATTTTTTTTCAAGAATCTTAGTTAAAATTTTTTACATGAATCATAGTTTTTGACGTGGTTTTTTGCGATTTTTTTGATTTTTTAGCCATAACTTCTAAACCATACATCATAAAAGGACGATTTATGCATCAAAATGTTCCTTAAGCTACTGCCCACAAGACTGTATCATTAAAATAATTTTAAAAATCTTAGTTAAAATTTTTTACATGAATCATAATTTTTGACGTGGTTTTTTGCGATTTTTTTGATTTTTTAGCCATAACTTCTAAACCATACATCACAAAAAAACGATTTATGCATCAAAATGTTCCTTAAGCTACTGCCCACAAGACTGTATCCTTTAAATAATTTTAAAAATTAGATTTCATGTTAATTTCATGTGCCCTTTTTTGTCAATTTTTATTTTTTTTATTTATTTTCTAAAATAAAAACTACATATCAGATAAGGACGATTCATGCATTAAAATGAGCACCAGGTCCTCATCCTTAAGAAGGGATACTCCTTTGTCCAAATGCCGTTTTCTCTATCTCTATCTCTATCTCTATCTATCTTGTAGTTTAGGAGTTGTAGAACACTTTTTGGAGTGGAAGCTGGCCAAAAACATGTGCTTTTTCCGTCATAACTCCCAAACCATACATCCTACAAGGACGATTTATACACCAAATTGTTTCTAATACATATATACACAAGACTGCATATTCAGAAAAAAGTTTTCTGGAATTTGATTTTTTTTCAAGAATCTTAGTTAAAATTTTTTACATGAATCATAGTTTTTGACGTGGTTTTTTGCGATTTTTTTGATTTTTTAGCCATAACTTCTAAACCATACATCATAAAAGGACGATTTATGCATCAAAATGTTCCTTAAGCTACTGCCCACAAGACTGTATCATTAAAATAATTTTAAAAATTAGATTTCATGTTAATTTCATGTGCCCTTTTTTGTCAATTTTTATTTTTTTTATTTATTTTCTAAAATAAAAACTACATATCAGATAAGGACGATTCATGCATTAAAATGAGCACCAGGTCCTCATCCTTAAGAAGGGATACTCCTTTGTCCAAATGCCGTTTTCTCTATCTCTATCTCTATCTCTATCTATCTTGTAGTTTAGGAGTTGTAGAACACTTTTTGGAGTGGAAGCTGGCCAAAAACATGTGCTTTTTCCGTCATAACTCCCAAACCATACATCCTACAAGGACGATTTATACACCAAATTGTTTCTAATACATATATACACAAGACTGCATATTCAGAAAAAAGTTTTCTGGAATTTGATTTTTTTTCAAGAATCTTAGTTAAAATTTTTTACATGAATCATATTTTTTGACGTGGTTTTTTGCGATTTTTTTGATTTTTTAGCCATAACTTCTAAACCATACATCATAAAAGGACGATTTATGCATCAAAATTTTCCTTAAGCTACTGCCCACATGACTGTATCCTTAAAATAATTTTAAAAATTAGATTTCATGTTAATTTCATGTGCCCTTTTTTGTCAATTTTTATTTTTTTTATTTATTTTCTAAAATAAAAACTACATATCAGAAAAGGACGATTCATGCATTAAAATGAGCACGATGTCCTCGTCCTTAAGAAGGGATACTCTTTTGTCCAAATGCCGTTTTCTCTATCTCTTGTAGTTTAGGAGTTGTAGAACACTTTTTGGAGTGGAAGCTGGCCAAAAACATGTGCTTTTTCCGTCATAACTCCCAAACCATACATCCTACAAGGACGATTTATACACCAAATTGTTTCTAATACATATATACACAAGACTGCATATTCAGAAAAAAGTTTTCTGGAATTTGATTTTTTTTCAAGAATCTTAGTTAAAATTTTTTACATGAATCATAGTTTTTGACGTGGTTTTTTGCGATTTTTTTGATTTTTTAGCCATAACTTCTAAACCATACATCATAAAAGGACGATTTATGCATCAAAATGTTCCTTAAGCTACTGCCCACAAGACTGTATCATTAAAATAATTTTAAAAATCTTAGTTAAAATTTTTTACATGAATCATAATTTTTGACGTGGTTTTTTGCGATTTTTTTGATTTTTTAGCCATAACTTCTAAACCATACATCACAAAAAAACGATTTATGCATCAAAATGTTCCTTAAGCTACTGCCCACAAGACTGTATCCTTTAAATAATTTTAAAAATTAGATTTCATGTTAATTTCATGTGCCCTTTTTTGTCAATTTTTATTTTTTTTATTTATTTTCTAAAATAAAAACTACATATCAGATAAGGACGATTCATGCATTAAAATGAGCACCAGGTCCTCATCCTTAAGAAGGGATACTCCTTTGTCCAAATGCCGTTTTCTCTATCTCTATCTCTATCTCTATCTATCTTGTAGTTTAGGAGTTGTAGAACACTTTTTGGAGTGGAAGCTGGCCAAAAACATGTGCTTTTTCCGTCATAACTCCCAAACCATACATCCTACAAGGACGATTTATACACCAAATTGTTTCTAATACATATATACACAAGACTGCATATTCAGAAAAAAGTTTTCTGGAATTTGATTTTTTTTCAAGAATCTTAGTTAAAATTTTTTACATGAATCATAGTTTTTGACGTGGTTTTTTGCGATTTTTTTGATTTTTTAGCCATAACTTCTAAACCATACATCATAAAAGGACGATTTATGCATCAAAATGTTCCTTAAGCTACTGCCCACAAGACTGTATCATTAAAATAATTTTAAAAATTAGATTTCATGTTAATTTCATGTGCCCTTTTTTGTCAATTTTTATTTTTTTTATTTATTTTCTAAAATAAAAACTACATATCAGATAAGGACGATTCATGCATTAAAATGAGCACCAGGTCCTCATCCTTAAGAAGGGATACTCCTTTGTCCAAATGCCGTTTTCTCTATCTCTATCTCTATCTCTATCTATCTTGTAGTTTAGGAGTTGTAGAACACTTTTTGGAGTGGAAGCTGGCCAAAAACATGTGCTTTTTCCGTCATAACTCCCAAACCATACATCCTACAAGGACGATTTATACACCAAATTGTTTCTAATACATATATACACAAGACTGCATATTCAGAAAAAAGTTTTCTGGAATTTGATTTTTTTTCAAGAATCTTAGTTAAAATTTTTTACATGAATCATATTTTTTGACGTGGTTTTTTGCGATTTTTTTGATTTTTTAGCCATAACTTCTAAACCATACATCATAAAAGGACGATTTATGCATCAAAATTTTCCTTAAGCTACTGCCCACATGACTGTATCCTTAAAATAATTTTAAAAATTAGATTTCATGTTAATTTCATGTGCCCTTTTTTGTCAATTTTTATTTTTTTTATTTATTTTCTAAAATAAAAACTACATATCAGAAAAGGACGATTCATGCATTAAAATGAGCACGATGTCCTCGTCCTTAAGAAGGGATACTCTTTTGTCCAAATGCCGTTTTCTCTATCTCTTGTAGTTTAGGAGTTGTAGAACACTTTTTGGAGTGGAAGCTGGCCAAAAACATGTGCTTTTTCCGTCATAACTCCCAAACCATACATCCTACAAGGACGATTTATACACCAAATTGTTTCTAATACATATATACACAAGACTGCATATTCAGAAAAAAGTTTTCTGGAATTTGATTTTTTTTCAAGAATCTTAGTTAAAATTTTTTACATGAATCATAAACTACATATCAGATAAGGACGATTCATGCATTAAAATGAGCATCAGGTCCTCATCCTTAAGAAGGGATACTCCTTTGTCCAAATGCCGTTTTCTCTATCTCTATCTCTATCTATCTTGTAGTTTAGGAGTTGTAGAACACTTTTTGGAGTGAAAGCTGGCCAAAAACATGTGCTTTTTCCGTCATAACTCCCAAACCATACATCCTACAAGGACGATTTATACACCAAATTGTTTCTAATACATATATACACAAGACTGCATATTCAGAAAAAAGTTTTCTGGAATTTGATTTTTTTTCAAGAATCTTAGTTAAAATTTTTTACATGAATCATAGTTTTTGACGTGGTGTTTTGCGATTTTTTTGATTTTTTAGCCATAACTTCTAAACCATACATCATAAAAGGACGATTTATGCATCAAAATGTTCCTTAAGCTACTGCCCACATGACAGTATCCTTAAAATAATTTTAAAAATTAGATTTCATGTTAATTTCATGTGCCCTTTTTTGTCAATTTTTATTTTTTTTATTTATTTTCTAAAATAAAAACTACATATCAGATAAGGACGATTCATGCATTAAAATGAGCACCAGGTCCTCGTCCTTAAGAAGGGATACTCCTTTGTCCAAATGCCGTTTTCTCTATCTCTTGTAGTTTAGGAGTTGTAGAACACTTTTTGGAGTGGAAGCTGGCCAAAAACATGTGCTTTTTCCGTCATAACTCCCAAACCATACATACTACAAGGACGACTTATACACCAAATTGTTTCTAATACATATATACACAAGACTGCATATTCAGAAAAAGTTTTCTGGAATTTGATTTTTTTTCAAGAATCTTAGTTAAAATTTTTTACATGAATCATAGTTTTTGACGTGGTTTTTTGCGATTTTTTTGATTTTTTAGCCATAACTTCTAAACCATACATCATAAAAGGACGATTTATGCATCAAAATGTTCCTTAAGCTACTGCCCACAAGACTGTATCCTTTAAATAATTTTAAAAATTAGATTTCATGTTAATTTCATGTGCCCTTTTTTGTCAATTTTTATTTTTTTTATTTATTTTCTAAAATAAAAACTACATATCAGATAAGGACGATTCATGCATTAAAATGAGCACGATGTCCTCGTCCTTAAGAAGGGATACTCCTTTGTCCAAATGCCGTTTTCTCTATCTCTTGTAGTTTAGGAGTTGTAGAACACTTTTTGGAGTGGAAGCTGGCCAAAAACATGTGCTTTTTCCGTCATAACTCCCAAACCATACATCCTACAAGGACGACTTATACACCAAATTGTTTCTAATACATATATACACAAGACTGCATATTCAGAAAAAGTTTTCTGGAATTTGATTTTTTTTCAAGAATCTTAGTTAAAATTTTTTACATGAATCATAGTTTTTGACGTGGTTTTGTGCGATTTTTTTGATTTTTTAGCCATAACTTCTAAACCATACATCACAAAAGGACGATTTATGCATCAAAATGTTTCTTAAGCTACTGCCCACATGACTGTATCCTTAAAACAATTTTAAAAATTAGATTTCATGTTAATTTCATGTGCCCTTTTTTGTCAATTTTTATTTTTTTTATTTATTTTCTAAAATAAAAACTACATATCAGATAAGGGCGATTCATGCATTAAAATGAGCACCAGGTCCTCGTCCTTAAGAAGGGATACTCCTTTGTCCAAATGCCGTTTTCTCTATCTCTTGTAGTTTAGGAGTTGTAGAACACTTTTTGGAGTGGAAGCTGGCCAAAAACATGTGCTTTTTCCGTCATAACTCCCAAACCATACATCCTACAAGGACGATTTATACACCAAATTGTTTCTAATACATATATACACAAGACTGCATATTCAGAAAAAAGTTTTCTGGAATTTGATTTTTTTTCAAGAATCTTAGTTAAAATTTTTTACATGAATCATAGTTTTTGACGTGGTTTTTTGCGATTTTTTTGATTTTTTAGCCATAACTTCTAAACCATACATCATAAAAGGACGATTTATGCATCAAAATGTTCCTTAAGCTACTGCCCACAAGACTGTATCCTTTAAATAATTTTAAAAATTAGATTTCATGTTAATTTCATGTGCCCTTTTTTGTCAATTTTTATTTTTTTTATTTATTTTCTAAAATAAAAACTACATATCAGATAAGGACGATTCATGCATTAAAATGAGCACGATGTCCTCGTCCTTAAGAAGGGATACTCCTTTGTCCAAATGCCGTTTTCTCTATCTCTTGTAGTTTAGGAGTTGTAGAACACTTTTTGGAGTGGAAGCTGGCCAAAAACATGTGCTTTTTCCGTCATAACTCCCAAACCATACATCCTACAAGGACGACTTATACACCAAATTGTTTCTAATACATATATACACAAGACTGCATATTCAGAAAAAGTTTTCTGGAATTTGATTTTTTTTCAAGAATCTTAGTTAAAATTTTTTACATGAATCATAGTTTTTGACGTGGTTTTGTGCGATTTTTTTGATTTTTTAGCCATAACTTCTAAACCATACATCACAAAAGGACGATTTATGCATCAAAATGTTTCTTAAGCTACTGCCCACATGACTGTATCCTTAAAACAATTTTAAAAATTAGATTTCATGTTAATTTCATGTGCCCTTTTTTGTCAATTTTTATTTTTTTTATTTATTTTCTAAATTAAAAACTACATATCAGATAAGGGCGATTCATGCATTAAAATGAGCACCAGGTCCTCGTCCTTAAGAAGGGATACTCCTTTGTCCAAATGCCGTTTTCTCTATCTCTTGTAGTTTAGGAGTTGTAGAACACTTTTTGGAGTGGAAGCTGGCCAAAAACATGTGCTTTTTCCGTCATAACTCCCAAACCATACATCCTACAAGGACGATTTATACACCAAATTGTTTCTAATACATATATACACAAGACTGCATATTCAGAAAAAAGTTTTCTGGAATTTGATTTTTTTTCAAGAATCTTAGTTAAAATTTTTTACATGAATCATAGTTTTTGACGTGGTTTTTTGCGATTTTTTTGATTTTTTAGCCATAACTTCTAAACCATACATCATAAAAGGACGATTTATGCATCAAAATGTTCCTTAAGCTACTGCCCACAAGACTGTATCCTTTAAATAATTTTAAAAATTAGATTTCATGTTAATTTCATGTGCCCTTTTTTGTCAATTTTTATTTTTTTTATTTATTTTCTAAAATAAAAACTACATATCAGATAAGGACGATTCATGCATTAAAATGAGCACCAGGTCCTCATCCTTAAGAAGGGATACTCCTTTGTCCAAATGCCGTTTTCTCTATCTCTATCTCTATCTCTATCTATCTTGTAGTTTAGGAGTTGTAGAACACTTTTTGGAGTGGAAGCTGGCCAAAAACATGTGCTTTTTCCGTCATAACTCCCAAACCATACATCCTACAAGGACGATTTATACACCAAATTTTTTCTAATACATATATACACAAGACTGCATATTCAGAAAAAAGTTTTCTGGAATTTGATTTTTTTTCAAGAATCTTAGTTAAAATTTTTTACATGAATCATAGTTTTTGACGTGGTTTTTTGCGATTTTTTTGATTTTTTAGCCATAACTTCTAAACCATACATCATAAAAGGACGATTTATGCATCAAAATGTTCCTTAAGCTACTGCCCACATGACTGTATCCTTAAAATAATTTTAAAAATTAGATTTCATGTTAATTTCATGTGCCCTTTTTTGTCAATTTTTATTTTTTTTATTTATTTTCTAAAATAAAAACTACATATCAGAAAAGGACGATTCATGCATTAAAATGAGCACGATGTCCTCGTCCTTAAGAAGGGATACTCCTTTGTCCAAATGCCGTTTTCTCTATCTCTTGTAGTTTAGGAGTTGTAGAACACTTTTTGGAGTGGAAGCTGGCCAAAAACATGTGCTTTTTCCGTCATAACTCCCAAACCATACATCCTACAAGGACGACTTATACACCAAATTGTTTCTAATACATATATACACAAGACTGCATATTCAGAAAAAAGTTTTCTGGAATTTGATTTTTTTTCAAGAATCTTAGTTAAAATTTTTTACATGAATCATAGTTTTTGACGTGGTTTTTTGCGATTTTTTTGATTTTTTAGCCATAACTTCTAAACCATACATCATAAAAGGACGATTTATGCATAAAAATGTTCCTTAAGCTACCGCCCACATGACTGTATCCTTAAAATAATTTTAAAAATTAGATTTCATGTTAATTTCATGTGCCCTTTTTTGTCAATTTTTATTTTTTTTTATTTATTTTCTAAAATAAAAACTACATATCAGATAAGGACGATTCATGCATTAAAATGAGCACGATGTCCTCGTCCTTAAGAAGGGATACTCCTTTGTCCAAATGCCGTTTTCTCTATCTCTTGTAGTTTAGGAGTTGTAGAACACTTTTTGGAGTGGAAGCTGGCCAAAAACATGTGCTTTTTCCGTCATAACTCCCAAACCATACATCCTACAAGGACGATTTATACACCAAATTGTTTCTAATACATATATACACAAGACTGCATATTCAGAAAAAAGTTTTCTGGAATTTGATTTTTTTTCAAGAATCTTAGTTAAAATTTTTTACATGAATCATAGTTTTTGACGTGGTGTTTTGCGATTTTTTTGATTTTTTAGCCATAACTTCTAAACCATACATCATAAAAGGACGATTTATGCATCAAAATGTTCCTTAAGCTACTGCCCACAAGACTGTATCCTTTAAATAATTTTAAAAATTAGATTTCATGTTAATTTCATGTGCCCTTTTTTGTCAATTTTTATTTTTTTTATTTATTTTCTAAAATAAAAACTACATATCAGATAAGGACGATTCATGCATTAAAATGAGCACGATGTCCTCGTCCTTAAGAAGGGATACTCCTTTGTCCAAATGCCGTTTTCTCTATCTCTTGTAGTTTAGGAGTTGTAGAACACTTTTTGGAGTGGAAGCTGGCCAAAAACATGTGCTTTTTCCGTCATAACTCCCAAACCATACATCCTACAAGGACGATTTATACACCAAATTGTTTCTAATACATATATACACAAGACTGCATATTCAGAAAAAAGTTTTCTGGAATTTGATTTTTTTTCAAGAATTTTAGTTAAAATTTTTTACATGAATCATAGTTTTTGACGTGGTTTTTTGCGATTTTTTTGATTTTTTAGCCATAACTTCTAAACCATACATCATAAAAGGACGATTTATGCATCAAAATGTTCCTTAAGCTACTGCCCACATGCCTGTATCCTTAAAATAATTTTAAAAATTAGATTTCATGTTAATTTCATGTGCCCTTTTTTGTCAATTTTTATTTTTTTTATTTATTTTCTAAAATAAAAACTACATATCAGATAAGGACGATTCATGCATTAAAATGAGCACGATGTCCTCGTCCTTAAGAAGGGATACTCCTTTGTCCAAATGCCGTTTTCTCTATCTCTTGTAGTTTAGGAGTTGTAGAACACTTTTTGGAGTGGAAGCTGGCCAAAAACATGTGCTTTTTCCGTCATAACTCCCAAACCATACATCCTACAAGGACGACTTATACACCAAATTGTTTCTAATACATATATACACAAGACTGCATATTCAGAAAAAGTTTTCTGGAATTTGATTTTTTTTCAAGAATCTTAGTTAAAATTTTTTACATGAATCATAGTTTTTGACGTGGTTTTTTGCGATTTTTTTGATTTTTTAGCCATAACTTCTAAACCATACATCATAAAAGGACGATTTATGCATCAAAATGTTCCTTAAGCTACTGCCCACAAGACTGTATCATTAAAATAATTTTAAAAATTAGATTTCATGTTAATTTCATGTGCCCTTTTTTGTCAATTTTTATTTTTTTTATTTATTTTCTAAAATAAAAACTACATATCAGATAAGGACGATTCATGCATTAAAATGAGCACCAGGTCCTCATCCTTAAGAAGGGATACTCCTTTGTCCAAATGCCGTTTTCTCTATCTCTATCTCTATCTCTATCTCTATCTATCTTGTAGTTTAGGAGTTGTAGAACACTTTTTGGAGTGGAAGCTGGCCAAAAACATGTGCTTTTTCCGTCATAACTCCCAAACCATACATCCTACAAGGACGATTTATACACCAAATTTTTTCTAATACATATATACACAAGACTGCATATTCAGAAAAAAGTTTTCTGGAATTTGATTTTTTTTTAAGAATCTTAGTTAAAATTTTTTACATGAATCATAGTTTTTGACGTGGTTTTTTGCGATTTTTTTGATTTTTTTAGCCATAACTTCTAAACCATACATCATAAAAGGACGATTTATGCATCAAAATGTTTCTTAAGCTACTGCCCACATGACTGTATCCTTAAAATAATTTTAAAAATTAGATTTCATGTTAATTTCATGTGCCCTTTTTTGTCAATTTTTATTTTTTTTATTTATTTTCTAAAATAAAAACTACATATCAGAAAAGGACGATTCATGCATTAAAATGAGCACGATGTCCTCGTCCTTAAGAAGGGATACTCCTTTGTCCAAATGCCGTTTTCTCTATCTCTTGTAGTTTAGGAGTTGTAGAACACTTTTTGGAGTGGAAGCTGGCCAAAAACATGTGCTTTTTCCGTCATAACTCCCAAACCATACATCCTACAAGGACGACTTATACACCAAATTGTTTCTAATACATATATACACAAGACTGCATATTCAGAAAAAGTTTTCTGGAATTTGATTTTTTTTCAAGAATCTTAGTTAAAATTTTTTACATGAATCATAGTTTTTGACGTGGTTTTTTGCGATTTTTTTGATTTTTTAGCCATAACTTCTAAACCATACATCATAAAAGGACGATTTATGCATCAAAATGTTCCTTAAGCTACTGCCCACAAGACTGTATCATTAAAATAATTTTAAAAATTAGATTTCATGTTAATTTCATGTGCCCTTTTTTGTCAATTTTTATTTTTTTTATTTATTTTCTAAAATAAAAACTACATATCAGATAAGGACGATTCATGCATTAAAATGAGCACCAGGTCCTCATCCTTAAGAAGGGATACTCCTTTGTCCAAATGCCGTTTTCTCTATCTCTATCTCTATCTCTATCTCTATCTATCTTGTAGTTTAGGAGTTGTAGAACACTTTTTGGAGTGGAAGCTGGCCAAAAACATGTGCTTTTTCCGTCATAACTCCCAAACCATACATCCTACAAGGACGATTTATACACCAAATTTTTTCTAATACATATATACACAAGACTGCATATTCAGAAAAAAGTTTTCTGGAATTTGATTTTTTTTTAAGAATCTTAGTTAAAATTTTTTACATGAATCATAGTTTTTGACGTGGTTTTTTGCGATTTTTTTGATTTTTTTAGCCATAACTTCTAAACCATACATCATAAAAGGACGATTTATGCATCAAAATGTTTCTTAAGCTACTGCCCACATGACTGTATCCTTAAAATAATTTTAAAAATTAGATTTCATGTTAATTTCATGTGCCCTTTTTTGTCAATTTTTATTTTTTTTATTTATTTTCTAAAATAAAAACTACATATCAGAAAAGGACGATTCATGCATTAAAATGAGCACGATGTCCTCGTCCTTAAGAAGGGATACTCCTTTGTCCAAATGCCGTTTTCTCTATCTCTTGTAGTTTAGGAGTTGTAGAACACTTTTTGGAGTGGAAGCTGGCCAAAAACATGTGCTTTTTCCGTCATAACTCCCAAACCATACATCCTACAAGGACGACTTATACACCAAATTGTTTCTAATACATATATACACAAGACTGCATATTCAGAAAAAAGTTTTCTGGAAATTGATTTTTTTTCAAGAATCTTAGTTAAAATTTTTTACATGAATCATAGTTTTTGACGTGGTTTTTTGCGATTTTTTTGATTTTTTAGCCATAACTTCTAAACCATACATCATAAAAGGACGATTTATGCATAAAAATGTTCCTTAAGCTACCGCCCACATGACTGTATCCTTAAAATAATTTTAAAAATTAGATTTCATGTTAATTTCATGTGCCCTTTTTTGTCAATTTTTATTTTTTTTTATTTATTTTCTAAAATAAAAACTACATATCAGATAAGGACGATTCATGCATTAAAATGAGCACGATGTCCTCGTCCTTAAGAAGGGATACTCCTTTGTCCAAATGCCGTTTTCTCTATCTCTTGTAGTTTAGGAGTTGTAGAACACTTTTTGGAGTGGAAGCTGGCCAAAAACATGTGCTTTTTCCGTCATAACTCCCAAACCATACATCCTACAAGGACGATTTATACACCAAATTGTTTCTAATACATATATACACAAGACTGCATATTCAGAAAAAAGTTTTCTGGAATTTGATTTTTTTTCAAGAATCTTAGTTAAAATTTTTTACATGAATCATAGTTTTTGACGTGGTTTTTTGCGATTTTTTTGATTTTTTAGCCATAACTTCTAAACCATACATCATAAAAGGACGATTTATGCATAAAAATGTTCCTTAAGCTACCGCCCACATGACTGTATCCTTAAAATAATTTTAAAAATTAGATTTCATGTTAATTTCATGTGCCCTTTTTTGTCAATTTTTATTTTTTTTTATTTATTTTCTAAAATAAAAACTACATATCAGATAAGGACGATTCATGCATTAAAATGAGCACGATGTCCTCTTCCTTAAGAAGGGATACTCCTTTGTCCAAATGCCGTTTTCTCTATCTCTTGTAGTTTAGGAGTTGTAGAACACTTTTTGGAGTGGAAGCTGGCCAAAAACATGTGCTTTTTCCGTCATAACTCCCAAACCATACATCCTACAAGGACGACTTATACACCAAATTGTTTCTAATACATATATACACAAGACTGCATATTCAGAAAAAAGTTTTCTGGAATTTGATTTTTTTTCAAGAATCTTAGTTAAAATTTTTTACATGAATCATAGTTTTTGACGTGGTGTTTTGCGATTTTTTTGATTTTTTAGCCATAACTTCTAAACCATACATCATAAAAGGACGATTTATGCATCAAAATGTTCCTTAAGCTACTGCCCACATGCCTGTATCCTTAAAATAATTTTAAAAATTAGATTTCATGTTAATTTCATGTGCCCTTTTTTGTCAATTTTTATTTTTTTTATTTATTTTCTAAAATAAAAACTACATATCAGATAAGGACGATTCATGCATTAAAATGAGCACCAGGTCCTCATCCTTAAGAAGGGATACTCCTTTGTCCAAATGCCGTTTTCTCTATCTCTATCTCTATCTCTATCTATCTTGTAGTTTAGGAGTTGTAGAACACTTTTTGGAGTGGAAGCTGGCCAAAAACATGTGCTTTTTCCGTCATAACTCCCAAACCATACATCCTACAAGGACGATTTATACACCAAATTTTTTCTAATACATATATACACAAGACTGCATATTCAGAAAAAAGTTTTCTGGAATTTGATTTTTTTTCAAGAATCTTAGTTAAAATTTTTTACATGAATCATAGTTTTTGACGTGGTTTTTTGCGATTTTTTTGATTTTTTAGCCATAACTTCTAAACCATACATCATAAAAGGACGATTTATGCATCAAAATGTTCCTTAAGCTACTGCCCACATGACTGTATCCTTAAAATAATTTTAAAAATTAGATTTCATGTTAATTTCATGTGCCCTTTTTTGTCAATTTTTATTTTTTTTATTTATTTTCTAAAATAAAAACTACATATCAGATAAGGACGATTCATGCATTAAAATGAGCACCAGGTCCTCATCCTTAAGAAGGGATACTCCTTTGTCCAAATGCCGTTTTCTCTATCTCTATCTCTATCTCTATCTCTATCTATCTTGTAGTTTAGGAGTTGTAGAACACTTTTTGGAGTGGAAGCTGGCCAAAAACATGTGCTTTTTCCGTCATAACTCCCAAACCATACATCCTACAAGGACGATTTATACACCAAATTTTTTCTAATACATATATACACAAGACTGCATATTCAGAAAAAAGTTTTCTGGAATTTGATTTTTTTTTAAGAATCTTAGTTAAAATTTTTTACATGAATCATAGTTTTTGACGTGGTTTTTTGCGATTTTTTTGATTTTTTTAGCCATAACTTCTAAACCATACATCATAAAAGGACGATTTATGCATCAAAATGTTTCTTAAGCTACTGCCCACATGACTGTATCCTTAAAATAATTTTAAAAATTAGATTTCATGTTAATTTCATGTGCCCTTTTTTGTCAATTTTTATTTTTTTTATTTATTTTCTAAAATAAAAACTACATATCAGAAAAGGACGATTCATGCATTAAAATGAGCACGATGTCCTCGTCCTTAAGAAGGGATACTCCTTTGTCCAAATGCCGTTTTCTCTATCTCTTGTAGTTTAGGAGTTGTAGAACACTTTTTGGAGTGGAAGCTGGCCAAAAACATGTGCTTTTTCCGTCATAACTCCCAAACCATACATCCTACAAGGACGACTTATACACCAAATTGTTTCTAATACATATATACACAAGACTGCATATTCAGAAAAAAGTTTTCTGGAAATTGATTTTTTTCAAGAATCTTAGTTAAAATTTTTTACATGAATCATAGTTTTTGACGTGGTTTTTTGCGATTTTTTTGATTTTTTAGCCATAACTTCTAAACCATACATCATAAAAGGACGATTTATGCATAAAAATGTTGCTTAAGCTACCGCCCACATGACTGTATCCTTAAAATAATTTTAAAAATTAGATTTCATGTTAATTTCATGTGCCCTTTTTTGTCAATTTTTATTTTTTTTTATTTATTTTCTAAAATAAAAACTACATATCAGATAAGGACGATTCATGCATTAAAATGAGCACGATGTCCTCGTCCTTAAGAAGGGATACTCCTTTGTCCAAATGCCGTTTTCTCTATCTCTTGTAGTTTAGGAGTTGTAGAACACTTTTTGGAGTGGAAGCTGGCCAAAAACATGTGCTTTTTCCGTCATAACTCCCAAACCATACATCCTACAAGGACGATTTATACACCAAATTGTTTCTAATACATATATACACAAGACTGCATATTCAGAAAAAAGTTTTCTGGAATTTGATTTTTTTTCAAGAATCTTAGTTAAATTTTTTTACATGAATCATAGTTTTTGACGTGGTTTTTTGCGATTTTTTTGATTTTTTAGCCATAACTTCTAAACCATACATCATAAAAGGACGATTTATGCATAAAAATGTTCCTTAAGCTACCGCCCACATGACTGTATCCTTAAAATAATTTTAAAAATTAGATTTCATGTTAATTTCATGTGCCCTTTTTTGTCAATTTTTATTTTTTTTTATTTATTTTCTAAAATAAAAACTACATATCAGATAAGGACGATTCATGCATTAAAATGAGCACGATGTCCTCTTCCTTAAGAAGGGATACTCCTTTGTCCAAATGCCGTTTTCTCTATCTCTTGTAGTTTAGGAGTTGTAGAACACTTTTTGGAGTGGAAGCTGGCCAAAAACATGTGCTTTTTCCGTCATAACTCCCAAACCATACATCCTACAAGGACGACTTATACACCAAATTGTTTCTAATACATATATACACAAGACTGCATATTCAGAAAAAAGTTTTCTGGAATTTGATTTTTTTTCAAGAATCTTAGTTAAAATTTTTTACATGAATCATAGTTTTTGACGTGGTGTTTTGCGATTTTTTTGATTTTTTAGCCATAACTTCTAAACCATACATCATAAAAGGACGATTTATGCATCAAAATGTTCCTTAAGCTACTGCCCACATGCCTGTATCCTTAAAATAATTTTAAAAATTAGATTTCATGTTAATTTCATGTGCCCTTTTTTGTCAATTTTTATTTTTTTTATTTATTTTCTAAAATAAAAACTACATATCAGATAAGGACGATTCATGCATTAAAATGAGCACCAGGTCCTCATCCTTAAGAAGGGATACTCCTTTGTCCAAATGCCGTTTTCTCTATCTCTATCTCTATCTCTATCTATCTTGTAGTTTAGGAGTTGTAGAACACTTTTTGGAGTGGAAGCTGGCCAAAAACATGTGCTTTTTCCGTCATAACTCCCAAACCATACATCCTACAAGGACGATTTATACACCAAATTTTTTCTAATACATATATACACAAGACTGCATATTCAGAAAAAAGTTTTCTGGAATTTGATTTTTTTTCAAGAATCTTAGTTAAAATTTTTTACATGAATCATAGTTTTTGACGTGGTTTTTTGCGATTTTTTTGATTTTTTAGCCATAACTTCTAAACCATACATCATAAAAGGACGATTTATGCATCAAAATGTTCCTTAAGCTACTGCCCACATGACTGTATCCTTAAAATAATTTTAAAAATTAGATTTCATGTTAATTTCATGTGCCCTTTTTTGTCAATTTTTATTTTTTTTATTTATTTTCTAAAATAAAAACTACATATCAGAAAAGGACGATTCATGCATTAAAATGAGCACGATGTCCTCGTCCTTAAGAAGGGATACTCCTTTGTCCAAATGCCGTTTTCTCTATCTCTTGTAGTTTAGGAGTTGTAGAACACTTTTTGGAGTGGAAGCTGGCCAAAAACATGTGCTTTTTCCGTCATAACTCCCAAACCATACATCCTACAAGGACGACTTATACACCAAATTGTTTCTAATACATATATACACAAGACTGCATATTCAGAAAAAAGTTTTCTGGAATTTGATTTTTTTTCAAGAATCTTAGTTAAAATTTTTTACATGAATCATAGTTTTTGACGTGGTTTTTTGCGATTTTTTTGATTTTTTAGCCATAACTTCTAAACCATACATCATAAAAGGACGATTTATGCATAAAAATGTTCCTTAAGCTACCGCCCACATGACTGTATCCTTAAAATAATTTTAAAAATTAGATTTCATGTTAATTTCATGTGCCCTTTTTTGTCAATTTTTATTTTTTTTTATTTATTTTCTAAAATAAAAACTACATATCAGATAAGGACGATTCATGCATTAAAATGAGCACGATGTCCTCGTCCTTAAGAAGGGATACTCCTTTGTCCAAATGCCGTTTTCTCTATCTCTTGTAGTTTAGGAGTTGTAGAACACTTTTTGGAGTGGAAGCTGGCCAAAAACATGTGCTTTTTCCGTCATAACTCCCAAACCATACATCCTACAAGGACGATTTATACACCAAATTGTTTCTAATACATATATACACAAGACTGCATATTCAGAAAAAAGTTTTCTGGAATTTGATTTTTTTTCAAGAATCTTAGTTAAAATTTTTTACATGAATCATAGTTTTTGACGTGGTGTTTTGCGATTTTTTTGATTTTTTAGCCATAACTTCTAAACCATACATCATAAAAGGACGATTTATGCATCAAAATGTTCCTTAAGCTACTGCCCACAAGACTGTATCCTTTAAATAATTTTAAAAATTAGATTTCATGTTAATTTCATGTGCCCTTTTTTGTCAATTTTTATTTTTTTTATTTATTTTCTAAAATAAAAACTACATATCAGATAAGGACGATTCATGCATTAAAATGAGCACGATGTCCTCGTCCTTAAGAAGGGATACTCCTTTGTCCAAATGCCGTTTTCTCTATCTCTTGTAGTTTAGGAGTTGTAGAACACTTTTTGGAGTGGAAGCTGGCCAAAAACATGTGCTTTTTCCGTCATAACTCCCAAACCATACATCCTACAAGGACGATTTATACACCAAATTGTTTCTAATACATATATACACAAGACTGCATATTCAGAAAAAAGTTTTCTGGAATTTGATTTTTTTTCAAGAATCTTAGTTAAAATTTTTTACATGAATCATAGTTTTTGACGTGGTTTTTTGCGATTTTTTTGATTTTTTAGCCATAACTTCTAAACCATACATCATAAAAGGACGATTTATGCATCAAAATGTTCCTTAAGCTACTGCCCACATGCCTGTATCCTTAAAATAATTTTAAAAATTAGATTTCATGTTAATTTCATGTGCCCTTTTTTGTCAATTTTTATTTTTTTTATTTATTTTCTAAAATAAAAACTACATATCAGATAAGGACGATTCATGCATTAAAATGAGCACGATGTCCTCGTCCTTAAGAAGGGATACTCCTTTGTCCAAATGCCGTTTTCTCTATCTCTTGTAGTTTAGGAGATGTAGAACACTTTTTGGAGTGGAAGCTGGCCAAAAACATGTGCTTTTTCCGTCATAACTCCCAAACCATACATCCTACAAGGACGACTTATACACCAAATTGTTTCTAATACATATATACACAAGACTGCATATTCAGAAAAAGTTTTCTGGAATTTGATTTTTTTTCAAGAATCTTAGTTAAAATTTTTTACATGAATCATAGTTTTTGACGTGGTTTTTTGCGATTTTTTTGATTTTTTAGCCATAACTTCTAAACCATACATCATAAAAGGACGATTTATGCATCAAAATGTTCCTTAAGCTACTGCCCACAAGACTGTATCATTAAAATAATTTTAAAAATTAGATTTCATGTTAATTTCATGTGCCCTTTTTTGTCAATTTTTATTTTTTTTATTTATTTTCTAAAATAAAAACTACATATCAGATAAGGACGATTCATGCATTAAAATGAGCACCAGGTCCTCATCCTTAAGAAGGGATACTCCTTTGTCCAAATGCCGTTTTCTCTATCTCTATCTCTATCTCTATCTCTATCTATCTTGTAGTTTAGGAGTTGTAGAACACTTTTTGGAGTGGAAGCTGGCCAAAAACATGTGCTTTTTCCGTCATAACTCCCAAACCATACATCCTACAAGGACGATTTATACACCAAATTTTTTCTAATACATATATACACAAGACTGCATATTCAGAAAAAAGTTTTCTGGAATTTGATTTTTTTTTAAGAATCTTAGTTAAAATTTTTTACATGAATCATAGTTTTTGACGTGGTTTTTTGCGATTTTTTTGATTTTTTTAGCCATAACTTCTAAACCATACATCATAAAAGGACGATTTATGCATCAAAATGTTTCTTAAGCTACTGCCCACATGACTGTATCCTTAAAATAATTTTAAAAATTAGATTTCATGTTAATTTCATGTGCCCTTTTTTGTCAATTTTTATTTTTTTTATTTATTTTCTAAAATAAAAACTACATATCAGAAAAGGACGATTCATGCATTAAAATGAGCACGATGTCCTCGTCCTTAAGAAGGGATACTCCTTTGTCCAAATGCCGTTTTCTCTATCTCTTGTAGTTTAGGAGTTGTAGAACACTTTTTGGAGTGGAAGCTGGCCAAAAACATGTGCTTTTTCCGTCATAACTCCCAAACCATACATCCTACAAGGACGACTTATACACCAAATTGTTTCTAATACATATATACACAAGACTGCATATTCAGAAAAAGTTTTCTGGAATTTGATTTTTTTTCAAGAATCTTAGTTAAAATTTTTTACATGAATCATAGTTTTTGACGTGGTTTTTTGCGATTTTTTTGATTTTTTAGCCATAACTTCTAAACCATACATCATAAAAGGACGATTTATGCATCAAAATGTTCCTTAAGCTACTGCCCACAAGACTGTATCATTAAAATAATTTTAAAAATTAGATTTCATGTTAATTTCATGTGCCCTTTTTTGTCAATTTTTATTTTTTTTATTTATTTTCTAAAATAAAAACTACATATCAGATAAGGACGATTCATGCATTAAAATGAGCACCAGGTCCTCATCCTTAAGAAGGGATACTCCTTTGTCCAAATGCCGTTTTCTCTATCTCTATCTCTATCTCTATCTCTATCTATCTTGTAGTTTAGGAGTTGTAGAACACTTTTTGGAGTGGAAGCTGGCCAAAAACATGTGCTTTTTCCGTCATAACTCCCAAACCATACATCCTACAAGGACGATTTATACACCAAATTTTTTCTAATACATATATACACAAGACTGCATATTCAGAAAAAAGTTTTCTGGAATTTGATTTTTTTTCAAGAATCTTAGTTAAAATTTTTTACATGAATCATAGTTTTTGACGTGGTTTTTTGCGATTTTTTTGATTTTTTTAGCCATAACTTCTAAACCATACATCACAAAAGGACGATTTATGCATCAAAATGTTCCTTAAGCTACTGCCCACATGACTGTATCCTTAAAATAATTTTAAAAATTAGATTTCATGTTAATTTCATGTGCCCTTTTTTGTCAATTTTTATTTTTTTTATTTATTTTCTAAAATAAAAACTACATATCAGAAAAGGACGATTCATGCATTAAAATGAGCACGATGTCCTCGTCCTTAAGAAGGGATACTCCTTTGTCCAAATGCCGTTTTCTCTATCTCTTGTAGTTTAGGAGTTGTAGAACACTTTTTGGAGTGGAAGCTGGCCAAAAACATGTGCTTTTTCCGTCATAACTCCCAAACCATACATCCTACAAGGACGACTTATACACCAAATTGTTTCTAATACATATATACACAAGACTGCATATTCAGAAAAAAGTTTTCTGGAATTTGATTTTTTTTCAAGAATCTTAGTTAAAATTTTTTACATGAATCATAGTTTTTGACGTGGTTTTTTGCGATTTTTTTGATTTTTTAGCCATAACTTCTAAACCATACATCATAAAAGGACGATTTATGCATAAAAATGTTCCTTAAGCTACCGCCCACATGACTGTATCCTTAAAATAATTTTAAAAATTAGATTTCATGTTAATTTCATGTGCCCTTTTTTGTCAATTTTTATTTTTTTTTATTTATTTTCTAAAATAAAAACTACATATCAGATAAGGACGATTCATGCATTAAAATGAGCACGATGTCCTCGTCCTTAAGAAGGGATACTCCTTTGTCCAAATGCCGTTTTCTCTATCTCTTGTAGTTTAGGAGTTGTAGAACACTTTTTGGAGTGGAAGCTGGCCAAAAACATGTGCTTTTTCCGTCATAACTCCCAAACCATACATCCTACAAGGACGACTTATACACCAAATTGTTTCTAATACATATATACACAAGACTGCATATTCAGAAAAAAGTTTTCTGGAATTTGATTTTTTTTCAAGAATCTTAGTTAAAATTTTTTACATGAATCATAGTTTTTGACGTGGTGTTTTGCGATTTTTTTGATTTTTTAGCCATAACTTCTAAACCATACATCATAAAAGGACGATTTATGCATCAAAATGTTCCTTAAGCTACTGCCCACAAGACTGTATCCTTTAAATAATTTTAAAAATTAGATTTCATGTTAATTTCATGTGCCCTTTTTTGTCAATTTTTATTTTTTTTATTTATTTTCTAAAATAAAAACTACATATCAGATAAGGACGATTCATGCATTAAAATGAGCACCAGGTCCTCGTCCTTAAGAAGGGATACTCCTTTGTCCAAATGCCGTTTTCTCTATCTCTTGTAGTTTAGGAGTTGTAGAACACTTTTTGGAGTGGAAGCTGGCCAAAAACATGTGCTTTTTCCGTCATAACTCCCAAACCATACATCCTACAAGGACGATTTATACACCAAATTGTTTCTAATACATATATACACAAGACTGCATATTCAGAAAAAAGTTTTCTGGAATTTGATTTTTTTTCAAGAATCTTAGTTAAATTTTTTTGAATCATAGTTTTTGACGTGGTTTTTTGCGATTTTTTTGATTTTTTAGCCATAACTTCTTAACCATACATCATAAAAGGACGATTTATGCATAAAAATGTTCCTTAAGCTACCGCCCACATGACTGTATCCTTAAAATAATTTTAAAAATTAGATTTAATGTTAATTTCATGTGCCCTTTTTTGTCAATTTTTATTTTTTTTTATTTATTTTCTAAAATAAAAACTACATATCAGATAAGGACGATTCATGCATTAAAATGAGCACGATGTCCTCGTCCTTAAGAAGGGATACTCCTTTGTCCAAATGCCGTTTTCTCTATCTCTTGTAGTTTAGGAGTTGTAGAACACTTTTTGGAGTGGAAGCTGGCCAAAAACATGTGCTTTTTCCGTCATAACTCCCAAACCATACATCCTACAAGGACGACTTATACACCAAATTGTTTCTAATACATATATACACAAGACTGCATATTCAGAAAAAAGTTTTCTGGAATTTGATTTTTTTTCAAGAATCTTAGTTAAAATTTTTTACATGAATCATAGTTTTTGACGTGGTGTTTTGCGATTTTTTTGATTTTTTAGCCATAACTTCTAAACCATACATCATAAAAGGACGATTTATGCATCAAAATGTTCCTTAAGCTACTGCCCACATGACTGTATCATTAAAATAATTTTAAAAATTAGATTTCATGTTAATTTCATGTGCCCTTTTTTGTCAATTTTTATTTTTTTTATTTATTTTCTAAAATAAAAACTACATATCAGATAAGGACGATTCATGCATTAAAATGAGCACCAGGTCCTCATCCTTAAGAAGGGATACTCCTTTGTCCAAATGCCGTTTTCTCTATCTCTATCTCTATCTCTATCTATCTTGTAGTTTAGGAGTTGTAGAACACTTTTTGGAGTGGAAGCTGGCCAAAAACATGTGCTTTTTCCGTCATAACTCCCAAACCATACATCCTACAAGGACGATTTATGCACCAAATTGTTTCTAATACATATATACACAAGACTGCATATTCAGAAAAAAGTTTTCTGGAATTTGATTTTTTTTCAAGAATCTTGTTAAAATTTTTTACAGGAATCATAGTTTTTGACGTGGTTTTTTGCGATTTTTTTGATTTTTTAGCCATAACTTCTAAACCATACATCACAAAAGGACGATTTATGCATCAAAATGTTCCTTAAGCTACTGCCCACAAGACTGTATCCTTAAAATAATTTTAAAAATTAGATTTCATGTTAATTTCATGTGCCCTTTTTTGTCAATTTTTATTTTTTTTATTTATTTTCTAAAATAAAAACTACATATCAGATAAGGACGATTCATGCATTAAAATGAGCACGATGTCCTCGTCCTTAAGAAGGGATACTCCTTTGTCCAAATGCCGTTTTCTCTATCTCTTGTAGTTTAGGAGTTGTAGAACACTTTTTGGAGTGGAAGCTGGCCAAAAACATGTGCTTTTTCCGTCATAACTCCCAAACCATACATCCTACAAGGACGATTTATGCACCAAATTGTTTCTAATACATATATACACAAGACTGCATATTCAGAAAAAAGTTTTCTGGAATTTGATTTTTTTTCAAGAATCTTAGTTAAAATTTTTTACATGAATCATAGTTTTTGACGTGGTTTTGTGCGATTTTTTTGATTTTTTAGCCATAACTTCTAAACCATACATCATAAAAGGACGATTTATGCATCAAAATGTTCCTTAAGCTACTGCCCACATGACTGTATCCTTAAAATAATTTTAAAAATTAGATTTCATGTTAATTTCATGTGCCCTTTTTTGTCAATTTTTATTTTTTTTATTTATTTTCTAAAATAAAAACTACATATCAGATAAGGACGATTCATGCATTAAAATGAGCACCAGGTCCTCATCCTTAAGAAGGGATACTCCTTTGTCCAAATGCCGTTTTCTCTATCTCTATCTCTATCTCTATCTATCTTGTAGTTTAGGAGTTGTAGAACACTTTTTGGAGTGGAAGCTGGCCAAAAACATGTGCTTTTTCCGTCATAACTCCCAAACCATACATCCTACAAGGACGATTTATGCACCAAATTGTTTCTAATACATATATACACAAGACTGCATATTCAGAAAAAAGTTTTCTGGAATTTGATTTTTTTTCAAGAATCTTGTTAAAATTTTTTACAGGAATCATAGTTTTTGACGTGGTTTTTTGCGATTTTTTTGATTTTTTAGCCATAACTTCTAAACCATACATCACAAAAGGACGATTTATGCATCAAAATGTTCCTTAAGCTACTGCCCACAAGACTGTATCCTTAAAATAATTTTAAAAATTAGATTTCATGTTAATTTCATGTGCCCTTTTTTGTCAATTTTTATTTTTTTTATTTATTTTCTAAAATAAAAACTACATATCAGATAAGGGCGATTCATGCATTAAAATGAGCACCAGGTCCTCGTCCTTAAGAAGGGATACTCCTTTGTCCAAATGCCGTTTTCTCTATCTCTTGTAGTTTAGGAGTTGTAGAACACTTTTTGGAGTGGAAGCTGGCCAAAAACATGTGCTTTTTCCGTCATAACTCCCAAACCATACATCCTACAAGGACGATTTATACACCAAATTGTTTCTAATACATATATACACAAGACTGCATATTCAGAAAAAAGTTTTCTGGAATTTGATTTTTTTTCAAGAATCTTAGTTAAATTTTTTTACATGAATCATAGTTTTTGACGTGGTTTTTTGCGATTTTTTTGATTTTTTAGCCATAACTTCTAAACCATACATCATAAAAGGACGATTTATGCATAAAAATGTTCCTTAAGCTACCGCCCACATGACTGTATCCTTAAAATAATTTTAAAAATTAGATTTCATGTTAATTTCATGTGCCCTTTTTTGTCAATTTTTATTTTTTTTTATTTATTTTCTAAAATAAAAACTACATATCAGATAAGGACGATTCATGCATTAAAATGAGCACGATGTCCTCGTCCTTAAGAAGGGATACTCCTTTGTCCAAATGCCGTTTTCTCTATCTCTTGTAGTTTAGGAGTTGTAGAACACTTTTTGGAGTGGAAGCTGGCCAAAAACATGTGCTTTTTCCGTCATAACTCCCAAACCATACATCCTACAAGGACGACTTATACACCAAATTGTTTCTAATACATATATACACAAGACTGCATATTCAGAAAAAAGTTTTCTGGAATTTGATTTTTTTTCAAGAATCTTAGTTAAAATTTTTTACATGAATCATAGTTTTTGACGTGGTGTTTTGCGATTTTTTTGATTTTTTTGCCATAACTTCTAAACCATACATCATAAAAGGACGATTTATGCATCAAAATGTTCCTTAAGCTACTGCCCACAAGACTGTATCCTTTAAATAATTTTAAAAATTAGATTTCATGTTAATTTCATGTGCCCTTTTTTGTCAATTTTTATTTTTTTTATTTATTTTCTAAAATAAAAACTACATATCAGATAAGGGCGATTCATGCATTAAAATGAGCACCAGGTCCTCGTCCTTAAGAAGGGATACTCCTTTGTCCAAATGCCGTTTTCTCTATCTCTTGTAGTTTAGGAGTTGTAGAACACTTTTTGGAGTGGAAGCTGGCCAAAAACATGTGCTTTTTCCGTCATAACTCCCAAACCATACATCCTACAAGGACGATTTATACACCAAATTGTTTCTAATACATATATACACAAGACTGCATATTCAGAAAAAAGTTTTCTGGAATTTGATTTTTTTTTCAAGAATCTTAGTTAAAATTTTTTACATGAATCATAGTTTTTGACGTGGTTTTTTGCGATTTTTTTGATTTTTTAGCCATAACTTCTAAACCATACATCATAAAAGGACGATTTATGCATCAAAATGTTCCTTAAGCTACTGTCCACATGACTGTATCCTTAAAATAATTTTAAAAATTAGATTTCATGTTAATTTCATGTGCCCTTTTTTGTCAATTTTTATTTTTTTTATTTATTTTCTAAAATAAAAACTACATATCAGATAAGGACGATTCATGCATTAAAATGAGCACGATGTCCTCGTCCTTAAGAAGGGATACTCCTTTGTCCAAATGCCGTTTTCTCTATCTCTTGTAGTTTAGGAGTTGTAGAACACTTTTTGGAGTGGAAGCTGGCCAAAAACATGTGCTTTTTCCGTCATAACTCCCAAACCATACATCCTACAAGGACGACTTATACACCAAATTGTTTCTAATACATATATACACAAGACTGCATATTCAGAAAAAGTTTTCTGGAATTTGATTTTTTTTCAAGAATCTTAGTTAAAATTTTTTACATGAATCATAGTTTTTGACGTGGTTTTGTGCGATTTTTTTGATTTTTTAGCCATAACTTCTAAACCATACATCATAAAAGGACGATTTATGCATCAAAATGTTCCTTAAGCTACTGCCCACAAGACTGTATCATTAAAATAATTTTAAAAATTAGATTTCATGTTAATTTCATGTGCCCTTTTTTGTCAATTTTTATTTTTTTTATTTATTTTCTAAAATAAAAACTACATATCAGATAAGGACGATTCATGCATTAAAATGAGCACCAGGTCCTCGTCCTTAAGAAGGGATACTCCTTTGTCCAAATGCCGTTTTCTCTATCTCTTGTAGTTTAGGAGTTGTAGAACACTTTTTGGAGTGGAAGCTGGCCAAAAACATGTGCTTTTTCCGTCATAACTCCCAAACCATACATCCTACAAGGACGATTTATACACCAAATTGTTTCTAATACATATATACACAAGACTGCATATTCAGAAAAAAGTTTTCTGGAATTTGATTTTTTTTCAAGAATCTTAGTTAAAATTTTTTACATGAATCATAGTTTTTGACGTGGTGTTTTGCGATTTTTTTGATTTTTTAGCCATAACTTCTAAACCATACATCATAAAAGGACGATTTATGCATCAAAATGTTCCTTAAGCTACTGCCCACAAGACTGTATCCTTAAAATAGTTTTAAAAATTAGATTTCATGTTAATTTCATGTGCCCTTTTTTGTCAATTTTTATTTTTTTTATTTATTTTCTAAAATAAAAACTACATATCAGATAAGGACGATTCATGCATTAAAATGAGCACGATGTCCTCGTCCTTAAGAAGGGATACTCCTTTGTCCAAATGCCGTTTTCTCTATCTCTTGTAGTTTAGGAGTTGTAGAACACTTTTTGGAGTGGAAGCTGGCCAAAAACATGTGCTTTTTCCGTCATAACTCCCAAACCATACATCCTACAAGGACGATTTATACACCAAATTGTTTCTAATACATATATACACAAGACTGCATATTCAGAAAAAAGTTTTCTGGAATTTGATTTTTTTTCAGAATCTTAGTTAAAATTTTTTACATGAATCATAGTTTTTGACGTGGTGTTTTGCGATTTTTTTGATTTTTTAGCCATAACTTCTAAACCATACATCATAAAAGGACGATTTATGCATCAAAATGTTCCTTAAGCTACTGCCCACATGACTGTATCATTAAAATAATTTTAAAAATTAGATTTCATGTTAATTTCATGTGCCCTTTTTTGTCAATTTTTATTTTTTTTATTTATTTTCTAAAATAAAAACTACATATCAGATAAGGACGATTCATGCATTAAAATGAGCACCAGGTCCTCATCCTTAAGAAGGGATACTCCTTTGTCCAAATGCCGTTTTCTCTATCTCTATCTCTATCTCTATCTATCTTGTAGTTTAGGAGTTGTAGAACACTTTTTGGAGTGGAAGCTGGCCAAAAACATGTGCTTTTTCCGTCATAACTCCCAAACCATACATCCTACAAGGACGATTTATGCACCAAATTGTTTCTAATACATATATACACAAGACTGCATATTCAGAAAAAAGTTTTCTGGAATTTGATTTTTTTTCAAGAATCTTGTTAAAATTTTTTACAGGAATCATAGTTTTTGACGTGGTTTTTTGCGATTTTTTTGATTTTTTAGCCATAACTTCTAAACCATACATCACAAAAGGACGATTTATGCATCAAAATGTTCCTTAAGCTACTGCCCACAAGACTGTATCCTTAAAATAATTTTAAAAATTAGATTTCATGTTAATTTCATGTGCCCTTTTTTGTCAATTTTTATTTTTTTTATTTATTTTCTAAAATAAAAACTACATATCAGATAAGGACGATTCATGCATTAAAATGAGCACGATGTCCTCGTCCTTAAGAAGGGATACTCCTTTGTCCAAATGCCGTTTTCTCTATCTCTTGTAGTTTAGGAGTTGTAGAACACTTTTTGGAGTGGAAGCTGGCCAAAAACATGTGCTTTTTCCGTCATAACTCCCAAACCATACATCCTACAAGGACGATTTATGCACCAAATTGTTTCTAATACATATATACACAAGACTGCATATTCAGAAAAAAGTTTTCTGGAATTTGATTTTTTTTCAAGAATCTTAGTTAAAATTTTTTACATGAATCATAGTTTTTGACGTGGTTTTGTGCGATTTTTTTGATTTTTTAGCCATAACTTCTAAACCATACATCATAAAAGGACGATTTATGCATCAAAATGTTCCTTAAGCTACTGCCCACATGACTGTATCCTTAAAATAATTTTAAAAATTAGATTTCATGTTAATTTCATGTGCCCTTTTTTGTCAATTTTTATTTTTTTTATTTATTTTCTAAAATAAAAACTACATATCAGATAAGGACGATTCATGCATTAAAATGAGCACCAGGTCCTCATCCTTAAGAAGGGATACTCCTTTGTCCAAATGCCGTTTTCTCTATCTCTATCTCTATCTCTATCTATCTTGTAGTTTAGGAGTTGTAGAACACTTTTTGGAGTGGAAGCTGGCCAAAAACATGTGCTTTTTCCGTCATAACTCCCAAACCATACATCCTACAAGGACGATTTATGCACCAAATTGTTTCTAATACATATATACACAAGACTGCATATTCAGAAAAAAGTTTTCTGGAATTTGATTTTTTTTCAAGAATCTTGTTAAAATTTTTTACAGGAATCATAGTTTTTGACGTGGTTTTTTGCGATTTTTTTGATTTTTTAGCCATAACTTCTAAACCATACATCACAAAAGGACGATTTATGCATCAAAATGTTCCTTAAGCTACTGCCCACAAGACTGTATCCTTAAAATAATTTTAAAAATTAGATTTCATGTTAATTTCATGTGCCCTTTTTTGTCAATTTTTATTTTTTTTATTTATTTTCTAAAATAAAAACTACATATCAGATAAGGACGATTCATGCATTAAAATGAGCACGATGTCCTCGTCCTTAAGAAGGGATACTCCTTTGTCCAAATGCCGTTTTCTCTATCTCTTGTAGTTTAGGAGTTGTAGAACACTTTTTGGAGTGGAAGCTGGCCAAAAACATGTGCTTTTTCCGTCATAACTCCCAAACCATACATCCTACAAGGACGATTTATGCACCAAATTGTTTCTAATACATATATACACAAGACTGCATATTCAGAAAAAAGTTTTCTGGAATTTGATTTTTTTTCAAGAATCTTAGTTAAAATTTTTTACATGAATCATAGTTTTTGACGTGGTTTTGTGCGATTTTTTTGATTTTTTAGCCATAACTTCTAAACCATACATCATAAAAGGACGATTTATGCATCAAAATGTTCCTTAAGCTACTGCCCACATGACTGTATCCTTAAAATAATTTTAAAAATTAGATTTCATGTTAATTTCATGTGCCCTTTTTTGTCAATTTTTATTTTTTTTATTTATTTTCTAAAATAAAAACTACATATCAGATAAGGACGATTCATGCATTAAAATGAGCACCAGGTCCTCATCCTTAAGAAGGGATACTCCTTTGTCCAAATGCCGTTTTCTCTATCTCTTGTAGTTAAGGAGTTGTAGAACACTTTTTGGAGTGGAAGCCAAAAACATGTGCTTTTTCCGTCATAACTCCCAAACCATACATCCTACAAGGACGATTTATACACCAAATTGTTTCTAATACATATATACACAAGACTGCATATTCAGAAAAAAGTTAAAATTTTTTACATGAATCATAGTTTTTGACGTGGTTTTTTGCGATTTTTTTGATTTTTTAGCCATAACTTCTAAACCATACATCATAAAAGGACGATTTATGCATCAAAATGTTCCTTAAGCTACTGTCCACATGACTGTATCCTTAAAATAATTTTAAAAATTAGATTTCATGTTAATTTCATGTGCCCTTTTTTGTCAATTTTTATTTTTTTTATTTATTTTCTAAAATAAAAACTACATATCAGATAAGGACGATTCATGCATTAAAATGAGCACCAGGTCCTCATCCTTAAGAAGGGATACTCCTTTGTCCAAATGCCGTTTTCTCTATCTCTATCTCTATCTCTATCTATCTTGTAGTTTAGGAGTTGTAGAACACTTTTTGGAGTGGAAGCTGGCCAAAAACATGTGCTTTTTCCGTCATAACTCCCAAACCATACATCCTACAAGGACGATTTATGCACCAAATTGTTTCTAATACATATATACACAAGACTGCATATTCAGAAAAAAGTTTTCTGGAATTTGATTTTTTTTCAAGAATCTTGTTAAAATTTTTTACAGGAATCATAGTTTTTGACGTGGTTTTTTGCGATTTTTTTGATTTTTTAGCCATAACTTCTAAACCATACATCACAAAAGGACGATTTATGCATCAAAATGTTCCTTAAGCTACTGCCCACAAGACTGTATCCTTTAATTAATTTTAAAAATTAGATTTCATGTTAATTTCATGTGCCCTTTTTTGTCAATTTTTATTTTTTTTATTTATTTTCTAAAATAAAAACTACATATCAGATAAGGACGATTCATGCATTAAAATGAGCAACAGTTCCTCGTCCTTAAGAAGGGATACTCTTTTGTCCAAATGCCGTTTGCTCTATCTCTTGTAGTTTAGGAGTTGTAGAACACTTTTTGGAGTGGAAGCTGGCCAAAAACATGTGCTTTTTCCGTCATAACTCCCAAACCATACATCCTACAAGGACGACTTATACACCAAATTGTTTCTAATACATATATACACAAGACTGCATATTCAGAAAAAAGTTTTCTGGAATTTGATTTTTTTTTCAAGAATCTTAGTTAAAATTTTTTACATGAATCATAGTTTTTGACGTGGTTTTGTGCGATTTTTTTGATTTTTTAGCCATAACTTCTAAACCATACATCATAAAAGGACGATTTATGCATCAAAATGTTCCTTAAGCTACTGTCCACAAGACTGTATCCTTTAAATAATTTTAAAAATTAGATTTCATGTTAATTTCATGTGCCCTTTTTTGTCAATTTTTATTTTTTTTTATTTATTTTCTAAAATAAAAACTACATATCAGATAAGGACGATTCATGCATTAAAATGAGCACGATGTCCTCGTCCTTAAGAAGGGATACTCCTTTGTCCAAATGCCGTTTTCTCTATCTCTTGTAGTTTAGGAGTTGTAGAACACTTTTTGGAGTGGAAGCTGGCCAAAAACATGTGCTTTTTCCGTCATAACTCCCAAACCATACATCCTACAAGGACGATTTATGCACCAAATTGTTTCTAATACATATATACACAAGACTGCATATTCAGAAAAAAGTTTTCTGGAATTTGATTTTTTTTCAAGAATCTTGTTAACATTTTTTACAGGAATTATAGTTTTTGACGTGGTTTTTTGCGATTTTTTTGATTTTTTAGCCATAACTTCTAAACCATACAGCACAAAAGGACGATTTATGCATCAAAATGTTCCTTAAGCTACTGCCCACAAGACTGTATCCTTAAAATAATTTTAAAAATTAGATTTCATGTTAATTTCATGTGCCCTTTTTTGTCAATTTTTATTTTTTTTATTTATTTTCTAAAATAAAAACTACATATCAGATAAGGACGATTCATGCATTAAAATGAGCACGATGTCCTCGTCCTTAAGAAGGGATACTCCTTTGTCCAAATGCCGTTTTCTCTATCTCTTGTAGTTTAGGAGTTGTAGAACACTTTTTGGAGTGGAAGCTGGCCAAAAACATGTGCTTTTTCCGTCATAACTCCCAAACCATACATCCTACAAGGACGATTTATGCACCAAATTGTTTCTAATACATATATACACAAGACTGTATATTCAGAAAAAAGTTTTCTGGAATTTGATTTTTTTTCAAGAATCTTGTTAAAATTTTTTACAGGAATCATAGTTTTTGACGTGGTTTTTTGCGATTTTTTGATTTTTTAGCCATAACTTCTAAACCATACATCACAAAAGGACGATTTATGCATCAAAATGTTCCTTAAGCTACTGCCCACAAGACTGTATCCTTAAAATAATTTTAAAAATTTGATTTCATGTTAATTTCGTGTGCCCTTTTTTGTCAATTTTTATTTTTTTTATTTATTTTCTAAAATAAAAACTACATATCAGATAAGGACGATTCATGCATTAAAATGAGCAACAGGTCCTCGTCCTTAAGAAGGGATACTCCTTTGTCCAAATGCCGTTTGCTCTATCTCTTGTAGTTTAGGAGTTGTAGAACACTTTTTGGAGTGGAAGCTGGCCAAAAACATGTGCTTTTTCCGTCATAACTCCCAAACTGTACATCCTACAAGGACGATTTATACACCAAATTGTTTCTAATACATATATACACAAGACTGCATATTCAGAAAAAAGTTTTCTGGAATTTGATTTTTTTTCAAGAATCTTAGTTAAAATTTTTTACATGAATCATAGTTTTTGACGTGGTTTTGTGCGATTTTTTTGATTTTTTAGCCATAACTTCTAAACCATACATCATAAAAGGACGATTTATGCATCAAAATGTTCCTTAAGCTACTGCCCACAAGACTGTATCCTTTAAATAATTTTAAAAATTAGATTTCATGTTAATTTCATGTGTCATTTTTTGTCAATTTTTATTTTTTTTATTTATTTTCTAAAATAAAAACTACATATCAGATAAGGAAGATTCATGTATTAAAATGAGCACCAGGTCCTCGTCCTTAAGTAGGGTTACTTCTTTGTCCAAATGCATTTTGCTCTATCTCTTGTAGTTTAGGAGTTGTAGAACACTTTTTGGAGTGGAAGCTGGCCAAAAACATGTGCTTTTTCCGTCATAACTCCCAAACCATACATCCTACAAGGACGATTTATACACCAAATTGTTTCTAATACATATATACACAAGACTGCATATTCAGAAAAAAGTTTTCTGGAATTTGATTTTTTTTCAAGAATCTTAGTTAAAATTTTTTAATGAATTTTTTATGAATCATAGTTTTTGACGTGGTTTTGTGCGATTTTTTTGATTTTTTAGCCATAACTTCTAAACCATACATCATAAAAGGACGATTTATGCATCAAAATGTTCCTTAAGCTACTGCCCACAAGACTGTATCCTTTAAATAATTTTAAAATTTAGATTTCATGTTAATTTCATGTGCCCTTTTTTGTCAATTTTTATTTTTTTTATTTATTTTCTAAAATAAAAACTACATATCAGATAAGGACGATTCATGCATTAAAATGAGCACGATGTCCTCGTCCTTAAGAAGGGATACTCCTTTGTCCAAATGCCGTTTTCTCTATCTCTTGTAGTTTAGGAGTTGTAGAACACTTTTTGGAGTGGAAGCTGGCCAAAAACATGTGCTTTTTCCGTCATAACTCCCAAACCATACATTCTACAAGGACGATTTATACACCAAATTGTTTCTAATACATATATACACAAGACTGCATATTCAGAAAAAAGTTTTCTGGAATTTGATTTTTTTTCAAGAATCTTAGTTAAAATTTTTTACATGAATCATAGTTTTTGACGTGGTTTTGTGCGATTTTTTTGATTTTTTAGCCATAACTTCTAAACCATACATCATAAAAGGACGATTTATGCATCAAAATGTTCCTTAAGCTACTGCCCACAAGACTGTATCCTTTAAATAATGTTAAAAATTAGATTTCATGTTAATTTCATGTGCCCTTTTTTGTCAATTTTTATTTTTTTTATTTATTTTCTAAAATAAAAACTACATATCAGATAAGGACGATTCATGCATTAAAATGAGCACGATGTCCTCGTCCTTAAGAAGGGATACTCCTTTGTCCAAATGCCGTTTTCTCTATCTCTTGTAGTTTAGGAGTTGTAGAACACTTTTTGGAGTGGAAGCTGGCCAAAAACATGTGCTTTTTCCGTCATAACTCCCAAACCATACATCCTACAAGGACGATTTATACACCAAATTGTTTCTAATACATATATACACAAGACTGCATATTCAGAAAAAAGTTTTCTGGAATTTGATTTTTTTTCAAGAATCTTAGTTAAAATTTTTTACATGAATCATAGTTTTTGACGTGGTTTTGTGCGATTTTTTTGATTTTTTAGCCATAACTTCTAAACCATACATCATAAAAGGACGATTTATGCATCAAAATGTTCCTTAAGCTACTGCCCACAAGACTGTGTCCTTTAAATAATTTTAAAAATTAGATTTCATGTTAATTTCATGTGCCCTTTTTTGTCAATTTTTATTTTTTTTATTTATTTTCTAAAATAAAAACTACATATCAGATAAGGACGATTCATGCATTAAAATGAGCACGATGTCCTCGTCCTTAAGAAGGGATACTCCTTTGTCCAAATGCCGTTTTCTCTATCTCTTGTAGTTTAGGAGTTGTAGAACACTTTTTGGAGTGGAAGCTGGCCAAAAACATGTGCTTTTTCCGTCATAACTCCCAAACCATACATCCTACAAGGACGATTTATACACCAAATTGTTTCTAATACATATATACACAAGACTGCATATTCAGAAAAAAGTTAAAATTTTTTACATGAATCATAGTTTTTGACGTGGTTTTTTGCGATTTTTTTGATTTTTTAGCCATAACTTCTAAACCATACATCATAAAAGGACGATTTATGCATCAAAATGTTCCTTAAGCTACTGCCCACATGACTGTATCCTTAAAATAATTTTAAAAATTAGATTTCATGTTAATTTCATGTGCCCTTTTTTGTCAATTTTTATTTTTTTTATTTATTTTCTAAAATAAAAACTACATATCAGATAAGGACGATTCATGCATTAAAATGAGCACGATGTCCTCGTCCTTAAGAAGGGATACTCCTTTGTCCAAATGCCGTTTTCTCTATCTCTTGTAGTTTAGGAGTTGTAGAACACTTTTTGGAGTGGAAGCTGGCCAAAAACATGTGCTTTTTCCGTCATAACTCCCAAACCATACATCCTACAAGGACGATTTATACACCAAATTGTTTCTAATACATATATACACAAGACTGCATATTCAGAAAAAAGTTTTCTGGAATTTGATTTTTTTTCAAGAATCTTGTTAAAATTTTTTACAGGAATCATAGTTTTTGACGTGGTTTTTTGCGATTTTTTTGATTTTTTAGCCATAACTTCTAAACCATACATCACAAAAGGACGATTTATGCATCAAAATGTTCCTTAAGCTACTGCCCACAAGACTGTATCCTTAAAATAATTTTAAAAATTAGATTTCATGTTAATTTCATGTGCCCTTTTTTGTCAATTTTTATTTTTTTTATTTATTTTCTAAAATAAAAACTACATATCAGATAAGGACGATTCATGCATTAAAATGAGCAACAGGTCCTCGTCCTTAAGAAGGGATACTCCTTTGTCCAAATGCCGTTTGCTCTATCTCTTGTAGTTTAGGAGTTGTAGAACACTTTTTGGAGTGGAAGCTGGCCAAAAACATGTGCCTTTTCCGTCATAACTCCCAAACCATACATCCTACAAGGACGACTTATACACCAAATTGTTTCTAATACATATATACACAAGACTGCATATTCAGAAAAAAGTTTTCTGGAATTTGATTTTTTTTCAAGAATCTTAGTTAAAATTTTTTACATGAATCATAGTTTTTGACGTGGTTTTGTGCGATTTTTTTGATTTTTTAGCCATAACTTCTAAACCATACATCATAAAAGGACGATTTATGCATCAAAATGTTCCTTAAGCTACTGCCCACAAGACTGTATCCTTAAAATAATTTTAAAATTAGATTTCATGTTAATTTCATGTGTCCTTTTTTGTCAATTTTTATTTTTTTTATTTATTTTCTAAAATAAAAACTACATATCAGATAAGGACGATTCATGCATTAAAATGAGCACCAGGTCCTCATCCTTAAGAAGGGATACTCCTTTGTCCAAATGCCGTTTTCTCTATCTCTTGTAGTTTAGGAGTTGTAGAACACTTTTTGGAGTGGAAGCTGGCAAAAAACATGTGCTTTTTCCGTCATAACTCCCAAACCATACATCCTACAAGGACGATTTATACACCAAATTGTTTCTAATACATATATACACAAGGCTGCATATTCAGAAAAAAGTTTTCTGGAATTTGATTTTTTTTCAAGAATCTTACAACGAGTATAAATTATACCAAGAGACAACGAGTATAAATTATACCAAGAGATTGCTTCATCCAGCGTTCCAACTTCTTTCCAGACTATCAGCCATCCACCGACAGAAAAACCAAAACCATGACAACCATCGAGTTTTTGTACTCGTTATTGACGCATTGCTGTGAGTAAGAAGAAGTAAACATGAAAATGAATACGACAAGTAACGAAAGGAGAAGAAAACAATATTATAAGTATGTATGTGAATGAAAATGTAACTTCTATTTGCCACAACTTTTACAGCTTATTTTTTTGTGTTAATTTTTGGGATCTTCTTGTGTTTGACGAATTGATGTTGTTTCTAGCTGGACATTGTTGTTGCGATTTTATTCTAGCTAGATTTTGGTTGCATCTGCAAATAATAATTTTTTTCATTAGCCGAATAAAAAGACGGAATTCTGATTCGGCTAAAGAAATAATTATTCTTCAATAAGGAGTTGCAAATATGTTTTTTTTTCATGAAGAGAAGAAAATTGCTTGTTACCCATTTGCTTTAATGTTGTTGAAATTGTTTTTATGTAGGTATTTTATTAAAAGATACCAAAGTTGCAAGCAGTCATGATTTTATTTTAAGAAATTTATTTAAGAAAATGATTTTATTTTTTATTAAAATGTCAATTTTACGACAAAACCATTGATCGTAGATGCATGTTTATATATATATATATATAAATATAGTATAGAATAGTATAGATATATATTAATATTATATTTATTATTATATAAACATATACTTATAATTTTATTAGTATTCTTATTAGGTTAACTTAAACCACCAACAAAAATATACCTACCTGCCCAATCAGAAAACCCTGCAAGCATAATCAAAAGTATATTTTGATTCAATTGGAAAATATTTAAGAATTCCATTTCGTTATATTAAGACATTTATTTCAGATAGATTTTATGTTGAAATGTATATAATTAATCCGAGTAAAACAATTTCATTTGGAACATTTTATTTTTTTATATATTTTTATATTCTTTGTTTATCACGTAATTAAAATGCAATGATAAAATTTTTAACATTTATTAGAATAATTTTGTACAAATGTAATTATTGTGACGAAATTTGTTGTGAGCATTTTTATCATGCATTTCTTAATTGGTTGGTTTTAAGCATTTTAAACATTTTAAAAATAAACCGTTTTAAACATTTTAAGGCAGTATATATAAAATATAAGATATAATTAACGATTTGAATTATTTCATATATATTACTTTTGAGTAAAATTTCATGTGAGTATAATTTATATAATTGTATAATAGCATATATTGAAACGATGTTATTTTTTTTTATTAAATATTTACAAGTTATTAGTTTATTTTATGAAGTTTAAGGTATTTATTTAATACAATATGTGACTATTGTCTTCTGTACATGCTTTTATTGGGTAAATTTTGATGACCTGTTTTTGGTTTTTAAAGCATTATTAAAGCACAAGAGGTTTTCATATTTTTATGTTTTTGTTCAATGTAAAAAGTGAACATTTCTGTATTTTATTACTATGTTTAGAGGTCAGTTATATGTAAATGCAGACGTATTAACCTCGTATATGATTATTGCCATTTTTTCAAAAGTTTGAAGAATGCGATACTTTTGCATCATCGGGAGAATTAAATGGCAAGTTTCATAGTTCCGTATGGTTGATCAATGGATTTAATTGTTGCGATAAATGCCAATTTTCACAGTTCTGTAAGGTTGATCAATGAATTTAATTATTGCGATATCAAGACTTTGGGACACAAATTTATTTAAGCATCCTTCAATATAGAAACATTTAATTGCACCGAAAAATTTAAGATTTTATTGTTTAATTAGAAATCATTAAGCTTTTAATTAAAACGTATGCATAAAAACATGCGATCCATCAATGTTGTAATTATTACCCTAAACCATGACAGCCTTGGTTGGTGACCTCTTGAGCCTGACATAAAATTTGGATATTTGGAAGATTAAACCAATTCGATCGCAACTCTGTTACATTACAGAAACGTCCGTAAAATAAGTTCAATTCCTATCTTCAAGAATTTTGTAATTTTGTTCCTTGACACATTTTTTTAAATGTCTGAACAATAATTGCAAAAATGATGATAATTTTATGTTAGAGTGTACCTTAAGCCATCCATTACCTACAGTGGGTCAGTTTTCGTTCGGTATGGCATTAGAGCGAAAATTATAAATAAAACAAAACGCACCAAAAACTATAGTAACAGTCGGAACATTTAAAAAATCATGAGATGAAGTCTTTTACAGTTGCGCAAAACATTTTTCTATTTACAAATACTTTTTTGAGAAATCAATTGTTTAACTAAAAACGCGAACTACAAAAAGTTGCATACAGCATACTTCTTATTCTAACAGTCGTTGCATTTTTTTTTTTATTTTTACTTTCTCTGTTATCTGCCTTTCTCTTAAACTCTTCAGAAACTATTTTTTCTTTTAACCACCTCACATTTTTTCTTATCAAAACCTTGATGAGGTGGTCAAGAATAATCAGTCGATATTCATAACATTCTTGTGTTTTATCAAACCACAAAGCGTTTGTTATGTTTGTTTGCTGTATGCAACATTCTATAATTCGCTTTTTTAAGTTGGCTTCGTGACAAATTTTTTCAAATAGGTATTTGTAAATAGAAAAATGTTGTGAGCAAATGTTAAAAAATTCATCTGACGGATTTTTTAAAAGAAGCCAAGTGTCACTATAATTTTTTTTTCAAGAAAAGTCTCCGAGTCAAAAGAATAACTTTCCATCTTGAAGAGATTTTCTTGACAAGCGTCGCATTTTATTTTATTTCCAAATTTTGCCTTCAATCCATATCCTACAAAATATCGACCCACAGAAATTTCCAAAGGAGTTAAGGGTGGTATGTTCATACTGGATTCTTCAAACTCTTCCACTGTTATTTTATTAATTTTTTTCTGACGGACAATTTGGACTGGTGTTTTCGTCTTCATCGGATGGGTTAAAGTTCCATTCTAGCATTAAATCATCGTCATTTTCGCAATTTTTGCTGCGACTCTGAAAATTATGGGTCAGGAATTTCATGGACATTATCTGTGCAGAAAGGTATTGCACTTCTCTCACTAATGGTTCCGTGTTGCTCCCCAGTTGCGATCTCAGGACTGAGAAGAAATTCTCTAAAGAGTCCTGGTTCGAAGATCGAAGAGATCATCAACAAGCAAAATCATTGAGTTTAGGGTATATTTGAACCCATTGATGCATTGCACCTTATTAACTTTGTTTTGTGGAAGCTGAAGAGTTTCCAAGAAGCCAATAAATTCCTTTATAAAAGCAATTTTGTTGCAATTTCTAAACACAGGACGCTTCCTAAAATTGGGGTCCTTGCAGTTTTAATATCGCAATAATTAAATTCATTGATCAACCTTACAGAACTGTGAAAATTGGCATTTATCGCAACAATTAAATCCATTGATCAACCATACGGAACTATGAAACTTGCCATTTAATTCTCCCGATGATGCAAAAGTATCGCATTCTTCAAACTTTTGAAAAAATTTCAATAATCATATACGAGGTTAATACGTCTGCATTTACATATAACTGACCTCTAAACATAGTAATAAAATACAGAAATGTTCACTTTTTACATTGAACAAAAACATAAAAATATGAAAACCTCTTGTGCTTTAATAATGCTTTAAAAACCAAAAACAGGTCATCAAAATTTACCCAATAAAAGCATGTACAGAAGACAATAGTCACATATTGTATTAAATAAATACCTTAAACTTCACAAAATAAACTAATAACTTGTAAATATTTAATAAAAAAAAATAACATCGTTTCAATATATCCTCTTATACAATTATATAAATTATACTCACATGAAATTCTACTCAAAAGTAATATATGTATATGAAATAATTCATATATATTATGAATGTTTAAAACTGTATATATATATTATGTTTAAAACTGTTTATTTTTAAAATGTTTAAAATGCTTAAAACCAACCAATTAAGAAATGCATGATAAAAATGCTCACAACAAATTTCGTCACAATATTACATTTGTACAAAATTATTCTAATAAATGTTAAAAATTTGATCATTGCATTTTAATTACGTGATAAACAAAGAATATAAAAATATATAAAAAAATGAAATGTTCTAAATGAAATTGTTTTACTCGGATTAGTTATATACATTTCAACATAAAATCTATCTGAAATAAATATCTTAATATAACGAAATGGAATTCTTAAATATTTTCCAATTGAATCAAAATATACTTTTGATTATGCTTGCAGGGTTTTCTGATTGGGCAGATAGGTATATTTTTGTTGGTGGTTTAAGATAACCTAATAAGAATACTAATAAAATTATAAGTTTATGTGTATATAATAATAAATATAATATTAATATATATCTATACCATTCTATACTATATATATATATATATATACATTAGGGCGGGTCAAATTCTGGCTCAGCGAAATTCGTAATATACATGTAATTTCAAGACTTTTTCTCCACTACAGCATATACAAATTCTGAAAAAAAGCTGTGCGGACTTTCGTAAATAGATTCATACACATACATTCATACATTCATATTTTATAATTGAGAACAAAATCTATTTACGAAAGTCCGCACAGCTTTTTTTCAGAATTTGTATATGCTGTAGTGGAGAAAAAGTCTTGAAATTACATGTATTTTACGAATTTCGCTGAGCCAGACCTCCAAAAAATTCGTCCATACAAATTGACCCGCCCTAATACTTATAATATTGTTTTCTTCTCCTTTCGTTACTTGTCGTATTCATTTTCATGTTTACTTCTTCTTACTCACAGCAATGCGTCAATAACGAGTACAAAACCTCGTTGGTTGTCATTGTTTTGGTTTTTCTGTCGGTGGATGGCTGATAGTCTGGAAAGAAGTTGGAACGCTGGATTAAGCAATCTCTTGGTATAATTTATACTCGTTGGTGCGAGTTCGATTCTCACTGCTTCCGAAGAAATATTTTTAATTTTATATCCTCTTGTTGTAAAAGACGCAAGATAAAAACAACAACAATTCTTAATAAAGTTGTATGGAAAAAAGTGTCGTTTGTGAGATTTTATACACGCAAATCACAAAACGATCATGGTAGGTAGTGACGATTGGCTATAACTTACGCCAATGAGTGACGATTAGGTTTAAGCAATATGTTAGATACGCTTCATAGCCATTTTCATTTATTAACCTAACGGTGTTACTAATAGTTATAATATTTTGTGACATGATGCAGTATGACTAAAGAAGTACATTGGCATCTTTTACTCAATTTTGGAAAAAATGTTAGTAACGCAAGTTAGTCATACGAGCGACGATAAAAAAAATATAATAAATAAAAGAATTTACAAGTTTTCTTTGTTAAAGAAAAAAATAACTTATATTGGATCACTTCCAAGGCGGTCGGTTTTATAAAAGATTGCTATTCTAGTCGGCCAAGGGTACGCCTAACTATTAAGTCAGAGGTCCCCTTTTCACTTTCTTTGTTCTTTACTACACTTCAGAAATATTGAAACAAACAAATTCAAATCTTAATTGTGGAAAACGTGGAATTAAAGGACAGAAACAACTAAAAGCATAACACTAGCCTCGGTTGTAAGCAATTGTCTTTCACGTTTGTTCACGTTGTTCAGGTCAAAGACTAAACGTTTTTTGTATAAAGCGTATGCCATCCCTAGTCTCAAGACAAACGGGTTTTTTTACGGTACAGATTTTTTGTGTTTCCTCGAATATGAAATTTAACCTTAAAATGTTATGTTAAGTTTCAGAATGTTATTAACTAGATACCTTTTTTTTACCAAACTGTTAAATTTTTTGTTGAATATTTTTTGGTTTGTATTTTTTAAGCTGCTCCCACAAAGAACCCACAAAACCGCCACAAAAATTACAGCAGAGTCTACATCAACGCAATGTAATAGAAAAAAAAACAAGATAAACCAACACAAGCACTCCAAATAAACGTTGTTTATAACAAACAACTTAAAAGCCCACAAAAAACACCCCAAAAAACGGAACTCTGAACAATTTGTGCGTTTTTATGGCATCACAATTAAGTAGCGTCTTTTGCACAACAATTACAAAAACAACAACTTATTTGCGGAAAAGCGTGACTTGTACATTACGCTTTCTACTGCTAACTAACAGCTTACTTCACCCCCGACTTCCGTGACTGCCACCCAAAAATATTACAAACTAAGAGGAAGAGCACACACACTGACGCGCGCACACACGCACTCACATGAACTCATATACAAAATAAAATAGAACACTGCAGGAAAAACACTTTACAAAAAAAAAAAAAAATTTGCAAAAAAAACGCTCAAAATGTTGCACATATAGCACATGCTGCAATCCAAATGCAACAAGAACCAAACAAACAAATGTAACAAAGCAGAAAAAATGCAACAAAACCAAGTTTATGCAAAACGATGGCATCACAACAACAATAACAAGAACAGCACCATCAATTGTCATTTTGCATCGCTAAATTATTCCCTTGTATGTTTGTGAGTGTGCGTGCACTGTTATGTTCGACGGTTTTGCAAATAACTGTGTCAATTCAGGTTTTACGCTGCTTATTTACGTTCTTTTCTGCGAATTTTCGTTTATTTCATTGTTTGTTTGAAAACGCTTTAACTTATTTTCTATTGTTTCTGTTCTTTTTTGTTAATTTCTTTTTTGTTGTTTTGTATCTAAGCGTTTTTATGAAGTTTTTAGCAATATCCGAAATGATTTTTATAAACGTTGTTTTACTCTAAGGCCGCGTTCATAGTAAACGCTTTTAGCTTAGCCGAGAGGTTTAGCTGAAAAACGCTTTGTGTATAATCATATGGAAAAAGCTCAGAGTGTTCATAGTGCCAGCATAAAGCTAGCATAAAGCTTAATTTCAAATGCTTTTCAGCGCTTATATTTCCATCTCGCTTGCTCACACAGAAAAATAATTTTGTTTTTATACTTTGTTGTAGAGCATTTTTAAAATGCTATTCGGCACATGTTTATCTATTTTGCCTGTTAACAATATTTTCGTTGATTTTTTTGTGCTGAAGTTTTAACCGTTGTTGTGTTGTTGTTGCGTTGTGGTCCTTTTGTGGTGCTTTTCAGTTGTATGCACTTGTGTATTCTATCTCTTTTGTTTACATAGTTTTCGTTGTTCTTGCTTACTTCTTGGGTACTTTTTGTGCTGAACTTTCCACCGTTGTTATGCTTTGTGTTTTCAAGTTCCTTTGAACTTTTGTTTGTTATTGGTTTGATCGTTCATTGGTGATCATCGCGAATCGAGGGCATTATTTTCCAAAGAGACAAATGAAAACAAAGCATATCAGCCACAAGCATAAAGCGCGCACTATGAACACCAATAAGCTCAATAAGCTACTTTATGCAGAGTTGAATAAGCGTTCACTATGATCAAAAAAAGTCTTGACAAATTAGCTTTATGCATCAGCTTCAGTCAAAGCGTCCACTATGAACGCGGCCTAACACATCAGTGCGGCCTTCAACGCCGTAGATAGGTATTTCGGAAAGGGGTGGAGGGCTTACAGAAGCAAAAAATATATTTTTTTTTCCATTTTCCTTAGGGATTTCTGAACGCCTAAGAACTTTCCAATTACATAACCGATTTCAACAATCGAAATTAAAAGAGTTTAAGTCATTGGCCCATAATCGTAGTCAATATAAAGTCGACTTTAAATTTAGTGCAAGCTTTTTGACAACATATTATATTGAAAAACTGCCAAAAAGCTTATACTAAGTTTAAAGTCGACTTTATTTTGACTATGATAATAGGCCATTTAATTTATTCTAATTCTTAACATACAAAATTAATTCAATCGCTGCGTTTTGAGTAGGACGAGAAGTATTTATTTGAGTAAAGTAACGAAAACAGTGATTTTAAAAAGATAATCATATTTTTACATAGTTGTTAATAATTATATAGTTAGTAGTTCTTTAATTTTTTTTTTAAAGCGAAGGCAATTTGTTTATGACAGTTTTCTCGTTCACAAAAATATACTTATGAGTATTTAAAAGCGCTAAACCAGTACAGCGTTCCGCTCCAGTAGCATTTAGTAGGCAATTTTTTAAACTCGTTAATGTGAAAAGGAAAGTTCACTGACAGCTGTACTACAGGGCAGAGTTACAGTTATTTCCAGAGTTTTGTAAACTTGCGGTAACATCAATTTCTGACAGCTACATTTGTTGCCGCAAAATAATTTAAGTACTTTCAACAGCTGTTTTGTAACCCTCATATCCATTGTTTGACCATTTAGTTTTCAACAATTTTTTTTTGCTTTAAGATCGTTTTATATAAAAAAAGTTCTGATATTATTTTTTTGACCTAGAATTACGTCCTACAGCGCGGTTTGTATGGGAGTCATTTTCACAAATTTTTCAAAGTGATATTTGACACTTTGGGGTATACCTACAGCCTTTAATATTCATCGTACAAAGAAAAGAAAATGCCAAAATATCAGTTTTAGTGGGAATAAAACGAATATCTAATAACATAGCAAAATCTAAGAAGATGAAAAATTCATATATTTGTATGAGAAATGCACAAGCCGCTTAGCTGCTTAGCTGCTTTGCTGCAGTAGCTGCTTATGCTGTTTTTAAGATTGTTGTTGTGTTTGCTTGTTTGGTTAATAATGACCGCATTCAGCGCAGACAACAATTGGCAAAAATTCGCTGAATGGTACAAATTTGGTAGCGCTAACTAAAACTGATAAAGAGGCGAACGCCTTTTAATCGAGCGAACAAATTCTATGCTACATGAACACAACGGTTTGCTTAACTATCAGATGCTGTTACTGACGCTGTTAAATTAATAAACGCAGAAAGAACGCAGCAAATTTAAGTGAGAAACCTTTGCAATTGAATTAAATTTACATAAAAATTAAATTGAATCTAACTTCTGACGTGTATAGTAGCAACACATTCAGAGAAAAACATCGTGAACTAAGGTAGCGCTACCATTACAGTTCACAACAGTTGCTGTTCGTTCGTTGTTAGGCTGCTTTTGTTGTTGTTTTTGTTTTTATAAATTTACATAAATGTAAAACATACATATATAAATACACATCAGTTGCTTTAATTTTTCTGTTTCCCAGATAGCCAATCGGCCCGGTTGAAAACGGTGTGCACTTTTGAAACAACAGAAGCGGACCATTTCGTTGTCAGCAAACTATGCATTGTGTGCTTCATATAAGCGTACCATTTATTAAGTTGTTTATTAATGTTGATTTTCTATGATATAAATAAAAATTCTAAATGTTTGATAGTTTAAATCATTCTTGATTTTAAATACAAATTCTAGTTGTTTGATAGTTTAAAATCGATTATTGACAAGCGCGTCGGAAGCGAATTTAATCTGGGGGGGAAGTACAAATGGGGGGGCAGTACAAATGATGGTTCAAAAAAAGTTCACCAAAATTTTTTCACATGAAACATGAAGAAGAGAGAAAGAAGAGGAAAATATATAATACAAAAATATTATCGTTGTAAAAAAACTGATATTTTGAATAACTTTTTCTTTTAAATTGTTTATCTAGCTAAAAAAGTGGGGGGGCAACTGCCCACCTTTCCCCCCGCTTCCGACGCCAATGATTATTGAGCTTTAGGTCAGGTTAAAACAATTAATTGCTCTAACGAATTTTTTCCAAACAAACAACAACAACAACATTTTCAACATGAAAAGGAAAACATTACTAGCTGATAAATTAGTGAGCTGATTAACTAGCTAGAGCAATTAATTGTTCTAACCTAACCTAAAGCTCAATAAACTATTTTAAACTATCAAACAACTAGAATTTGTATTTAAAATCAAGAATGATTTAAGCTATCAAACATTTCGAATTTGTATCAACATAATAAATAACGTATCGAAAACTTAAAGGTGTATATTAAATTTATTTGTTGTTAAACAATAGTAACTTTTTCTTAAAATAGTTTATATTAAGTTGCAACAATAAACTAAACAATAAACGGCAACTCAAATGCACTACCCTGATTCCAATATAAGATTCAATGCATATTTCATAGTTTTTTGGCGAACGGGTGAAAAAAAAGAGGGAAAAAAGACAAGAACAAACGACGCATCAAGCGAATATGACGTTTATTTCAATTCGATTCTTGATAAATATAAAAAAGGACTTTACAATTATATAAAGAACAGTTTAAAGATACAAAAACATGTCGTTTTCATACCAGCAAATCATATGCTGCCGTTTTAAGTATAGTTTAGCTGGAACAGTGACATTCATGGCTTGTTGGATTGTAATACAATAGAGAATACAGATGCATGTAGCTAGAAAGCCAATATGTGGCTACAAAAAAATTAACTACTACTAGCCAAGGTTGCCAGTTAAAATTTAAAACAATTCCGACAAAAAGATACTTTTTTCACAGTAACATAAATTGAATACAACAAAAATTCTCATGGTAAAGATAGACAAGAAAGTTTCTACCGCAATAAAACAATATTAAAAAAAAAATCCCACGATCATTAAAAATTGCCACAAAAATACCACGCGTCTTAAAAATACCACCACAAATTCCATATGCATGTAAAATTGCCACAAAAATTTCATTCGCATTAAAAAATACCACAATAAGTCTCATATGCACAAATAATTTAAAAAACATATAGAAATACCACAACGAAATTTTGCATACTAAAAACGAAAAAAAAATTAAGAATGATATTACCAAACTCCCACGGAAATTCAAAAAATACCCCACTGAATTCCCCGCCAGTCAAAAAATACCACTCTAAATTAAAAAATTTAATAGAAATTCCCAAAAACAAAAATTAATAAGGGCAATTAAAAATTACCACGAATAGGATTTTTCCAACATAACTGGCAATGTTGCTACTAGCTGCTGATATTGTTGTTTTGTTTCTGCATGCGCTGCAAAGGGCAATTCTATGACCAATAATTGCTTTCGCCGCAAGCAGTTTGTTGACTACTCGGGCTTAAGGGGGACTTTCGTAAACCCCCTCATGCGGACGAATAATCAGCAAACTGCTTGCGGCAAAGGCAATTATTGCCGAGTGAAAAGCGGGACAAAGAGATCTTGCTACCAGAGCTCTAGGAGCAATAATTGCTTTCTCCGCAAGCTCGAGAATTTTTGTGTGTGTCGAGTGAATATCGGGACATAGTAAGCAGAGTTCTATTTATTTTCTGTGGTCGATGCGGTTAATCCCCTCTAACGCTGCTCAACCGCTGTGATCATGCTTTTCTCTGTGCGTCGTTGTTTTAGATTTGCTTTGTTATTTTTGTTGGTTTAGTTAGCTGAAATTTTTTTATATGTTCTAAATTTTTACTCGACATAAACAGCTAATTTTGACAACTAGCTCGCTTTGCTCTGCTTTCTACTTCATTCCTCTCCGAATCGGCCCTACCTGGTTATTCTGCCATGAGTTGGAGTACGAATAAAACGAATTTTCAGCAAGATAAATACTATAGAGAATACAGATGCGTGTAGCAACAGAGGCAGTATGTATGTATACTACTACGCAAATTTTGCGCATGCGTTGTGCTTTAAAAACTTCATCTATTTTTTAAATACCATAATAAAATCGAATTATTTAAAGTATGCATTATATTTTTCCCATATTAAAAATTTATTTTGTTAACTAAAATTTTAATTTTAAATTACTTTTAAAATAAACATATATGTATATGCGCTTTACTACAGGAAAAATTAATAATTCAAATTTACCCATATATATAATTCCTTAAATTAACATAACTTTGAATTAAATTCAGTTTTAACTAAAAAAACAAATGAACAAATTCATCACCAAAAATATCAAACGAAAACTTTTATAAAAGAAAACAAATTTTTACATGAATTTAATTGTGAGCTTTTTAGACCAAGTAAGTATGAAGAAGAAAAACAACAACAAATTTGTTTTTGAATAATTTTTATTTAGAAAATGAAATGCTTTAAAATGGTTTAGAAAAATATAAATAAAAAAATTGTATAGCAGTGAGGGGACTGCCGACCGAAGCGAAAACCTATATATAAAATATTAGTGTTCGCTGGAAGACTTTGTCCTGCTACGGACCGCTTTACTGCTTTGTAAGAATTTTAATGCTAATCGGAAAAAATTTCTATTTTCACCCCCTCAGCCTTCGATTATTTCTTTTAAACTATTTTTTATTCAGATAGCATTTTTATTTAATGATTATACCTAACTATATTATTACATTTAAATTGAATATTGTTGATATAAAAATAGAATACAGGGAGCACTATTGAATGAAAAATAATCCTCGAAAAGGATATTTAATTTTTTCTTTCAATGTATGTATATGTAGAGCTGTAGCAAAAATAAAAATAATGATTTTTTATAAATATGATATTTTGTTTGATGGGTCTTGAAGTCTCCTTTAATGCCTGCATTTGAGATCTTGCTACAAGGAAAACAGAGAACATAGCAAGCAAAGTGCAGTTTATTTTCTGCCACCGATTCGGTTCATCCGTACATCCGGTTCATCATTAATGCACATTATTTTCATCTTTTATCACTTCATTATATCTTAAATTATGGGTTTTAATATAAAAAACAAAGTAAAACATAAACAAAAATATAAATTAAACTTATTGAAATAATTAATATACACTTAAAATACGTACACATACATAAAATTTGCATTTACATAAATTTCATTGAATTTCATTTACATTATTTTCACTGTTTGCGTTATAATCATTGCACTATATTTTTAAAAAAGATAGTATAGGCTTATGGTAGCTGAAATAAGAAACGAAAATTTTTTGGACGATGCAGTCCCACTCATGATAAAATTGTTATTAGGTAGCCTTGTTATTTTCTCACGAGCTGCGACCATCGAATTTCAAACAAAATAAAACAATATAAAGTGCGTGTGTCACACACATTGGCAGCTTTCAGCGGAGTCAATAGTTGGCAACTGTTATTTTCTAAATTTGAGTGACAAACCTTTGCAATTAAATGATCCATTCACAACAGGTGACTCGGTGACTCCTCTGAATGCGGCCAATGTGTGTGACACACGTTCTCTATTTTGTTTGACATTCGATGGTTGAAACACGAAACGTCACTCCTACATATTACTTATTATACCATGGCCCCAGTCAGAGAATATGCTGGTGACATTCATAAAACTACAAATGTTTTTATGTTGGTCATGAAACTCAAATAAACGCTCTTGGATATTGGCTACCAGGCGCTCAGCAAATGCAGCAAGCATGGCAAAATTAGACAAGGTAGCGTTAGGGCATAGAGCCGGTGGCCGAAACAGTCAAAACGAAGTTGACATTTCATACAAAATTTGCAACCAATGAGAATGCAATATGAAAGCAAGAATTGGCAAATATATCAAAATGGATGATTTTGACAGTTATGGTCACTTAGACAGATAACACATTCAGCCCTAACACTACCTTGTCTAGTTCTACTATGGCAGCAAGCAGCCATCAATAAGTTTATCTGCTGACAAATCGTTCCTTCATAACTGGCCCTCAAACGATACTACATGTCGGACTTGCATGTAATTCCATAAAGTAACGAGACTTTTTTCGTTGCCCTTGCACACATCGTACATGTCGGATAGACGTCGGAACGACTTCATTATTTTTTAGCTGCCGAAGAGTTAACATCAATTAAAAATATTAATATTAATTGTTTTGAACATTTATTTTTATTTTGTTGCTTTAAATATTCCAAGCCATCACGATTTTAGGTTAAGATAAAAAAATTCTCGTCAAAATATAACATTCGTTACGTTCGGCAGTTTTGCCGCGAGATGTGCTTCTCTGAAAAATTTTCATCAAATGGCAAAATGAACTAAGTTGGATGGTCGCGCACACAAACGGAACTACATGTCGGACGTACTTAGCAAAAAGTCAAAAATTTTTGTCTTCCATCGGACATGTCCATCCGCCTTGATTTTTTGGACAGATACTACATGTGTGATGACTTGACAGGTCGGATGGACATGTAGTATCGTTTGAGGGGCCCTAAAGAAATCATGAAGGATATTTACTGTTTTTCTGTCAATGTATATAAAGATCTGTTGCTAAACTAAAAAACATTTACAACAACAATTACCAAGCAAATCTACTACAACGATGAACAGAAAAGAGCAGTATCACATTGGTTGCGCAACGTTAGAGGGGATGAACAGAATTGGCGGCGGAAAATAAACAGCACTTTGCTTGCTGATTCTTATTTGCCTGGTAGCAAGATCTCAAGTGGAGGCATTAAAAGATACTTCACGGCCAGTCAAACAAAAACGAAATATCAAAAATTTTAAATTTATTTTATTTTACCCTAAAGCTAGCTCTACATATACATTGAAAACACAGTAACATTCAATAGCTGCATTCCCGTGGTCGTTGATCTAGAGCGCGGCTCTATTTTATTCACAAAACATAAACAAAAATTAAAACCAGCTCGATTTCTAGCTCTATTTCTGATATTATAATGCTGCCAAGTTTCAAGCATTTTTTATCAAAACGAACATAGTTGGCAAATCTAAATAACAATTCATTTTCGTATTTTGACGTATCACCGCTCAATGGGCGTTTTCGTATTGCTGTTTTCTTTTGTTATTGTTCTTAAAACAGCTGTTTCAAGACTGGTGACAAATTGTTATAAAGTTGAACTAACGTTTTAGGCACATATGACACAATGATCGTTGATCGGCGTTCAAAATATTTTTGTTGTTGCTTTCAATGCGAAACTGTCAAAAAACACTGAGAGCCAGAGCGGATGAACAATTGTTAGGACGATCAAGATATGTTCATTTTTGAACGCTGTACATGACAGCAATCACAATCGAAACAGTGTTGCTGAGTGGCAAAATTTAAGATGTGTTCACTTTTAGCAGCTACAAAGTACTAGAAGTACTGCTTTTCGACTAAAAGGTATTAAAAAAAAAGTTGCATTAAACCCTTATTTTTAACAAGAATTCTTACTGGAATAAAGAAAAAAACAAGACTTGATCGCGATGAAACGATCATCATGTGACCTAGCTGCGATCAAAATGTAAAAGAGCGTAAAAAAGTGTTCATTGAACGCCGATCAACGATCATCGTGTAATATGTGCCTTACTGAGATTGTATCTGATCTAGTGCCACGGGAATGCAGCTAATGTTTCGCAGCGGAGCTATGTTATTGATGGTTGCTTTCTACATTTGCTGAGCACCTGGTAGTCAAGATCCAATAGCGTCATTCAAAAACCAACTCGCTGTCTGTATTGATGACGAGAGTTACTCGGAAAATCACGATGACGCAAACCAAAGATTTACCCTCTACCAAAATCGTTCAACGCGCCTAAAGAAGTTTTTACTTCAAAAATATATATAAAATTCTATTGCATACATTTTATCAAAAAATTTTTATTTTTGATACAAAGTCAAATTATAATTTTATTTGTTTTTGTTTTAATCACCCCACAACATGAAAAAATAAATCAAAATTATCATATATGCAAAAAGTAAAATTTTTTATAATTTTTAGGATTATTTTCTTTAAAATAATGTTATTTTTTTGTGTGAAGGACTTACTTTAATTAATTTTTCCAAAAATGTCCAATAGTTATCAACCAAATTTTTATACCAATACCATTCCTAATGTGTGTTATATAATGTAGACGTGCTCACTTTTGCTCATATTTATAAATGCCATTAAAAAATTCAAATAACAAAATCTACTCCAATCGGCAAATACAATTCTCATTCGGTCTTAACAAGTGCTGCTACTCGTTGTATTTTTTGTTTTTCTCTGCGATCGCTTTAATTTCATACTTTTTCGATTTTTAAATCCAGGCAAAATGTTAACGAAAAGGGAAATACTGGCCTTTTTTATGAAGAATATATAAATTCCACTATTAACTATATTATTAAAAATGTAAAGTAAAAATAGAAAATTTACCGAAATCTGAGGTAAATTCTTTGAAATCTTCTATTAGAATCCTCAAAGCTAAGCGGAACAAGAGATATCGAGCTACATGTAGAATCAGTAGTAGATTTGAAGAAAAACTTTGCTTGGCCAAATTAAGATTTCTCAGTTTCGTTTTTGAAGCAACAGCCTTTGCTCAACGATTTGGGCGCCCATAGATTAATTTTGCTAACAAATCTGATCGTTCAAAGGGTAGAGAAGTTGCTAAGATTAGCTCTCAGCCTAATCATGACCCATTAAGTTTAATAATGGCTTGCCGCTCCGCAGCCAGGCAAAGCTCGAATAATGAGTTATTTACGGTTCTAGATAGCATTTTATAAAATTCGGAATCACCAACAAAAATTAATAATTTTTTAAATAAGAAGCAGTGTTTAGTCACAAAGATGACTCCACAAAAGGCTTTAGCGGTTTTATTAAATAACTCCCTTTCTAAACAAGTTTATCAGAATATGCGCTTAGAAAGTAAATCATGTTGATCAGATATTTGGCCATTTTATACTGATGTGAGACTTGCTAAATCAGAATGCAGACCCCAAATGTTTTTATTTCAAAAAATAAAGCAAATGTCTCTCTTCAATCGCTGGTAGAACATACATCTTAAAGAATTGTGAGTGATTTAAAAGCCAAAATCAGAAGGTTCAGGCACCAAACTAATGATGGCAACAGTTCGCGAAGGGCTTTTAATAATCCAGAACTATTCGCAAAAGTGTCTCAGCCTAGAAGCCCAACTTCTTTTGAATTTGAAAACAATTTTAACAGCTCTCTCCTGCAATCTTCCAATTAATCCACAAAAATTTCAGGGACTATGTGATACCACAGCTGTACTATATGTCAAACATTATAGGGCAGTTCACGATCTTGTTGCATCGTTGCAAATGCAAAAAAAAAAACAGATTTTACAAAAACAAAAAGCATTGAAAAGCTTTTGCAACATATGCTTTTTGTTTTTGTAGAAGCTGTTTATTTTGCATTTGCAACGATGCAACAAGATCGTGAACTGCCCTTATAACTGGTTTTCTATGCCATAAAATTCTTATTCATGGTGCTGATGTTATGAGAAATAGTCTGTTACCAGTAGATATGCTCGACGAGGAAGCTTTTGAATCCCGAAATAATGATTATAAAAAATTTAGATCAGCTCACTGCAGGACACGAATTTGCGAAGTTAATATTTAAGACATGTTTTATGGATTCATGGATAGTTGTGGTCAATAGGCCTTGAAGCGCTCTATAAAAATAAGCATGTTATCAATTTTGGCAAAGATGTGCGCGATTTGCTTGCAAAACCTGATGGAAATGAACAGACTCAGTCTCACATCCCTACAGAAAATGATGAAGATGACGAATAAAAATAAAATAATAAAAAAAAAAATAAATAACATAAAAAAAATGTTTAAAACATAAAAAAATTACAAAAATGCAGAAGAAAGATAAAATTAAAAAAAAATAAAAAAAAAAATTTAAAACACAAATAAAAAACTAAAGAAAAGAAAAGTGGGGTCTGATAAATCCTGTCTCCTCCTCGTGGTAGACCCTGAAAACTACACTTAGTTTTGAAGGCTAATGACAGGAATACTTTTAGCCATATGCTATCCAAAAAATATTGTTAACTTTTCCACATTTTTGAATTTTTATTTTTTCACATCGGATTTGAAATAAGAGGCACTTACAACCACCGAACACCAATTTGTATCCCAAATTGGTCCAACTTCTGCTTTTAGCCACTTTCTTAGGCTGGTGGCCTAGTGTGCATCGTAACCCTGCCCGAGCATAAATTCGCAATCTATACCGAAGTCCTTCCATTATCTATGATCGGAAAGCATAGGTCGCAATTTAGTTCAAAAGTGAAGTGGTTTGCAACTTTTTACGCTGTTGCGTTGTTGTAGCTCTAATGCAAATATATTAGATTATTATACTTTCTAGACTCTAAGGGGAGTTTTAAACCCTAAAATCCCCCCTTGTTAACAATATAGAGTTTTTTTTCAAATCATTGGTCAAACAACAAAAGAACAACATGGAATTCCATGTAATTTGACAAGATGTCTGACTAGCTCAAATCTTAACCAATTTTTAAATTAAATATTATTTCGAAAAGAAAATTAAATAGCTTTAAAGGTATTAATCAAAATTTTGGCATGGAGTTACAACAAAAAGAATTATGAGCATCGTTATTCTAAAAATATGGCTTTTTTCTTAAAATTTCAACGTTGCACACATCTCGAAAAAAATAAATATTATAACTTTTTTCCTTGAACAGAGCAGCTTCCTTTTCCCCAGAGCAGCTCTTTTTTGTATAAAAGCATTTTCCGATGCTACCCTTTTTTCCATAGTGTTAAAACAAGTGTTTATAAATTAAAAAAATCCGTTTATTAGAAAAATATTTATTAGTTACAAAAAGACTTGTTAAAAAGAGGTATTCTTTGACATTTCCCGTACTATCTATATCTGAAAGTAAATATGGTAAATGGAAATAAATTTCATATATCCATTAACACTAACTGTATTAATGAAATTATGCCATTAATGAAATCACTGTACTAAAATCGAATCTATATAAAAAAGTTGCACGGTTTTGTAAATAATTAAAACGTCTTCTTATCTCAAAATATCTTAAAATCTACAAGGTCATGTTTGAAATAGTAATAATTTTTGACCGAATTTCAAAGACCGATTTTAATTTTTTTTTAATTGAAAAAAAAAATTTATTATTTCCAGTTCTATCAATAAAAATTTTTATATTATGTATTAGCAAATCTCAATGAATACTGAGTACCATTTGCGTCTGAAAAGACAGTCCCTACATGCTTCTTCTATTGCTAGGCTACTGGTAATAACTTCTAATCCAAGCCAAGTGCTTGGGGAATTGCATATTTGTTTTGTTTTCCCACTTTTAGAACTAATACATAAAGCTTTAAACATAAATATTTTTAATTATAACAAGAGACATTAACTAAAATCACAACCAAACAACATCATACGAGAAATAACAAGCAGAACAAAAGCAAAGACCAAAAAGCACGAAAATGTTTAAGTGCAGCATATTACAGCAGACAAAAAATGATGGAAAGAGAAAACCTGAAAACGCAAGACAACACAAATTGTTATTGTAATTAATTCCACCCGAAATTACAGCAAATCTTGCTAAGTTTGAGGCGGAACGCATAGCACGTTCTACTCAAATTAGTTCAGCTTGTTGGAGAGAAAATTACAGAAATTTTCACAGGATCAGAGTTTAAAAGTAAATCCCGTCACTACTGTGAGAGACTTAATAATGGAGAAACATGTCAAGCAATTAAAAGTGCTTCAAGCCAAAATTTGCTGACCAACACAAAAGCGAAAAAAAACACAGGAAAACAACAAAAACACAAAAACACGCACACTTGAAAGAACATAAATACACACAAGCGCACATATAAATGTTGACATTTAAAAATGTGGCATTTAATAACGGCTAAGGAGAGGAAAAAAAACACGAAGGACACTTGCTGAGGGCAAGTCTTTATGCAGGAGCTCTAAATTAACGGAACGCAGTTTGAGGTGACTTAATTAAAGCAACTGATACCATTGTTATTATGTAATGCACAGTTTAATAACAACAGTAACAACAACAACAACAACGATCAATATCATTTAGGAGAACTTTCATGCTGTCTGCATTTTTACGTATTATTTGTTTATGTTATTCCACTCAACTCAATTAAAAAAGAGGTGCGTCAATTTGGACAATCGACAGAAGCGAAGCTTCTTCGCAGTCATATAGATTTGATAATTTTATTAAAATAAATAACAACGAGTAACGATTTTTTCCGCTGCCCAGCAAAAAGAGTGCTTCTAAAAGAAGGTAAAGTGGAAGGGAAAGTCTTGAATTCCATCTCTTCCACTTCTGTACCCAGAAGGTATTCTTTTAACATATGCATGTCATTGGGAGGAATGCTTTCCTTAGTCTTCTCTAAAAGTGCTTCCAGAATTTTTTCAATGGAAGATTTCTTTGGGCCCTTAAATGAAAGGATTCCAGTAGGTGTTTTTGAGGAGAACTTTAAGAAGGCATTCCATGGAATGAAATGGTTTTTGTGGTTAGGGGGGCTTAAAAAATTCCACGGAAAATATCCTTTTTCGCGATTTTCTCGCGATTTTAGTGTTGGAAATAAAAAGTGTTTGGGTTTTGTTGGGGGTTTAAAAAAAATCCACGTAAAATATCCCTTTTTCCGATTTTCTTGGCATGTTGGTGTTTGAAGTAGGAAGTGGTTGCGTTTTATTGGAGGTTTGAAAAATTCCATGGAAAACAAAAAAAAAAACATAAAAAAATAATTGAATTTAAATGCTACTTGAATGTCTTTGAGAAGTGGTTTATGAGAATTCTTCTTGAAAGCACTTCTTGATAAGGCTTAGAAGAAGCACAATTGGATCTATAGAATGTCTTCTGGAAGCAGTGTCCCTAAGAATGCATGTCATATTTGTAACAAAAATTTTGCTGGGTGATTGTACATATTGTATGAATAAGAGAAAAGACAAGGCTTCTCAGTGAACCAAAACTATCTTTTTGAATTCATTTTCGGCATCTCAAAAGCGAACATTTTTTTCTTCAAAAATGAGTTAACAAAATAAACAATAAGTTTTTTCGATTACTGGATATGTGCCGATTCGTTTGTCAACTCTGCAATTATTGTGTTGTGTTGTAAATCGCCTTATCCTACAGACTGCAAAGAAATAAAAATGCAAGGCTTCAAACTTCTTAAAACATGCTTAAAAGCAAAAATAAATAATTGGAGTGCACTGAAAATAAGACAAAAAAAAAATGATTGTATCAATGATATATTGGTTCCTAAAAAGAAATTTATTTTCATACTTTAGTTGTTGCAATCGTTTCATTTTCGTCTTAATAAGAGAATAATGATTGTTTCAATAATATTTTGGTTTAAACGAAAAAATTCCTTTTGTAAATATAGTTGTTGCAATCATTTTACCATGATCAATGATCATTGATCATAGAAACCATTATTTGTTTAAGAACATGAATCATACTATAATCCTCTTAAGACATGGTTGTTGCAACTATGTTTCTCTCTGCGTGTAAGCAGGACTACGCCGAATCGTGTGATCAACTCGTCATTGACGCCAGTTATAGTGGCGGTCAATTTAGGTAGTTGAAAAAATCATCTTCATGATCCATAGTGGGGAACATCAACTAATAATCTAAACTTAACTTAACTTTTCTTGTATTTCTATGTGTATTTTTGTTTTATGGAAAACATTTTTGTTCGAGACGTTTATTTTCCATGTGTTGGTAAGCAGTCTGAAAGCAATATGTAAAATGCACTCAAGGCACCTCATCCAAGCGTGTTGACAAGCCATAATGGTACAATTTTTCTTTAAGGGGAAGCTTTTAAACAGCGTTTAAATCGTTTATCATAAAATCATTGTCATGTTGAACTGATGGTAGACTCGAAATGGCTGAGATAGTGTTGGCATAATATTCGAAATCTGTTTCTGTACTTGTTCAACTTCGGTTTTAATAAACTCATTCAATTCTTTTTCGAAAGTTATTCGAATCTACAATACTTATTGTTGGTCTACAAAACCAAGTTGATGATGAACGCGACTTTTGCTATAAGATAGTCGCTACTGCTTGCACTTGCAAAGGCACAATGTACACCGCTAATACACATTCATCGCTATGATGTGTTTCAATGTCATAATAGCCTTGTTGGTATACAGAGAGAGTATCCACTACTATCATTGCAGCCCCATTTGTACACTTAAGAAATCGTATCCGCACTTATGTTTGGAGCACTGGGTCTGTGCTTCAACGATCCTTTTCTGTACTTCAACAATAAACTAAGTTCTGAAGAGGCACTTCAGCAAAAGACTGGGTAGTAGTCAATCTAATTGGATAATCCAATTCACAATTTTGCACTAGATTACATCAGCTTATAAGTGTGCTCTGTGAAATCAATGTAAAGAGCCAAAGCTTCCTCAGGTGTATAGTGCCATTAAAGTTTCCTAATTCTTTTTTAAAATCACGGCACTTTTCTTCGCTGAATTTATTTCTTTAGATAATACTATCAAAACTATGTATCTCCAGGCATAAAGCACTAGTTTCTAGAGTTTCTAGCATGACCTGTAGTGGAATTCCTAAAAATTTAACGATAATAATCGTTTTCGTTATCGGTCGTTGTTCGTGTCACGTTCTTAGTAAATGTCAGTTTTTGCTAACTAACGATATCAACAATCGTCGTTAACACGTTTGCGTTAACCAACTTAGATGGCGATTGAAAACTTTGAAGCACGATTGCTCGAAACTTTGAAATCAGACTTAAGCTGTTATTGCTTATCGACCACATACATATATATATATCACACAACGCTATGTTCAATGCAAGGCAAGAGATGGCCAACTTATACTTAGCCCTCATCGGTTCTTTGTATGCGACCGTATACAATTTTCGAATTAAACATTCAATTAAATGAAAACCAACCCATGAAATGTGTTCGATTTTTGTAAAGTAGCTTTATTTTGCCTAAAAAAAATCTGGATTTTTCATCAACAGATGTCACTCATGCATAGTTTTGCGCCAGCAGAAATAGTTACGAATCGGTTCTGTGTATTTTATCGTATATGTTTGTTTATGTTTGTCACTGTTTTTTCTTCTGATTTTGTTCCATTGCATCATGAAAGTGATGAAAGTCATCAGATAACGATAGTGATGAAGAAGATGCTGATCCATTAGACCAAAAAACCAGTGAAGAAATTGCTGCGAATCCACAGAATAATTACACAGTGATACAAAAGTGGAAAAAAGAAATATGCAGGGGTTCTCATGCAGCAATTCTGTTTTGCTGGAGTCCATTGAGTACGAAAAAACTTATACTTTTTCTCAGTCACTTCGTTAAGTAATTTTTTTTATAACAAATGTAGTGATATAACGATATTCACAAAATTACAAGTTCAAAAAATCATAAGTTTACTCTGCATTAACCGATTTTCAAAATTTTGCTTTTATTTTACAGATCTGATTTGTACCTTTTAATAAAAAATAATAAACATTTTGGCAATCAGTTCAAAAATGGCTCAGTTACGGTCGATAAAGTAAAAAAAAAAAAAAATTAAGAAATGTTCATTTTCATCTCGCTCTTAATTGACCGTTAGGCAGAAAATTCTGCTTTTTTAAATTTTATTGACAATCATATTAAAGTAGGTTTCTAAAACAGGTAAGATCATAAAAATCGGTTACAAAATGAATCAGTTACGCCAAGTTTTGTGATAACATGTTTTTTGCTTTTTTTGTGTTTTCTTAGAAATGTAAATATTTTTCAGGTAATAAAACAAGAAAACGCCTAATATACAAAATCATAGTTGGATGATTGTTACACTGTTTGTCTCAGCCAACGCTTGTTTACATTTCGCACTAATTGGAGTCATTATCCACATGTTTACATGCGTTTCTCCCCTTTCTCCCCTTTCTCCCCTTTCACGTCTTTTGCGTGGGTGACATTTTGCATCACAACAAACACGATTTTTGTTTTTTCCTTTCCTACTCACAACCGCACTAGTGCTGAATTATTGACAGTACAGGGTCCGCCATATAATGTTTTTTTTTCAACTAGTGCTTATTTCGTGAATGGTAACACTTAGCTCATGTCTGATTTCACAGATAATTAGTTTTATCCTTCCGCTGAACGAATATGGTTGTGTGTACGCTTGAACAACGCTGGGAAATATTGCGACATTACTTTGATGCAGAAGATGCCGATTTTGCCAAAAAAATCATCAGAAATCATCAACAGGACGGCGCTACGTGCCACACAGCCGAAGCTACACTCGATGTTTTGCGCCATGTTTTTGAAGATCGCATTATCAGCCGCAGAGCTGATGTCGTTTGGCCACCTCGGAGCTGCAATTTGACACCGTTGGACTATTATTTGTGGGTTGCCCTCAAAGATTAGTGTTACGCCGACAAGCCAGAGACAATTGACCCTTTGGTGAAATGGTCTCACAGCTGCACACAATCGATAATGTGCTTAAAAATTGGACCGATCGTGCAGACCAAATTGTAGTTTCAAATAAAAAAAAAAGAAATTTTAAAAAATATCGAGTAGTTTTTTTTTATAGAATTTTCATAGAAACACAAGAAGTGTAAATTATGAGGAAATAGTACACGAAATGCTGTCTGCCTACCATGCAATGGGCTGCAAAATGTCTATCAAATTGCACCATCTCCATGCTCATTTGAATATGTTCCCATCAAACTTAGGGCAGATGAGTGATGAACAAGGTGAACGATTTCACCAGGACATTTCAAGAATTGAACAGCGGTATGTTGGAAAAAGTAAAGTCAGTATGCTGTCTAACTACTGCTGGTCTATAAAGCGAGAAACTAGCAGCGATCTTTATAAAAAACAAATGAAACGCAAGCATTTCTAAGAAAACACAAAAAAAAAGCAAAAAACATGTTATCACAAAACTTGGCGTAACTGATTCATTTTGTAACCGATTTTTATGATCTTACCTGTTTTAGAAACCTACTTTAATATGATTGTCAATAAAATTTAAAAAAGCAGAATTTTCTGCCTAACGGTCAATTAAGAGCGAGATGAAAATGAACATTTCTTAATTTTTTTTTTTTTTTTTTTACTTTATCGACCGTAACTGAGCCATTTTTGAACTGATTGCCAAAATGTTTATTATTTTTTATTAAAAGGTACAAATCAGATCTGTAAAATAAAAGCAAAACTTTGAAAATCGGTTAATGCAGAGTAAACTTATGATTTTTTGAACTTGTAATTTTGGGAATATCGTTATATCACTACATTTGTTATAAAAAAAATTACTTAACGAAGTGACTGAGAAAAAGTATAAGTTTTTTCGTACTCTATGGACTCCAGCAAAACAGAATTGCTGCATGAGAACCCCTGCATATTTTGTGTGTAGCACTGTGTTATTAGTCAAAGGATAAAAAGATCGAATATTCTTCGAGACCATTTGCATTCAGCAGAAGAAATTAATTTCGACGAGCTGAGATTGTTTCAGGTATAAATATACTTTTTTATTGCGTATCATTGTTTGCTTTATTGATGCTTATAAGTTTTCAGGTCTAACACCTGTTGATCCTTTTACTGCAATTCAAATATTTCTCAGACCAGTTGATCATATTATTTTGAATATAACAAATTTGTGTGGCATACGAAAGAACAAAGATCAATGGGGAAAATATTAAATTGGTTTTTCATGCTTATCCGTATGGTTTTTTACTGCTTGCTGGCGTATATTGGCTATATGATGAATGTGTTACACAACTTTGGAATGACAAAACTGGTCGGCCAATATTTAGATCTAAAATATCATTGAAGATGTTCAAAAAATACATGCTTGCATTAGATTTGATGATCATGAAGAAAGTTAATCTCTACGGTTCTCGATAAATTGGCACCTTTTAGAAATGTGTTTGATCAATGAAACAATAACTTGAAAAAAGCAAAAATGTAACAGTCAATGAACAGTTGATTCCATTTCGTGTGCGATGTCCGTTTTGACAGTACATTTCATCGAAAAATGCCAAATATGGAATCAAAATGTGGATTTTGTATGACTCATCCAACTACTATGCAAACAACACCCAAGCCTATGTTAGCTGCGATCGAAACACCGTTTGCTGAATAAAAGAAAACGCATCGTTTTGGATTTGACGCAGCTTGAAATTGTTTTTGTTGATCCATACATTGCAAAACTATCATCGAAACCAAAAAGCAAGTGATGCTTCTGCTATACTATGTGATGAAAAGCGAGCACTTCGGGATCTGACACCTACCAAGAAAAGAGGCCGTTGCTATATTTGCGACTTACAAAAACAACAAAAATATTATTCAAAATGTTGTGGAAAGTGTGCGACCTATGTTTGTGCTAAACAAAACTTTGATATTGGTTCAAAATGTGTAAAAAAATAAATGAAGCTAAGATAAATATTTTATTTTCGCAATTTTTTGCTTTTCTCCGAAAAACTTACGTTTTGCTTAGTAGTCTTTTTTTATAATGTTTCACATGTATTTCGATAAATTTGTGATAAGATGTAAAATGATAATAAACATTCCAAAAAAGATAAAAACACACAAAACATCCATTGGTTTTCACTAAGCTGTATTCTCCATAGGTAAAAATTCGTTGTGTGTATGGTCGTATACACGAGAACCAATTCGGCAAAGTTTTTGAAGGACCGATGAGGGTTAAAAAGAATAAACAGTAACTTTTAACTTGTTAACGTAATTGATTGGGTAAGTCTTCCCTCTATTAATCGAGATGGTTGCAGTTCAAATCTGGCGTACGGCTTAGAATATTTTTCAAAAATTTAAGAAAAATCTTTTAATGAGAAAGCTGTCAGATTTGCAATTTGCCCAAAATACATTTAATTTCAACAGATTTGAGGATTCAAGTTATGGATTGATCAAAAATTAAACTTACCAAAAATTCGTCCTGCCTTGCAACTTGTTAACGTCGACATCAAAAGCAGCAGGCCATAAATAAAATGGTTATGGTTTTGGCTGTATCTCATCTTAAAGCTGTTGTTTTTTGTTAATGCAATTCTAAGTTAATGTTGTAAGTATCGCAGCTGTTGCTACGAAGGATATTTATTTTGCCTATAATGGTTTTGGTTTTTTTTTCACTGTCAACACTTTTCACATCTGTTACACTATTTTTTACTTTTTAATTACATACTTTTTTCACCACTAACAATTTTTTGCTTTTCCAACTCACGTTACTTTATATTATTATTATTCGGGAAGTCTTCCCTTTTGCAGGTTATACAACTCTTTTTCATATCCTTTAATTTTTATAAAAATAGTCATCTTGAAAGTTATTTTCTACGTTCAGATGTATCTTGGTTTTAAGATAATTTTTGTGTACCTGTAAGAAAGAGAAAATCATTGATTAAAACATTTTAATTTGTAATCATTAGTTTGGTGAAATGCTTCAGAAAAAGTGAAAAATAATTTTTCAAAGATATTTCGGCTCAGCTTTTATAATCTCGAAAGTTTAAATAATTCTTAATTTATGAAAAATTAATTTAGATTGACAAAAACACAGTTTACTAGAAAAATGTATAAGTAGCAAGTAGTAACAGTGGATTTGGTTTTTTCTTTTACTTTTTTAACCATCGGATACTAGTACATTATGCCATCTTTCTTTGTCAAAAACTCAATTAACAATATTGAGTTGAAATACTGCGGTCTGCGTAACGCCAGTGTAGTGTTTATGTAACATTTCGATAGTGTTGTTTATCCTATGTAAAACGTCAAAACAAATATTGCTCAAAATATGAATTTCCGTCATATAAGCTTTTTCTTAAAATGACTACAAATAATATTTAAATTCGACTCCGAAGTCTTTTAAGGGCAAAACCTTTTTAAATAAAACTTTGCTTGCAATTATTTTTTCAAAAGCTGTAACTATACTTTATTTTGCTTTTATCAAAACTATTAATTATATGGGGCAGTTCACGTGAAACAAACAAATTTTATCCTTTCGATAAATTTTTCGGTTTTATTGTTATGTGACACATCTAAAAGACTCCCACTTGTGTGCCAAATGTAGGTTCTGTTCGACTTCCAGTTATACGGTTATAAATCTCGGACTTATTATTAATCCAATCATTCGAATCATTAATTTTTTTAATACTTGTTTTGTTAGAATTTAAACTCTTCAGAATATTAGAAATTTTTTTAATAAAATCTGGAATAATTTTTAATACATGTTGGAATACTATGGAATACTAATACATGTTGGAAAAGCAGCGTTCAGATTGGTTCGGTTCTTATCGATGTTTATCATTTATTTTTACATGTGGCTTCATACAACAGTTGGTAGAGCCATAAACTTATGACCTAAACGTAGTGGGTTCGATCCCACAGGTTTCGTTATTTTTTATTAACATGCAATAACAATAGAGTTCATCTACTACAGCTTTTTCGCACTATCTCCGCATTAGATCATCTTAAGAACCATACCAAATAACATTAAAATATCTCAATGATATCGATAAGAGTGGTCCAAAAAAATCTAAAGTGAGAAAAATTTACCCACCATAATATGGGTTGGGCTCAGGTACAACACAAGACATAACAACTAACCATAAGATAACATAGATCTAATCATACATTAGTTTTCAATCTACTTTTGAGTTGACCTGCTAAGCTACAAACATATTTTTTCCATGTTCTATTCCTGCTGTTGCGAAGAATCTGTATCTCCTTTGTGTACCAGGGGTAAGCACAATTTTTCGTAAATTTGAGGCTTTATGGCACGGACAGAGAAAACATAGCAAAGATTTCCATGTTAAAAAAATTAATTGAATCATCAAGAGTGTTATTATTAACATATTCTAAAATAACATGAAGTTTACTTTGAAGTAAATGATTTAACTTCAAAAAGTCAGCATTTTTAAAATTGAATTCATAAACTTTATCTATTGAGTTAGACTTTACTATATTGTCCCTGTCCGATTTGTACTATATGCTCAATGGTGGACGGTATTCATCAACAGCAGTCAAAGCATGAGGGGCCCTCTCAATAATCACATTGTTACTGTCTGTAGTTAAGACCATGCCAAGAAGTCTTTCACGACAATTATAAATACAACTCACTTGTTGTAAGTCAGAACATATATTATCAACAAATATATACTCTTGGCGAGTCTTCGAATTAGATGCACAAAAATATGTATCATCGTCAGAAGATTCCCATTTCAAGTCAGGCAGATTAAAATCACCTAACAAAAAAATGTCGTCATTAACGTCAATTATGCTTATAACGTATTCTATGCAATCCGCAAGGCTTGCATAAACTTCTACACTGCTCTTAGGAGGAACGTATGCATTAATAAGATATACATTAGAATTGCAATGTACAACCTTAACGCATATAAGTTCGATGTTAACAGAGCAGGGAATAACAATAATGGAACTAACGAAGGAGTTCCTTACAGCTAATAAGACACCTCCACCGACAGCAGAAGTATTGTCAGCGTGTCTAGCTCTTCTATAAACTTCAAAACTGTTATCAAACAATTCTAAATCAGTAATGCTTCCGTTTAACCAAGTTTCAGTCAGTGCGATAATATCCTCAGAGAAATTCTGAGACATTAAAAATATGTCTCGCGTCTTAGAGCGTAATCCCCTTACATTTTGATAGTAAAGGGATAGCCTATTCAGTTTTTTTTGGGTTTAGAAGAGTTTAGAACAGTTGCAAATTCTTCAGCTGGAACTGTGAGAATAAAGGAAGCATGGGTAGGTTTATTACCTATTTTTTTGCATGAACAAAATGCATTTTGACTTAACAAGTTATTATGTTTGATAAAAGTCAATACATTTTCAACAGTTGTGTCGGTTGTAAATTTTTTTTCCTCGACACTGCCCTTAAACTTGATAAATTTCTAGGCTCAATAGGAGTCAAAACTGAACTATTAGTCAAAGAAGGAATGTTAGAAGGTGACGAGGAAGTAACTGGAGTGTTCCTGTTCAAAAGCGGTGCTGAGGGCTGCGCCAAGCAGCCAACTGAGAAGTAGAACCAGATGATTTTCGCTTCTTATTATTTTTTTTTATTTTTCTCTTTGTTTTTGAGATAATGTGGTCTTTTGATGAAAGGATTGTTTGTGTCTCGGAAGAAACAGTCTGTGGCAAAGAAAGCGGGATATTTTCCGAAATGGAATTTTCATCATAGACGCTGGTACTGGGTGCGGCCCCAACTTCACTAAAAAATGTTACAATTTCTCGAAAATTGTTGTTTAATGAGTTAAGACTTTCCCCAAAAAGCTTAATTTTTGAATAAAGTTCATCTGGGGAAAGTGCTCTACACGAAGCACAGTACCAGCGAAGACCTGATCGCAGAGATTTTAAGTCGTCGAGGCATTACTTGGTTATTTTATTCAGACAGTGTGAGCACAGTTTAGTAGAAAATAAAAAACAACAACAACACTCACTGAGCTGAAGATAAACAAATCATAGCACAAAGAAGAAACTAAAACACAGCAAGCATGCAAAGCAACAACAACACTGCATTAACTAAATAAGTTAAACAAAGTTAAAATGCAAGAATTAAACTTACACAACTTAAATGCACAATTATTATTTAAACGAACAGTTTTATATTAATGTTGTTAGTATTGTAAAATATGATATTTAAATAATTACAATATTGAAACTATTTTAATACACTCACGAATATAACAAACAAAGGCTTTTACATAAACGATAAAACACAACCGACACCAACTAATAGACGAGATCAATGAAACGTTACCGTCGAAAATATTTGAATACAAGCATGTATTAAGTTTTAGTCCCATGAGGAAATAAAAATAAATTTTAATATATATAGTGTTGGTTTAATTTAAAAACAGTTTCGGTGTCATTATATATACAATACAGGATTTACTAGAATTTAGTCCAAGATTTTTAAATTCGGTACACAATTGTGTTCTTTTTTTAGTATTTTTTATGGGAATCCACCAAAATGTGGCAGATGGGGGTGGATAAGTTCCAAAGAAATTTTTGGGATGATATATAATAGCAACAAATAATAGCAAATATTGACATTTCTAGTAGAAATAAGGGAAGAGGTTTTTGACACATTTTCATTTTTATTTGCTTATTCTAAAAGTATGAAAGTAGCAACTTTTACCGAAATATGTATGTAACTTATTGTGATTTTTGTTTTTCATAACTCAAATTTATAAAAGACCGAATATTTTTGAAGCGAAGCTTTTTACGCCTCGTTTTGTGATTTCCCAATGTGCACAAAAACGGATGAGGATCCGTTACGAACCCGTTACGAGTCCGTCAGTACGCACTGCGCTTTCTTATGTTTCTTCGGACCCGTTACGAACCCGTTACGAATCCGCCAAAAGAGTCTGAAACGCATTCGTACATGAAGTCCGAAACGGATTCGTATCTGAAGTCCGTTACGGATTTGTTCCTGAAGTCCGTTCTGAGTCCGAGGCGGATCCGAAAAAATGAAAAAAGCAATTCGCATTTTTGAGAGGAGTCTTATGTTTCGACGAACCCGTTACGAATCCTTCAAAAAAATTTCCACAATGTTAACATAAAAGACAGTCTTAAATTTGTTTTACAATTTCTTTACAATTTATAGTTTTGGCTTTAAAAAATTAAGATTTTATTATACCTAAATGGAACTTTTAAAATTAATAAATTATTGTAATCATTAATTAAAAATACCGGGAAAATATAAATTACGGCATGTCCACATCCAATTTGGATTAAATTAAGCATGGGGCATCATTGACGGAAATAAAAAAATGGAATTGGAGGAAAAAAATAACTCGTGATTTTTGGCGGAGTTGCAGGGTGCACAAAATTGACAAGAATCGGCAATAACGGCGAAAATCGATTTTTACGAAAATTCATATCTCAAATACTTTTGACCGAATGTTAAGTTCGAACTACCGCAAGAAAGGTAAATGAATGGGCTTTAATTTAAAAATAATTTTGGGATATTTTGATGGCTGCAGGTTCTATCTCTTGTTCTAACTTTTTACTTAAGGCTGACAAAATTACATTAGTAAAAATATAAAAATTAGGTGAGGGACTTTATGGGTAAATTTAGCATCTAAACCCAAATGTTTTTTGATTAACAAACGAGTTTATTAACCTTATTTTAATTTTAATCTAAAATTTTAATCTAAAAATAATTTTGAGAAGTTTTGGTGGTTGCGGGCTCCATCCCATATAGTTCGGTAATTAATTTCAAAGTAGGAGTCTGAAGAACACCATTTAAAAATTCAAAACAATTTGTTTTCTTAAAATTGATGGGAAGATTAATACCTAAAACTTTCTTCCCCAAAATATTAGGCAATTTAATGTTTGTTTTACTATAAAATATTTGCTGATAAAAAGATCATACTAAGTTGTTTATATAACTATCATTATCTCAATTTTCTTAAAAAATGGACCCACTTTCAAAATAAACGGCTCATATATAAATACTCTAAGCTTTCACATCGAAATTAACAGCGGTGCAAGTATTGAAGAGGCTAGCAAGCTAGTTAATACAACCAATAGACTTAATAATTTTGATGCCAGCACGAACATCAATGCAACGAGAAAAGCAATACCAGCAAAAGAGCCGACTGTAGTCCCGGTAAGTTGAAATATTTATTTGAAAATCAAAGTTGAATTCAAATCTACCTTATTCCAATCCAAATCTAATAAGATTCATTGATGTCTATGGCGCACAGTGCAATGCTGCCTTCATGCAACGGATGTAAAAAAAGCAGTTGCTCGTTTTTGATCAAATTTCATGTACATATAAGTGTTTTTAGGGTAGCTAAATTCAAAAATTATTTTTTCTTTCTGAATCGAAGACAACGCCCACCTACCATATAAGCCAAACAGACAAGTAAGCATAATTTTAGTATTTACTAACTATTATAAAGATATTTACTACTACCTACATATAACAAAAATCAACATGATTGAACTATATTCAATTTCAATTTAATTTATTCATCCAATATTTCTATTTAAACAGTGTTTATATACATATAATATTTATGAGATCTATCAGAGATATTACATCAAATTTAACTTATGTCTAATCAGATTAACGTTAAAATTTATACATCAGTAATAATTTCTTAAAGGTAAAAATGGGATAAAACACCTTTATTTGAAAGAAAAAAAAGTCAAACAATAACTGAAAAAGTAGTTGCATATAGTTAGATTATTTTTTAAAAAATAATCAGCTACATAACAAGATCTTTCAGATTTGATAAATTTTATGTGTACATAGTTACAAATTATGTTGTTTCTAAGCAATTTCTTAATATAGCATAATACGAGTTCAAAATTCTGGTAAAATAATTATGATTTTGTCTTCGGATGAAATCTGTGAACCATTCATATCCCGTTTCATTATGTAGCGCTCGTGTGGAATATCTCCAGTGCCTGTTATTTATCATTCTCAAACATTTATTTTGTATGATTTGCATTTTAGTTAGATGGCATTTTGCAGATTTGTACCATACAGGAGAAGCATACGACAAAATTGGTTTTATGACACATTTGAACAGTAAGTTTTTGTTTTGAGAATTTAGATTTGAGCGTCTGTTTAACATAGGCCATAATGCTCTGAATGATCTTACTGCTTTTTCGCAGGCTACCTCTATATGTTTGAGGTATAAAAGCTTTTGGTCCAGTATGACACCGAGATACTTTACTTCGGTTTGAGTATTTATAATGCTGTTATTAACAGCTAGATGGCGCATTGGAAGTCTTTTTGGTGATTTATTAAATGGAAATATAATAGCTTGTGTTTTATTTTGATTAATTTGAATCTTCCATTTTGTCAAATATTTGTTGTAGGACTCAATGCTTTTTTCCATTTTCTTCAAAAGTGCACTTGTTAGCTTACTTGATGTGATCAAAGCTGTATCGTCGGCATAGTAGGCTACATCCATCAACTTAGGGACCTTGAAATCTGATGTATAGAGCACATACAATAGCAGGGAGAGTATTGAGCCCTGAGGCAAACCAGCTGGAATACTTTTGGTAGAAGAGAGAAAGTTGTTCACCGATACCGAAAACGTTCTGGTATGTAGGAAGTCGGATACGAGTTTGCACAGGTATTTGGGTAAATTCATGGAAGCCAGTTTGAAGATAAGACCATTATGCCAGACTGTATCGAATGCCTTTTCTATATCCAGAAGTATAATACCAGTTGACTTTTTGTTACGTTTGTTTTTAAGTATTTTGTTTTTAATTCTGCTGACTTGATGGATTTTACTATGATCTTTTTTGAAACCGAATTGCTCATTTGATACTAAGCCACGAGAAGAAACAAACTCATTGATTCGGCGAAGAATAAGTTTTTCAAAAACTTTGCCTAAATTACTTAAGAGACTTATTGGTCTATAACTACTAGGGCAAGTCTTGGGTTTGTTATGTTTATGCATAGCAACAACTTTGGCTTTTTTGAAAGCGGGTGGGAAATAATTCAATCGAATGCAACTGTTTGATAAGGCTACAAGTATTTTGACAGCTTTATCAGGAAGATTTTTTAACAAGATGTTTGGGATGTCATCTAATCCTGGAGATTTTCTATTTTTTAATTGTGATAACACGCTTGCAAGTTTATTTTTCGTCATAAATTGTATGCTATCTGTATTTGGCGGTTTCAATTTAAGGCCATTAGATTTATTTTCTTTTCAGTTGGATGGGAATAACTTATCGTTAAGTAATGAGAACGCGCGAAGTTTTTGCTAGTATTTCAGCTTTTTCTTCGTCTAAAATAAGTTTGTTGTTTCCATCATGAAGAATTGGAATTTGTTTGTTCTGTTTCCTTCTCAAGCTTTGACTGAGTTTCCAAAACCGCTTGTCTCCAGGTTTCATGCTTGTCAAGAGATTTGTCCACTTTGTATTTCTTTCAAAATTTATTTTTCTGCTAATTAAATTGTTAAGAAACTTGATACATTGTCTATAAAATAATGAAATTTGGTTATCCGTTGCACGTTGTTGTTTCCTCTTAAACTTATTCCTCTGGCTTATATATTTTAGCACGTCACGCGGTAATGATATATAATGGGACTGCATTTTTTTGGGCGTGGAAACGTCTCTTGCAGACAGGATGACATTTACGAACGCTTCAATTTCTTTGTCGATGGCTGATTTTGAACTATATATTTCTGCAGATAAAACAGTATTACGATTTTTTTCGTTTTTATAATTTCTCCAGTCGCAACGGTTAAGGTTGTATTTACCGAGATCGATTTTACTGAATGTCGAACAATCTATAGTACATACAATCGGGCGATGATCTGACGGAATTTCGTAGCCTAAAGTTTTTAGTCTCATGTTCAAAGAAGTATTACTTACGACTAAGTCAATTGTAGATGCACTGCGTTGTCTTTGGTGAGGAAATAAAGTAGGACTATCGGGGCTATAGACAAAAAAGTTACAAGATTGTTACAATGTGTTTAACTCAATATCAGCAGTATTGTTTGTGGTGTAATTCCATGCATTATGCTTAGCATTAAGGTCACCAAGTATTAGAAATTCTTTATTATCTTGAGTCAGTGCTAAGATATCATTAGAAAAGTTACTCGTATATTTTGGGGAATATGCAGTAGTTATGATGACGCGCCTTTGGTTTATCCAAACCTCAACCGACAAATTTTCTATTGTTCTGGCTTTTGTTAACGGCAGCAGTCTGTGCTTAATGGGCCTGTTCACCAACAAGCTACACCTCCGCCTCTTGACTCAGTCCTGTCTTTTCGGTAAAAAATGTAATTTTTGAAGTACGGTTTATGGTTTTCATTCAATGAAGCTTTGTGAATATTTTGTGTTTCTAATAATTGTTCTAATTGTCTAAGATTTGAGTAGTTGGTAATACCATTTGAATTCCAATGTAAAAGCTTAAATTGTACATGGTTATTTAATGTCATAAGCATGCTTTACCATTGACATGACTACATACATTTGTTGTACTTTGGATGTACATTTGCTAAGCTCATCAAGAGCAGAGGTAAAAATATTAAATAGTTCGTCGATATTAAAGAGCTCGCTGCTATTATTGTTTTTCAATTGGCTAGCATAAGAGCGCCGATCTTCGTTATTGTGACCAGCGTTGGTAGTGGTGCTTCTGCTTGTAGAGGGTTCAGTTGGTGGTTGCGTGATGTAAGAGTTTCTTCTCACAGTTTCGACTCTCTTAGGTTGTCTTGTAGTAGCTCTCTCTCTCTGATCTCGAGATAATGCGCACGAAGTGGACAATTAACGTCATTGGCAGAGTGATCGGTTCGGTCTTTGCCGAATTTTTTGCAATTAAAACAGGAAAAGACAGCGGGTCTTTTGTCATTTTTGTTATGTGGACAGACATTAGTTTGATGTTCATTTGCACATATCATGCACGCCGGACGTCTATTACAGTGCTCCCCCCCATGCCCATACATTAGACAGTTCCAGCATTGAGTGGGTTTGTTGTTAGTTTTTGTTTTCGCCATGTAACAATAACATTTTTTATTGTTTTAATATTTTGCAAATAAGTGGGATTAAAATTTTTGCGTACAAACTGTACTTTGTAGAGAGCATCATTTACTGAGCTATATTTTGTAATTACCTCAGTAACTGATGTTGGAGTGATGTTGTAACTTTTGATATCTTCGACGATGTCTTCCGTGTTTATTTTTGGCAGACCGTAGAGAAATGTACATGATTGAACTATAGACACTACCAACTCCCATAATAACTTAAAAAAAATTGTGTGCGCTAAAACAACATGAATCAAACCGGTAGCCAAAATGTTGTTTAATGTAATAACGATATTCGTTCCTCGTCCCTTAGTAGCAAAACAACAAGGTATTAAGGACTATTTTAACACACCTCATTTTTATTATTAGATTATTTGATTATTATAGCGCTCCATCCCGAAGCAAAACCATGAACATTTCCAAACAGCCACAAGCACCCATAAACACGTTGTACTTTTTGGCAAATACTTTTGCAGCTAATTTCGCCGAACATTCAAATTTTTATTTTGACATTTGAAGTGTCACAGCAAAATTTTGACGCTTTATTTTGTATCATGAAAATGCACACTTGGTCTTGAAATTACTCAGCAAAATGAGGCTGGATGTTTGTTATGGAATGAAAACCACGCCTATTTCCCACAGAATGTGACTTTTATAATGGTAATGGCGTTCTTAAAAACGCTAAAACTTTTACAACGATTACTGAAATTCTCTGCATATCATTCAATTTCTAATATCCACACTAAATTTGTAATCAAACACATTCATCTGTCTGCATCCGTCTGCATCCCATACAAAGAACAGTCATCGAAATAGTAAAACCTTTCTATACTAGACAAAAATAAATTTATATACATAATGCGTACCTATATGTTCCATATAAGCTATTCATTGTAGGGGTATTTTAAATTTAACTCTTCGAAGATATTTCCTTCCTGATTTTTTATGCCTTAATACTTAGTAGTTTCTTAATAAATTTTTTATTATGACACATACCAAAACAACAAAAGGAAAAACCAAGATCTAAATTTTTCTCATAAATAAATTATATCGATAAGGTTGTTCTCCAAATTTTGTAGAAATTGCCTCAAATCACTTTTATAGTCAAATCTGCCCTACGTAAATGAACACAGCGCTGAAGAACAATTTAAAAAAACATCAATTAATTGCTGTTTCAAATCCAATTAATTTTATCTTGATTCATTTGATTGTTTTAAAGAAAACCTGTCCCAAACAAAAGGATGTAAAATGTGCCTAAGTTTACCATATCTCTTAAGTTTTCTATGAAAAAAGCAGTGGCGGTCGTAGCATACTGGTAGAATGCGTGGCCCGTAAGCTGAAGAACCCCGGTCTAAGCCCCAACTCAAACAGAATGTTTTTTCAATTGAATTCATATTTCTGTTCGGCAGACAATGACTAACCTCAGAGAGCAAAAACTGCCATGTAGAGTTTCTTGAGAACATAAGACGTTCGGAGTCGGAATAAAACACGTAGGTCCAGTTTTCGATAATTTGTGTTCAATCATTTAATAACACGCACATTGCATTTGACCATTGTCAAAGTCCTTCCAATGGCTGAAATGGCAAGTTTATATTTTTATTTATGAAAAATGCAGAAGGTGTAGTAAGAAAAATGCTGTGATAACACTTTAATTTGCAAATTGCTAACTTATACTGAAAGTTTTCAAATACAGAAATTTATTGATTGCTCCTTCATTAGGCTTCGGGAGGGAGAATAGTTTAGAAAATGCCACTTTTCCATAATTATTATTATTATTTTTGTTAATAGCAATTATAGTTAGTACATTAAAAAATAAGAATAAGCTCTTTTACAGTACAACATTGACAAAAAACTCAACAAATATTTATTGACATAGAATATAGAATAACGAAAATAAATAAAAATTGTTTCTGCAAACGACTAAAACAAATCATGAATATTTCTTGTTCGATTTTCCAATTATGGATTTTTAAAAATTACCATGAAGTATAGAATAACGAATTTTTAAAATATTGATATGCTGGCCATAACACAATTAGTTCGTTTTTTTTTTTAAATGAATTTTTGCCTATATGCAGCTCTAAGAAGCCTTTTAAAATGTATACCTACATTTTGAAAACAACAGTGACATAAAAAACTTTTCTGGCTATTTTTACGTGATATAATACAACATAAGCAAATTTGACAGTTTAATATAAGGTTTGAAACAATTATGTATACCTTTTTTTTAATTGAGATACATCCTATTTAGCTAGACGTTGGAAAGTTTTAAATTAGTTAAGTTTGACGCTTTTTAAGACACTTCTTCCACTTCATCATCACCATTTTGTTAGAAAGGTTTCCTTTTGACATAAAGTGAAAAAGTATTCGCTACATTTTTTTGCATTGGCAAACAATATTGACATCTAAAACTTTCACTTTTTAATTGCTTCATCTGCTCGGGAACCCAAGTAAAGCTATTTTAAGCGAACACTTGAACGTCTTCCCTTGCCGCTTGTCTGTCATAGGAACAACAACGCGTTCTTAACGAGGGACACTATGAAAATTGGCATGAAGAAAATGCCAGTAAAAAAACAAAAAAACACAAAAAAAAATATTATGCTCATTAGCAGCAATTAAGAAAGAAAAATAAATGTATAGAAAGCTGAGCCAAATTAAATTTTTGTTGCGCTTTTCTGTTTAAGGACACTGAGCGAAGGATGGTGGTGGTTAGGAAGTTTAGGTGAGTGCCAGTGTTTATGTCATCAGGGCATGGTTCAAATAACTTCAAAAATCTTTCTTACATTATATCCCATAAAATATTTTCAGTTTCTGACATGGAGTTACGTCTTACAGCGCGGTTTGTATGGGGGTCATTTAATTTATTTTATTTAATTTAATTTAACATATTGGTACAATAAGAATGAATTCTTTTGCTGTACAAAGGCTGTACAAATTTTTCCAAGTACATTTAAGATGTTTAGTTGACACTTTCGGGTATATCTACAGCCTTTAATATTCATCGTACAAAGAACATATGCCAAAGAATATATGCCAAAATATCAGTTAGAGTATGAGTAAAATTAATATTTAGCTTTGGATTTTGTCACTTCTTTAATAAAGTCACAAAACAGCAAAATAATATAAGAAGAAAAAAAATTAATACATATTTTCTTATGAGAAATGCACAAGCTGCTTCAGTAGCTGCTTGTGCTGTTGAAATTGTTGTTATTCGTTTGGTGTCGCAAGATAAATACAATGGATAATACAGATGCGTGTAGCTACAGAGCCAGTATGTTTTGCTACTATGCAGCTTTGCACATGCGTTACTGATGAGGCGAATAAACGGCACAAATTTTTTGCTCAAACCGGAGGGGAAGTTTGTGTAAATATCGAAATAATTTTGATTTTTACGCAACCAGTTGCACAAGCCGCACAAACTGGCCACAGATGACGCAACTGAATTGCACAAACTCTGATTCGCGCAAATAATTTGTGTCGTTTATTCAGCGCATAAGCATGCGTTATAATACTTTGGGCTTTGAAACCCTATTTATTTTTAAATACATACCATAATAAATTCGAATTATTTATATTATGCATTATATTTTTTCCATATAAAAAATGTATTTTTTTAACTAAAATTTTAATTTTAAACTACGTTTAAAATATGCGTATAGGTATATGCTCTTTACTACAGGAAAAATTAATAATTCAACAAAAAGAATAAATTCATCACTAAAAACATCAAAGGAAAACTTTTTATAAAAAAAAAACAAATTTTTACATGAATTTAATTGTGAGCTTTTTAGATCAAGTCAGTTTGAAGAAGGCAACAACAACAACAAATTTGTTTAGGAGTAATTTTTATTTAGAAGATGAAATGCTTCAATATAATTTTGAAAAATATAAATAAGAAAAACCAAAATTTTTCTCTATTACTGAAATTTTATTACTCTATTCTCTATTACGATACTATCGAGACTGTGTCTTTTTTATTCACTGTTACGCTGTTGCTTCTTTGTAAGCTATTACAAATATTTTAAGCAGCAACTACTAAAAAGTTCTCTCATGTTTCAAAGCCCAAAAATATACAATTAAATAACATTTGTAAGTTTTATTTCGTGTAGTGTTTATTTTTTGAAGTGCGAAAATAAAGAACAAAATTCCATTCACACGTTTTTTGTTTTGTGGTGTTGTTGTTGGTCAATGTTTCTTTGCACACCGTTTTGAAAACAAGTTCCGTTTCCGGTGCGAGTCAACATTTCAACGTTTCCGTTAAAGTTGCATTTATAAATGTTAGCTTCCCACGCGTGCTTCACACACTCATTGAACTTTTGCTATTTGGTTAGAGTGTGTTCGTGTGTGTGTGGGTTGTAGGTTTCAGTTACTCGACCATTTTTCCGCTTGATCTTCTAGGCACTTCAATGCATATAAGCATAAATGCCAGCATACACACTCACTCATAAGCATACACACATACACAATAACAAATGCACAAAAGTCTGCAACACGTTTTAAGCTCTATTTCGCTGTGCTTTTCACTTAAATTGCTCAGCTCGGCCACAAATACGTGTGGCTAAATTCTTTTTTTCTTAAATATTTGTATGCTACTTTAAAACTTTAAAATATTTTCACTAGAGGTAGTCGTCAGTCTAGAAAAAATAAACTCACAACTACACAGAACAACATGCATATTCACACTTAGCCGTACGTTGCAGCGGAAGTTATTTTACAGTCATATAGCGAATATGTTTGTATTTTTGTGTGAGGTTGTATTTATGTGAGTGGGTGTGTGTTGGTGTCTGAGTTTGTGTGGCCTGCGTTTTGTTCACGTTTGCCATGATTGTGTCTCGGTTTTTGTTTTCAGCGACAACAACATCCTTTATTGTTTCGTTATAATTACTTTAATTATAAAATTTTTTGTTGTTTCAAAATATTTGTCGGTGAAAAAACCATGCCACCACAGAAAAAAACAAACGAGTTAACAAAAGAGGCCGCCATCAGGCAGACATTGATAAAGTTGGGGAAAGGGTGGTAAAGTAAGAAGAAGAAGTAGAGCGTATGTATGTATGTATTTATGTACTTTTATTTAAAGCCATTTCTATTTATTATTTATATGGTTTCGTGCATAACAACGAACATGTGAATCATATTTAAATGAATTCTTACGTAGAAAGGGTAAAATTTTTGTAGGGAAAGTGATGTCGAATAAATTAGGAGTTAAATGAGGTTTGAGGACAAGTAATTATATATTCCATTTCAGAGTCACTTTCATTGAGTACAAGTTGAACGTTGTGGTCTGAGTTCAGAAACGTTTAAAAAATAGACAAACGATGGAAGCGAGTCAACCGATTCAAGTTAATTTGACAGGTATTTTTTGCAAAAAGGGGATCCGATTTTTTAAAATAACAGAATTAAATACATATCGCTCATAGTTTAATAAACAAGTTTTATCACTCACTGAAATAAACTTTAAATTTTTTTTAATAAAGACATCAGCTCAGTTAAAATATAAGTGCTAGTAATAAAAAAATTTCATTGAAGTAAGAAACATAGAATATTTTCACTTATATACTGCTTTTATAACTTACACTCTGACATTTTCTATGTTGACCAAATGTCAAACTTTACTGAATATTTTGACAACTAGATGTCATTGACTACTTTGACAGTTTCTGAATCATTACCTTGGCGAAACTATCATTGCTATCTAAATATAAAAAAAAAAAAATAAAATGTCCATTTCAGCCCTAGAAAGGACTTTGACCGAACTTCTATTGATCAGTTGTGTAGTGCGTGTTATTAAATTTTTGAACACAAATGACCGAGAACTGAACCTACGAGTTTAATGCCGACTTCGAACGGCTTATGTTATCAAAAAGCTTTAACATGGCATTTTTTTACTCTCTGAGGCTTGCCATTTTCTACAAAGAGGTGAGACCGAACAGAAAAATTAATTCAATTGAAAAAACATTCTGCCTGAGTTGAGAATTGACCCGGACTACCGCGGTTCCTAAGCTTAAGGGCCACGCACTCTACCCACTTGGCTACGGCCGCCAGTGATCATTGGTATTTTGTCAACCTTTTATAAAAAACTGCTAAGGCTTTTTAATCTTTCTTCACATTTTTTATACTTCAACGTAACTTTTTGTATTAACTAAAGCTATAAGAGCAAAACTCAAGGACTTTAAGTATTTTTTAAGATTGAAAGAAAACTTGAATATACGGATACAATAGATTAACAGTAGGGAGGGTAGAGGAAGGGGGTTTAATTATCCTTAAGAAAATTAAAAAAATTAGTATTTATTTAACATTTATTGGATAGAAAAATGCATATATATTTTTGTTGGGTACTTATTAGAAACAAACAAAAACAGTACAGGTGGTGTTTGTAGCTTTTAAACAATGAACTGGTATACGTAACGCTCCCATCCGTCCTTTATTTCGCAGTACAGTCCTGTTTTTTCGAGCAATGTCCCGCGTCCTGTGTAACGGACTCAAAATCCTGCTTTTTATTATTTTGTCCTGTTTTTGATTTTCTCCCATGCTTGCAATTTAGTCAACTTAGTTTATTATTCATACTATTTTTAGTAATATGTAAAAGTTTTCCTTAACACACTTTTACTTTTTCTACGAACCTGTTAAAAGTTTTTGTGCAAATTTTTTCTTAAACTTGTCGAAATGTCGAAGCGAAAAAGTGTGTTAAGCAATCAACATAATAAATATTCATTCCTGGACAAAACAAATATTTAAAGTGAGGTGTTCTGCACAAAGTGCAAAGTAATACCTGGAAAATCTAATTAACGTGCTATTTTTATATGACCAATTTGGATTTTTATTTTATTTTTAAAAAAAAAAATTTAATATTTATATAAAATTGAATTTTATTTTTGTTTTAACATAAAATATTAAAAACAAACACCTATTATTAATTGATATTTGAAGCTTATGATACAATGCTTATATTAAATAATAAATTTGATAATTTTATCAATGAAAATGCTTATTTTAATTCTTTGAACATACAAGTAATAATAACTTTTCGACTTTAAATTGCGTCCTGCGAAAACGTCCTGTTTTTTTGCGAGACGTCCTGTAAATCCTGTAAAATCTTAAAAATTTTGTCAATTTGTCCTGTTTTTGGCAAAAAAAATTTTTTACCTCAAAAAAATTACAATAACAGTACATCTGGTCTCAGGGACCAAAGCAACTAAAATGCTAAAAAACTACAAAATTTAGTTAGAAAATCATGCTGTTTTTAAGAAAGTCTTAAGTAAAGTTTTTGCTTCTTTTTAGTAAAGAATTTTTTTAGTTATTTTCATTAATTGAATTGAATTTAGAATTAAATAATAAAAGAAATAAACTCTTTTGTTTTTTGTTCTGGTCCCAGAGACCAGGAATACCAGTTGAGTGTTAAATATCCAAGAAATTTTTCATAAGTTGTTCAAAAATGTTTCCAATCTTTAACTCACTGTTCAATGTTCTTAATATCCATTTTTTTTACAAAGTTTAACCCTGGAGAAGAATTTTGAGCACGCAATTTTTAAATTGGTGGAATTTCTATTTTCTATAAGTTTTTTGCACTCATTTTTTTGAGTGTCTTGGGTAAAGGTTCTTCTTTGCGCCTTAAGCTCGAATTATAATAGACGCAACGTAGTGTTGTCAACTGTCATCATGACGGAACGCAATTTAAGAAAACGTTGTAGCAATTATAATAGCCAGTAGACAGGCAGTTGTTTGTCGAAAATAATTGCATGTTCCCGTACAAGTTCAATTGAAACTTCGTCATCCGTAGCTGTGGATATATAGAACTATCACATTAATAACGAAAACTCAACAAAAAACGTAGTTTCAATGTTCAGTTGCTTTTTGACAAGATGTAATGTAAAGTAACGTAGAAGTCCAAAATCCACGGATCTATACTTCCCGTCACGTTACGTTACGTTTATTATAACCACATGTATAAGAAAGCATTGTTTCAAACAATAAGTGAAAGAACGCACTGCTCAACTGACATTATATCACATAACGTTACTTCTATTATAATTGGACTTTTAGGAAGCTTTTGCTGAGGTTGGTGCATGATCGGAGCTGTAGGCAGGAGGTTTAATTTTAAGTGCGGCATTTTGCTTACTGCGCGACTAACGACGTACATTTTTTTTATTAGCACTTGAGCTAATAAAGCCACATGTATTAAATCGCCAAGTACTTTACCTGATGCATTAAAGAAAACAATGCAGTGTATTGCACCATCTATTGATCTACATAGCCTGCCAGAAAACAACTGTTTTTGTAGATTGTGCCACAGAAGGCAAAAGAGGTGCTCCAAAAAGGGCTTCACTTTATGTGACACATTACTCTATATTGAACACATAAACTATATAACATAAGTGTTCAATTTGCTTCAAAACACACATCAATACTGATCTCAACGAAGACTAATTTCTCGTATCATATTAATTTATGTTGTTATTAATACTATTTTTGTTACTCAACTGTAGTACAAATATGAATTACTTTGTTATGTTTTTGTTTAATGAAATAATACATTGTTTTAACTTTAATTTGCTAAGTATATAAACTTTTGTAACCCAAACTATTTGGCAATATTAATATAATAAAAACAAAATTTATAACAATTTCAATATACTTAAAAGTTGCACTAGTTCCTCAAGAGCGACAATCCATACTTCTCTGCGAAGCGCGTCTTCTCCCGGGTTAAGGAAAATTCATTCAGTAGTTATCACATGCTGTGTGTTTAGGCAAACAAACAGACAGACTATATTGTAAAAATTATATTTTTGGAATCCACACCTTCCAAAATTTTCAGCGCAAAAAAATTTTAAAAAAAATGTTCAATGTACAGCTTCTTTTACAGTTTTATTTTATCTTTGTATATTTGTATATATTTTTTTTTAACTTTTCTTAAATATGTGGGAAGAAACTAAGAACTTATATTTGAGAATGAAAAAAATTATAACCGCATGCAGAATTTAATCCAAATAGAAATACATGTGCTACTTTGCAAAAGTTACATTTTTTTATTTCACCCATTTAAAAATTCTTATGATATTTCAGTTTTACAATTCTGAAGAAGAGACAAAATAACTTAAGCGTGTATCTAAGGGTACAATACATGTGTAGAACTTATAACTGTAAAAGAGCTCTATATTTAGCAAATTTATTAACATTTAAAATGTGTGAAAAAAACTACTCAATAATTGCCTTTGACATAGTTTTTGGGTTCACACAACAAATATAAAATTTTATGACAAAGATGGTTGCAAAATATTTTAACCCTCTAGCACACTTTTTTTGAGTTATTTTGTGAGAAATTTAAAAAAAAACTTTAAAAAAGTACTGTATGCAAATGTTGATAAGAAACTTTTATGTCATTTTTAACAAGATTTGTCTGAGACGTACTCCAATAGAAAAACATAGTCGTTATCAATTATAAAACATATATATATATATAAAAAGTATATAACTGTAGAAGTGTTCTCTGTGCATCATCAAAGAAATTTGGTTAATAGTTTAAAGCTGTTTTTTAATTATTTTTACGATTTTTTTCCAAACTGTACGCTGTTGCAATTAATCTTAAGATGCTGGGTCTGAGTCCCATTAAGAGCTAAAATTGCTAATTTTTGTGTGCTGTAAGCAAATCTTGTCGAAGCAACAGTTTCGGAGAATATTTTCACTCTTAACGACTTCATTAAATGCTTTTATTTGAAACGATTTCTCGAAAAGTTGCAGAAAAGTTAGTTAGAGGGTTAAATGTTCTACAAAGGTATTTGCCATCAAATTTACTATTGACTTGTTAACACAACAACTATTTAAAAGCATATATTATAAAGTTTTCTAACACTTTATATTAGTATAGCATATTAGTAGGAAAAATCTATTAGAGCGAACAATTTTCTTTTCTTTTTATATTGCTTCAAAACTAAGTCATATGCATAGAAATTCCTACACCTGCTCGTTCAGACAGAGTTTAAGCAAAATTCTTTAACGGAAGAGAGAAGAACACGCTAAGAATGCCAATGACCGATTTGACAAGAAAACTATGGCAACAAAATAATAAACATCTATAGAAGAAGAAGACGAAGAAAAAGAAGATGTAAAAGAGACAGAAAATGAAGTAGCAGCAGTGCTCAAGACAAGCAGAAGAAGACTACGAGTAGTAAACAACAGTTTACAACAGCTGCAAAAACTTACAACATTTTCCATTACAGACAAAAAGACCTACCGACATTTTGGTATAAGTAAACAAAAAGAAAATAAAAATTGCTATGAGACACGCCAAGAAAAATGCTCAACATATTTTTTAAATACAAAAGAATTTCTTAAGATTTCTTTTCTTTGTTCTGTTCTTCTTTTTTTTTTCATTGCAATATAATCAAAAGCGAACCTTGAGCGGTGCAAGTTAAGACAACAAGAACAAAGAAAGACAAAAATCCTCACTAAGCTAAGCTAAAACGGAAAAAGGTAAAGCACAGTTGAGTGAGTGGAAAGTCAAAGGAAACGGAAGCTGCACAGTAAGTAAAATACAGAAAAAAAAAACAACTAACAGTTGCCATGCTAAATGGATGCATTGCCAGGACACTGTAGTGAAGACCATATGTGAACAAAAAGAACACAAATAAGAGAGACAACTGAAGAGCGAACGAGAGACAGGGAGAGAGAGAGAGAGCTGAAAAGGAAGAATCCTGCAAAAGGAGACAACTAAAAGCCAACAAGTACTAAACATGTATAACATTGCATAGTTTAAGGAGCACATAGCAATTGTTACAGTTACATACATACTTGCAAGCATGAAGAGGAGTTGATTATGTTGATGTTTGCAACATCAAGTGCATGTTGTAACAACACCAGCAACAGTAACAGCAACAACAACAACAACAGTCAGCACTTGTAAATGACGCATGCAGCAGTTTGTTGAAATCGAAAATTGCAAGAAATAAAATAAAATAATAAAACAAATACAAATACAAATGAAAAACTATTATGTGCTACACGCTTCGCTAATAGTTGCAATGATATAACAACAACATCAGCAACAATGGCACTAACAACAATGAAAACAACTCGAAAATTGCCAACACTCGGCTGGTTTTTGTCTGCATCACGTACAACATTTTTATTTGTTTAAAATTTTGTTATAAGCATGTGTAAGTTGCATTCACAACAACCTGCATGCAAGTGGATGCGTGTGTGAGTGTGTATGTGTTCTTATTTGTTGTTTAAAATATATCTAGCGTTAGCGCATATTTTCTCTACTGCACTTCAAACTTTCCTTATTATCTTACATTCAACTCACATTTTTTAACAATATCTCATCACTTAAGTTTTCTTAACACTCTATTATAATGCTGCGAAAATATATTTAAACACGTTGCAGCTACTCATCAAATAGGTCACTTGAGATAGATTCTTAGCTCGCAATATGCATAGTGCAACTTTTTCAAACTATAACTGAAACTATTTAATATTAAAGAATTGTTTAAATATTCCTTAATGCTTATGAAACATTTCGTTACCCATCTATAATGGTTTAAGCAATAATATATAAGAACAATGTTCTCCATAAATTTCTTAAATATGAATAAAACGTGGCACAAATTTTATTATGGCATGTATCAAACTTTGATAGAAATTAAATGTTTCGAGTTTTAAGTAGAAAAGAAATTGGTTTATTAAAAACTTGCAAAAATTTTTTAACAACTCCTTTGTAAAGGTCTTATTGTTGAAACATGATCAACTCCTTTGTAAAGGCCGTAATATTTAACTTGCTTATAGTTTTAATGACATGTAGTGATGCAAATTGTAAGTATTACTTACAATTGAATCTTTTTTTTTTTCAGAGCCAACATAAGTCACATACAGGCGCAGGGGATTGTGGGCGTTAAGCCCTTCAACCCCATTTAGCAACTCTCAACATAACATGGCAGCCGTTTTGTGTTTGTAGTCACAACAAAGATCTTAAGTTTGTTTAAGATTGTTTGCTGCTTTTTGTTCAACGTAATCATGGATAAAAAAGCGTAACTTTTTTAATATTCAAAGAGAAAATTTCGCCAAGAAACTAGGAATGATTTGTAATTATAATGTAACGCAGGAATTGAGTAGTGAAAAACTATTAAAAATTGGTTGTGAGTAGAGAATTTTTCTACTAGCTTATCCGTGTGACATTCCATACCAATGCTGGGCTGCATTTTCGTTGAGAAATTTTAATATGTAGGTATTTCTTGTATATCGATTGTAACAAAGATTTTCATGGGATAATAGTGGGATTTTATATTTAGTGTGACTTTTTCAAATTGTATGCTGTTAAAGTAATATTATAGCGATTTTGATGAAATTAATATGATATAAATTTAATGTAATTATATATCCTATGAAAATTAATGCATAAATTAATTTATTATATTTTATATAGTATAAATACATAAAATCATAAATAAAATATTGATTTTTACTTTGAAAAAAGAATAGTATGTTTCTTTGATGCTAGCGAACTTATACCACGATGAGTAAGCTCAATCACTGCATCTCTGCTATACATATATAACAAAATAGGGGTATTCACGATTCAGTGCACTTACCAGTGCAGTTGAAGACTCGTAGTTGTGCAGTTAGGTTTTCGTGAACACACCACACTTTTGGTTGTGAAATTTATTGAAGTATGTCTTATTTGTTAAGAAGGTGTTGGCTAGAAAATGAAAATAATTAATTAATTATATATGAACATGCCGAAAAATTAATTGAGAGTAAAATTTTTCGAGTGCAGTAACAAATATTTGAAATTTCTGTGAAGAAAATTGTTTGGAGTCTCATTCGTCAGGTTTTTGTTAACACGAGCAATGATATTTTCTATTTGTGTGTGTTTTTGTATGGTGACCTTCAGAAGGGTGTCAGATAAAGTTTAATTAATAGTACCAGATCATGCATGTAACCCTCCTAAGGGTCATACATTTTTTGATATGAACTATAATAGACATTTTCGTTTTTATTTTTTATTTGTGTTTTTTTTTACGGGGACCCACAGAAGGTTGGAAGATATAGTGTAGATGCCTTGCAGTGTAAGACTAATCAGCAGTAAAAAATGATTAGTCTTTATACTAGTTAAAACAAACTAGATTATATTTTGTCACGTTTTACTAGTTGCAAAAATAGTTTAAATCCAACTAGTTTGTGTCAAGTCACAATAAACCAGTTGTTAAACTAGCCAAAATCAAACTATATTACATATTGGTAAAATCACACCAGTTCCACAACCAGTTGGAGCTAGGTAGTTTTTGCGAATACTTTGAAGTTTTGAAAATACTAAATCCACCAATAGTCCTTGCGTTTGTCATGACCGTAATCTTTATTACTGAAAGTTTCCGATTCCAAGACAATAATTATATTATAAACAAATCCTGACAACATATGAATAACGCCCACAGAACTTCGAGCGCTCATCTATTTTGGTAGTGCAACAAAGATTCTCTAGACTAACTTTCTGTAAGTAACGCAGACCTTTGTGAATTTTTTTCAGATGCAGTCCCGATGGTGGTGAAGACAATTTTTTTGCCTTAAGCCAGTTTTTCAGTACGAGTTTAAACTTTAGTCAAGTTAAACTTAGCTTAGCTCACCAAAATTGGATGTTTAAACTCGGTTTAACTAGAGATATTTAAGCATTCGTTGAAGTTAAGTTGACTTAAATTATCATATAATATGTTCCCTTTTTTGCCTAAACCGAGTTAAAACGTGTAATTTTCGTGAGTTAAGATCAGTTTAATTTAACTGAACTATAAACTGATTCTTTGCAGGTGACAATGCGCAGCTCCTTGGTTCTTGTTCCTCTCATTGCTTTAATCATCGCGGAAAAACTGCAAAAACACTTTCAACTGGCAAAGCATTCTCTGCTGATGCTACAATTATCTGTTGAATAGGATGCTGGCACTGGAAGCGAAACCGCGTTTCTAAATAACACGCAGGGAAGAACCTTTACAAGCACTGGCTAGAAACTAGTTAAAATTTGACAATATATGATTTGTTTACAACTATTCAAAACCAACTAGAATTTAACTGACTATAACTAAATATATTTTAAACTAGTTTTCATCTGCTCAGAATAGGACAATTGATATTTCCTATGACATCGCCATGTTAAAAATACCAGTTGGGTATATGAAAAATATACGATCTTGAACTAGTACTACTCAGTTTTCAACTAGTATGCAGACTGCTTTTAAACTATTTGGTTACACTGCACGGTGTGTTCAGAAGAAATGTTGAGAGAGAAAATTAATAGGACCAGCTCAAAAATTTAACTCCCCTTAAGGGTAATAGATTTCTTCATATGAACTGTATTAGAAATTTTTAACTTTGTGTTTTTTTTTATGGAGACGCCCAGAAGGGTAGCAGATAGAGTGTAGGTGTGTTCAAAAGAAGTGTTGAGAGAAAATTAATACGACCAGCTTATACACTAGAACCATAGCAGGAAAATAAGCTGGTTCAATCATAAAAGTGTTATTTTGTGGCTTAAAGGTATATATGCCAAAAAAAGCAAAAAAAGTGGATTATTTACTGAAAGTTGCTGCACCCGAGATATCATGTAACACATTTTTAACAAATACATATTAAACTCTTGATAAACTGATAATTATCAATAAACCATAAAATTATCAACCATACCATAAAAACCTCAGTGTGCTTCAAAAATTCAACTAGTAAATTAATTTCATCAATGGTCTATTTCTTGGTGCACTTAAATTTTTTGTTTTTCTTCTATTTTCTCGCGTCAAATGTCAGATGTTTAATAAGCACATGCACGAAACCTATTTATGCACCAGGGTTGACGCTGTGAATTTACGAAAAATAGAAGCGTGTGCATAAAAGCATGAATAAGTGTGCGTGCATAAAAGCATGAATATTTTGCTCGTGCTCCAATGCGCAGCCAAATCATCCCCTTAGTAACAAAAGAACGTATCTCGATTTTGATCAATTTGAGAAAAAGATGACAAGCCTCGTGACACTACACGTTAATGAGAATATCATTTCTACCTTTCACATCTATTACTTTTTTAAAGCTTCTTATACTTTTAGGGGATTTTTAGGGGTCATAAAGCATTTAACAGATTATGTTTTATGGTTTCGTTTATATGTTTACAACTCAATATTTTGGAACCATGTTCTAGATACGTTTTTGTGTTGCTATATTTTTAGTTAAATATTACATTTTAACATAATACACGTCAGGTTTCATTCTTCAGTCATATTTATTTGGTATTATGGAGAAAAGTTAAAAATTTTAACATAACATAAGTACGGTGATAAAGGATATAAAAGAAAAAATACATGAAAGGGTTATTTTTAATCTAAAGATTCATTTTCCAAATTTTTGACTTCGTTACTACACGGTTAAAAATCTTGGACTAAATTTTAAACTTTTTTGGATTACATATAAGGACAACACCAAGAAAAGTTTAGTTTTTAATCCACAAAAAGTTAAAAAAGCAATATAAATATAAACTTAAAATAAAAAATTACTCTGACCATTTCACGATTTAAACACACTCGTCCAACTAAGTTATTAAGTTTTCGCTTATTTTTCATGATTACGAATGCAAGTAACTTCCTTTCAGGAACGTGGGTTCGAGACCCAGCTAAATTAAATTAAACTAGGGGTTAAAAAATTGTACTTTTTGGATTAAAAATTCTTTTAAACTACCGTTTGGACTAAAAAGTAATCCACAATTTTGAACCATTTACCATTGCGTGACACTAAGAACCATGATATTGTGATGGTATTATACGTTCTTTGCAGAGAGTTTGTAAATCTTTTAGTTTACGCCAAATGTAAGCAGAGTATACTGTACAAACTGGACATCACAATATAACATTGCCAACAGAATAAACAACACAACAACCCACCCACACAGAAGAAGAAGTCACCTGAACATCGAAATCACCAATCTAACAACAATCAAAAAAATAAAAAACATTTGTAATACCCATGAAAATGTATTGTAAGAAAACAATTGTTATCCAACAATTTTGGAAACCATTAATTGCAACAATTTGTTAAGAAATGGCTTTGTCTGATACTTTAGGACAATATCTTATGACTTCTACATCAATATAAATATGTCCTTGGAGTTATCATTGTACTGACGTACTTCAATCTTTCATCAAATATGTTGCATGTGTAATGGAAATAGAGCTGGTGAACACATGAATCACACATATCCTTGCGAGGCTTATGAAGTTTAAAGTTTTTATTATTAAATATTTTTCTGTAAAGCTAAAACTTGCCATGTTTAATGTATATATATTATACATATCCCTTAAATACAAATCTTCTGGCAAGTACTTATAATTATTTTTTTTCGGCAGTAATGGGATTATCACAAGCGTCACAATTGACAAAATATTTTTTTCTAATATTTCTTTGTTTTCGCTTGGTGTTGTAATACCTGGTTAGTGCTTATCTTGCATGCTCTCAGCTACAATATGGACTTCGTACCTGCTTTATAATGTTTTTCTTAAAAATCCTTCGCCGTTTATGTAAAGGTAAAACTGTCGCGTCTTGTTTCCTCTGGAATTTTGCCCAGCAGTTTTTACTTTAGTATCGATTTTATTTACCAACGCTGAAATATACGGCCTTTGTTTACATAAATCTTGTTAATTCCAGAAGGCATTGTAAATTTCTTGCCTCCTATCTTCGTCAAATGATTGATTACATTTTCTACAGCAAGCAGTGCAATCCCTTGGTCTCACTCTACGAGCATTGCTCTTTCACCTTTTAAAGAAATATATCCTTCTCCAGATTTCCTTAAGCACTTTTCCACTATTATCAAACTAAATTAGTCTACGCTTGACCATTGAACAAACTTTCAAAATAAAAAAATTGCACTTCTCTCTACCAAAAAAATGAACTTCCAAAGTAATGGTGTTTTCTTATACGTATTGTGAACGCATGTGTGGATCGTTTAATTTTCATAAGTAACACATATACGTATGAACAGATAAGATACCCTTAAGCGTATAAGTTTATCAGCTTTATAAATTTGAATGGAGAAGTCCTTAAACAAACCAGATATATTTGCACTTTGGTGAACAAACGAGGTGACAAACTTTTATCATAAAGAAGATGTTTTCGTTTTTCGAAAGCTAATTAATTTTTACCAGACGGTCAAAAATCAATGAGAAATAAGAATTTGTGAATTGGAACAAGAGAAACAAATATTTTATTCTTAAAATTTCAGAAATCATTTTGAAAATTATAACTTAAAAACCTTTTGGCAACATATGACAACATATTGTAGCTGACATATATGCTGCAAATGCACAATCGACTTTCAGGACTGTTCTTATACCCTGGCTGATAAAAATAACTTATTGCTAAAGTTATAATATTGCCACTTTGCCAGAATACCCTTATTATATTAAACGTACATTAAAATAATATCTTAACTTTTAAAAGTAGGTGGTTTCAGGATTTCATTACAATAATTATTTATTTGTCATTGATTTATTAAAATTAAATCCGCATGATTTGATGCATGAAAAATGCATGAATTGGGATAAAGCGTAATGTTTGTGGAATTTTTGGATAGCTGCTTTTATTGGCATCACCGAAATGGCAGAGACGCAACATAAAGTTTTGCAAAGTTTGAGGTCGTCCGTTTTGACACTTGCATCGTAAAGTTTTTACAACACAGACCAAAGTACGATCAACGGCCGATATAGAAGATACACAGGCATTTTCTAAGATCCACCTTGGGTGCTGATCTCGATCCGATCTTAAAAGGTGTTCTAGTTTCCAATAGTAAAATATATAATCCAATCGGATTCGAATATTCTTTTTGAACGCATTAACTACATGCTAACAAGAATCTGACGTTTAACAATAAACATAATAGTTAAAATAAGATATAAATATAATAAATCAATATGAGTATTGTCGTAATCGCTGCACTGTTGCTAGGAAAAGTGAAAGATAAGGAAGTTTTTTTCGGACTTCAACATCACATGCATCATATCATATATAAGAACACTAACATTGTTCAAAATTTTATATATATAACTAAAATTATATATAATGTTATTAAAGCAACAAATAAATGAATTAAATCAAAAATAGTAATACCAAGTTAGAAAAAATCTAGCATTTGTAAAAATGGAAACTTGTTTTTTTTTCGTTTTTATTACAATTTCATTAATACTCTAATAATTCACCAACAAAAATTTGAATGGATAACATTAACTTGAACTGCGATAGATCGTATGTCAAAACATTTACAATCTGCCAGAAAATCAATATTGGATTCGAAATCGAAATCAAATTGTAGAGCACTTTTCAAACAAAAGCCATCGTCATCGTCGTCGTCATAGAACTCGTCAAACATTCTTTTGTTACTTATTCTGAAGAAAGTAGTAGTGCTTTTAGAATTTGCAAAGAGGAGACCACAATACGAGATGTAAGTTTTATGCGTCGCAGGTTTTTAAAAGTAAATATATTCTTGATGAGCAACAGCACCTAAGGTAATTAAGCAATGTCCTTATGTTTGTCCATTTGTCTTGCTGTGATCACGATGACAGTCTATCTAATAATTTGAAACTATCATCATACTTGAAATTCAATAGGTTGGCTTCTATTTAAAAACTAAAAATTTTGATTGAAATGTACCCAAATCAGATGAAAGCCTACCTCTCATACAAAGTGACTTAATCAATTCAATAAAATCTCTAAAAATTCCGCAAAAATTAGAATAATGAATTTAAATTTTGCACAAAATCTTTAGTTTTTAATATGCACTATTGGTTTGAAATCTTACAGCATCGAATAAAAACTTTGCATATTCCCCATACCAAAAAAAAAAAATAACATCATATAAATTATAAAATCTTTATAAATTCCACAAAAAATCATGTATTTACTGTATAATTAATACAAATAACTTTAAAGTTTATGGCGTTTAATTTTCTCGGAAAAAACTATGACTGTGGAGATTTTTTTCATTTATGCTTGCACTATAAAAAAGATTGACCTGCTCTTAGTCAAAAAAGCTAGTTTATTCATTCGATTTAAACTTTGTTAAATCGTATTTGTAAAAGAAAATCCAATACAATTTTACATTTTGAAATACTTTGTATGAATTAGCTCACGTGTTTTGCAAAATATTCATTTCAACATTGTAATGAAATGTCAAAGTTAATGTTAAATAAATTTCCTACATGTCATTTTGTGTATTCAGTTCATAGCATTTAAGGACAGAAATTTTGAACCGTCGATCTTAAGAGCATACAAATTATGAATTGTAAATTTTTTTTTTTAAAAAAAAGGTCAAAGAACCAAGGCATGCGCCTTATAAAAACAAGGTTTGGTCTTTGACCTGAAATTAAAGAGATAGATTATTTAGAGGAATTGATTGGAACAATACGTGAATTATTTGATTATGAGAAACAACCGTGACAGACAATTTAAATTGCTTTAAACCGAGGCTCGTATTATGCCTTAACCTCGGAAAACATTTCTAGCCCTTAGATGTCCTGTCCATTAATTCCACAATTTAAGTTTTAGATTTATTGTTTTCCATAATTATTACATGTTCAAAAGAATAAAGAAAGTGAAAAGAACCATGCCCGAACCCGGATTCGAATCAGGGACCTCTGGGTTGATAGTCTAGCGCACTCTTCACTAGACTACAAAGGCCGACGAATAATTAGTCTAAGTATAAAAATTAAAAACCCCCGAAATTTTATTCTGGTCACGTATTCTGGTCTGGAAACATTACAAACTGCTTCATTTTCAAATAAACGCATGTTCAACGAATTTTTCGGTTGAAAATTGGTATTAAAACTTTAGGGCATGTATGAAGCATACAAAAAAATTTATAATTTCAATATCTTAATCTATATCTGTGTCAATGAGAATCAAAAGTGATTAATTCCACTTTTAATTGTTTGGAGTAAATTAAAAAAACTTGTTAAGACTTCTGGAGGTATTTATTGAAAATTTTTTTTTTGTTGCTTATAAAGTGGACTTTTTAAAACCTAATTGCATAACGATTATAATTGAAAATTAATTGCATTGGTTTGTATTAAGCAATTTATTTTGGAAATGTGTTGTTTTGAAACTCACTTTGTGGAATAGAGTCGTTTTGATACAAACTGGAAAAGTGTTATTTTGATCATTAGTTACTTGAAATCATTAGAAAAAATCATTAGTTACTTGATTTAATTCATTTCTTTTTTATTTATTTATGAATCTAATTTTGATAGTTATATAAAAAACATAAAATATTAATTCAAATAGTTTAATGAGAGTAAACAAATTATTAAAAATTTGTTAAATTCTTATAAGATGATCTTTGGCATTAAATTCGCAAACAGGGTCATTAATGTCCACTATTCTTCTTGAGAATTATTATTGTTCATAAGATTTTTATAAAATTTCAAGACTTCAATCATTCTCCATTCATTTCCAATTGAAGTTTGATAAAGTCGTCTATTTTACGTTCATTGATTTTTACTTCCAATGGCAATATTGGAGGAGACATGGAAAACATATGTTTTTCGAGATTTACAACGGATTTTGACTCACCAATAGAAGATCTATAAAATTGTTCACCTTGAACTTTACAAGGTCATTTTTACACTTTTTTATTATAAATCGTTTGGTCTCGTTGAATTTAAAGTGCCAAGCAGATGGCAAAACCTTCGATACTTCTATTTTAAAATCAAGAATGAAAAGTCACCACTTCCCAAATTTATTGTTGTTACAAAATTCTTATATATTTTTAAATAATCTTCTACTTATATTATAGTCCCTCTGACTTTAACTTGCTTCTCAATCTGTGCAAATACTCTGTCTGGTGGAATATAAGAATGGCCAGAAACGGAAAATATTATCTCGACTGTTGTAATGTGTTTTGGAGTTTTATTTGCTAGCCAGTATTGGCACATACCTTTCATAATTGAGTTTTTGTTTTGGCCTGCGCAGCCATCAGCCATTAATCGAGCTGTTCTTATACCTTCAAGATCCATGTTGCATAGATGATAAAAAACTGCGGAGGCGATTTCATTTGAACCTTTAGGGCGAGTATTCTCCATCCAGTTATATAAGAAAACGTTGTTTTTTGTGAGAAATGAATGGGTTGTACCTGCATTTACTCCAAAAAGATATAAGGATTATTGACGGGTGTAATAAGCTTCTTGGTCAACTACTTTTGAAAGCGACATATTCTTTTGACAAAGGATATTGTCAGTAAATCAACACAGTGCTGTCATGACAAAGCGTGTCTAGTTTGTCACGTCAAAGTGTCTAACTTGCGAGAACGTAAAATATAAACTGTAGTGATTAGGCCTAATATTACAAGAGTTGTACTCCTTTCTGAAGAACAAAAAGAAAAGGTGAAATTGTCTCGTTTTGATGCCAACAACTAGATGGAAAAGATCATCTTTGATTCTAAAATTGATTTTTAGTACCAAACAACTCTGGAATTACTGGACATTAGAAAACTTTGAATGCAATCATTTGTAGCATTTAACAAGGGTAATCAGAATCAATCGTTAACTCAATTTTTTCATTACTATTATATACACATCTTTACTATTATATAAAAGGAGACCCACGTATATTAGTCACCTCAGAGCTAGAGAACGGTAGGCTCTATTTCTATATTTTTTTTTTATTGGGTAGCTATGGCACCCATTTAAAAGTTAAGCTATATAAATGTGCTAATCATTATTTAAATAAATAATTCAATCTAAAAGAGCATAACCATACAATTTCTGTATTCTTATTCTCAGTGAGAAAAAAAGCTCTTCCTTTTTAAGCTCTATTTGAGCAATATAAAGGTTGCGTGCCACGCTTAACAAGATGTGCGCAAAGCTAACAAAATTGAAAAATCTGTTGTGTTGAAAAATTTTTTCTATTTCGCTGCGAGACGAAAGCTTTTTTTCAAGCTATTTTAAAGCACGATAAAAAAAAGTCAATAAGATACGCAAAAAAAAAGACAGCAACATCTATTGTGTGCGGTACCAATGCTACCCCTTTTTGAATGTGAAAATACCGCCAGTTTTATAAAAACACTGACAAAATTTAGCTAGAGCAATTTTACAGCTTAAAGTACTTGAAACAAAACACATAGGGTCAGCTTTTGGACCAGAAAAGATGAATTTCCGCTGTGATGAATGATCCGTTGTGTTGAAAAAATTTTTCTATTTCGCTGCGACACAAAGGCTCTTTTTTCAATTTATTTATGAGAAAAATAAAAATAAGTCAACAATATATGCAAAAAAAGAGACAGCAACATGTATTGTGTACGGTACTAGTGCTGCCACATTTTTGAATGGAAAATATCACCACTTTTATAAAACACCGTCAAAAATTGTCTAGAGCTGCAAAATTGCTCAAGGAACTTTAAACGAAAAACATACAAATTTTTAACAATGACACAGGTTTACAAATAAGTTTCAACTTTTGAACCAGAGAATATGAATGTCCGAAGTCCGTTTCAGGTCAAGTTTTGGAGATATAGACAAAAATTAGAAAAAAGGTTTTTTATCGTTAGTCGGACTATATCTTTTTAACGCATTGGAAATGATAAAATAATTCTTAAACCATCAGTTGTATTGGCAAACAATAAAATGTTTACTAAAATTTTAAAGATTGTCTATCCGACAAAAAATAAGTTTTTGAAACCTTGAAAGATAAAATAAGTAACACGGATGTAAATCTACATTAAATGTGAAATTTTGCAGGCCAATATTTTCAAAACTGCAATACATAATGAATTTGAGTGAACAGAAATGGCTACGTCTTATATTACTTAGTCAAGCTCTTAAAAGGCGATTTAAATTGGCCGATGCATTAAAAAGATATGGTCCAATTAACAGAAAAGAACCGTATGCATATTTTTGCCTATATCTGAAAACTTGACTTGATAGAAAACAGATTTTAAGTAAGCGCATGAAAATACATACATATTGACCTACTTTCGTCGATTGCATTTAAAACATTCACCTGCACAATCACGAAATCACTTTTCAATCAAGAATGACGCTGTTCAAGAATATATATGCACTTTTATACCGGACTTTCACCATACTTTGACCTCGTCAGGTGTAGGGTATTTACAGATTCCGGATCGCGCATTAAAACACAAAAAAAAACGAAACAGCAAGTGACTAAAAACTGCTACCAAGAAGTATAGACAGCTACTGAAACTTTGTTTCTTTCCTTTTGTTTTTAAACTCGAAAAATTCTCTTTAAGCGCGTTATATATTTTTTACGTATAAAAGATATTTTTAAAGTCTTGGAGTACACCAGTGCAATGGGAAAAAATTGTTATACCAGGAAAGTACAGGATATTTAAAATTTTTTCATTATTTAAGTTAGCTGGTGTCAAGTCTGTTATCACGATACACCTGAAGAGGTCAGGGTATATAAAAATTTTTAGAACGTTTGAAACGTACAAAAAGAGGTGTGGCCTTTATAGAAACGTGTCTAAATTCTTGATTAGCGTCATTCCCTGAGCGAAAAGTGGTTTCGCAATTGCGCATTTGATTGTTTTAATTCAAATGAATTTGATATTTATATATCAGATTATGCATGCAGGATTATGGCGTGGATTGCAAATGTACACATTTATAGACAAATTTGATATGAACGCATTTAAATGCAGAAATAAGCTATTTCTAAGAGCTTATTGCTCTACTTCGTAAGTCATATTTCAATCAGATCTGGATACATAGAAAGAATCAACACTGGCATCCATTTTTTAAAATTGAGTTCGAAAGAGAACCTACAGTTATAAAACAGTATTGTTATCTGTCCTTATTTCTTCGCTGTAAAGTTCTTCTGCTTTAGTTATTATTTCAAAATAATATTGTGAACTTTTTTTTCACAAAAGTATTTATGTTGCAAAAATATTGTTTAACTGAAACATTTTTTGAACAAGTGAGTTCTCTTTATTAAATTAGAAAATCCTGCACCCTTATGAAAAAGTAACAGTAGAACTTTATATTGTCGGCAAAAGTAAGCTGAGACAAATCGTGCGATATAGAACATATTGAGGAGAATGAATTCGCCGGTTTTTTGAATATGTTAAAAACGTTTTTGTGAAATATTCTTTTTAGGCTTTTGTGTTTTGTGTTTTTATGTTCATAATATATTATAACGTAATTTTACTTTTTAATTAATGGCTTAAATAAGTAAATCAAGTGCGAAAATAGCTGAAAATAATTAAAGATTTTATAAGGGTTTCTTTCTACAACTCATAACATAAAAAAAATGCGAAGGTGAATACAACTTTGCTAAGCTTTTTTAAATTCAACTTTGTTTGAACGTTGCTTTGTGCAAAAGTTTAATGATTGGCGTTTGCGTGGCGAGACTAGGAACTGAAACTCAAAATTATCAACGAGCTGACAACGTTGCTGAATTGCGAATAAGGGTTTGTGTCCACACCACACAAAATACATAGCTGAGCTTTTTTTAAGTAACCGAGAAGTTCATAAGTGTTGCCAAATTTTAATTTCAAAATTCACCAAAATGGTAAAAAAGCTCTCTTTCCTCAAAAGTGCACCAGATTTGTTAGATTTTTAAATTTATTCAACACTAAATTAAATTCTAAACCTAACCATATTCTTAATTGTCAATTTAGTTCTATTTTTTTAATTGATCCCTCCGAAACTAAAAACAAGCATTAGGCACCAAACCTCATGTTTCTTCCGCCAAAATTTTCAAAATGCACTAAATCTGGTGGAAAATTTTAATAATTCAAAACGAAGACAGAAATTTTTCTAATAATTTATTATATCGCAGGCCTAGAACCAAAACCGCATATACAACTTCGTTCAAAAAATAGCAGTAAGCATTAACACAAAAAAATTAAAATTTAAAGAGTTTTTTAGAAAAATCAGTTCATGATTTTATTTTCAAAATATCGAGCCACAACCGCAAAACAAGTGAAACCAACAAAAACAAAATTTTACAGAAGAAGCAATTTTCTAGCTTTGTCTGCATAAGCAGTGCATGTAAACTCGATTTTTGTGATCGGTATCGGAACTTAATATTCTAAATGTTTTGTGAAAACAATATAAGACATTGAATGGGTTAATCTTTTTCATTTCTCCAAATTCACTTGAAAAAGGCAGAGATGTTAGCTTTCAAATTAAAAAATTTAAATCTCAAACGGTTTTTTTCATCCTTATTCTCAAGAAAATGTGTTAAATATGATAAAACCTGTAGTTTTCAAGATATTGAAATCAATATACTACATATATGTACAAAATATTTTCGAAAAATCTTTCGTTTACCGTTATTTTTATTAATTAACGACTTTTCATAAAAAATGCGTTGTACGGAAAAAATCTATAGTTTTCGAGATATAGCCAAAAGTTTCATGCCAAAATAATGGAATTTTTTCAAAACTTAAGAAGAATATATTCATATTTAGAATCTAAGTTAAAAAATTAAATTTTTGAATCACAAATTTAAAAAATATTTTACCATTATTTTTTATAATCCCGTTATGCAGGACTTATTAAAAAATCAAAATACAGCAAAAGCCAAGCAACTTTATGTCACCATAACAATTACTGTAAGATGGTAATTCAAATTAAATAAAGTACCTTATTTTTTAATATTTGTACAGTTTTTTAATTACTAAGCAAACACAAATATTTTTATATTTTGCATTTGAAGAAAAAAAAAAATTTAATTTTAAGATTTCGAATTTTTACATGGTATTTAATATTTTTATCGCAGACGAAGCAGCGGGTATTTGCTAGTAAAATATAATGCAAAAGAAAGAAACATAAGAACTTTTGCTTGCTAGTATTTTAAATTCGGTATGCTAAAGAATTTTTCTTATATGCCAACAAATATTTTTTTTAAATAAATAAAATAAATATTCTTTGAGCAATAAACAGGGTTTGATATTAGTTTTGTAAAGTTTTCTTCAACTTTTAACTTGTGCACCTGTATTGTGGGACCACAACGAGAAAAAATAAAAGAGCATATTGCTCTTATTTAATTCAAAATTAAATTGAAATCAATTCAATTATTAAAAATAATTCACAAAATTCTTTCTAAATAGGAAAAAACCCTTCATTAAAGATGGGCTTAAAAAAATAATTTTTTATCTAGTTCTTTAGCATTTTAAGTTGGTGTGATCCCTGGGACCAGAAGTACTGTAAGTGTATTTTTTTAAATTGTACCAGTTATGGGTAAAACTAAATAACCTAAACAACACTTTATTATAAACACAGTTATGTTTCACTAATATTATAGCCATTCACGTATGAAAACTACGCCAAAACTAAGAAGAAACGCAAATACCCAAAATTTAGCTTGAACTTACGCAAGGAAGTTGAAACCGAAAAACTGTGGTTCTGTGCCGTTATGTTATTCATTATTTTTAGCAAAGTTTATTAATGCGAGGAAGTTTTGATCTCTAATAATAAATAAATGGGTTTATAATTTTAATTTGCTTTAATTATAATTAGTTATTTTTCAAACTCCTATAAAAAAGGATGCATTTACATCTAAAAATCATTAATTATATGAAGAAACCTAAGCTTCCTCGTATTGGTTATTGCGATTGGTTATTGGCAATTGCAAAAAATTTTTAATTTATTAACTAACTAATAACGCTGAAAAATAGTTTTCAAAATTTTCATTTAGCAACTTAGTTGTAAAGATAGATCATTTTAAAATTAGACCAGTTATTGTAGGTTGAAGTCAATGGATAAATTTTAATTAAATCGACAATTTACTGTAGAATATGTATTTGTAAAATTTTTTAAAAATGAGACCCCGTAAGGATGCGCGGAATGTATAAAAAATAATTATTTTAAACATTAGGCTGCTTTCACACCGAAAATGTGCCCAAAGTAGAAAGGTACCTTAGTTTACCTTACTTTTTTTTTAGTAAAACTAAAGTTTTTTCTTGTTTTTTCACTTTACAGTTCGCAACAAAATATTTATAACATTACGTATTTTTTGATAAAGCTATAAAATACTTTGCTCAAGACAACGAAGAGCTTTAATAAATATTGCTGTGAAAAATCTTCCGTCAATCGATTGCTTTCAAGAGGTCTAACAGGATAATACAAAACACAATTTATATCAATTAAGCTATTAGTAACAAATATAGCACCACAATATAAGTTTATAATCATTTTTATATTAGGAACTTTCAAGGTTGATTCAAAATACACAAACCCAATTTGTTTAAATCAAACCACAAAATCATGTAGAACTGAATTGTTACCATTTTTGACATAAACTTAACAACCATTAAATGCCACAAAACTCCAAGGTCATTAAAAACATTTGAAGTCCCAAATTTTACGTAGCCGTTACTGCATGTTGTGCTTGTAAGGACACATTAAAAGTTTTTACACGGATAAAAACGTTATAAAAGAAGGAAGGGAAATTGAATAAGTTCCGGCATTTCAATAAAGTCTTAGCATAAAATGTTTCTCATACAAGTATAGTACACAGGTAGTATAAGTAAAGTATTTTTAAAATGCGTTTGTAAGTCTTTAAAAAGTTGGTGATAAACAAACTACATTTTCAAGTCTTTTAATTTATACTTATATAAGTCTTTTATATAAAGTACACTCAGAAAAATTTTGCATAGCAAAATCATTGCGATGCATAGTTGATTTAATTTTACATGATTTCATATTTCATGTTGGCAGCAACAAATCATTGTTGAATCATGTAAAAAAATACGCATTAGCTAGTTTTGCAAAGTAGAATCATTATGATTTCATGTATAATCATTATAAAATCCAATTAAATCATTATTGCATCATGTTAAAATTTTTGTTGCATAAGTTGCAAAAGCTTTTTAATCCTTTTTGTTTTTGTAAAAGCTGTTTATGTTGTATTTGCAACGATGCAACATGATCGTGAACATTTTGATGCGGTGCTATGCTGACATAAAAATGCTCTTCTGAAAAATTAAAAAAATTAAGATATGAGGGCAGTTCACGATCTTATTGCATCGTTTCAAATGCAAAATAAACAGCTTTTACAAAAACAAAAAGCATATGTTGCAAAAGCTTTTCAATGCTTTTTGTTTTTGTAAAAGCTGTTTATATTGCATTTGCAACGATGCAACAAGATCGTGAACTGCCCTATGCTGTTATTCCATATTGCAACAGTTATGGATATGTTAAACGATTTGCTTCAGCCAACGAAACGATGTGGCGTTCGTGATTTCGGCACTAACCAAACCAACAACATAAGCAGCTACTGAAGCATTTAATGCTTGATTTTTTCATACAAAATTTTAATTTTTCTTCATATATTTTGCTATTTTCTGTCTTTATTGAAGACTTTTTAATATAAAAAACGCACACTTGACGATGTCGATGCTTAAGCCGATTGTCCCGTTACTTGTTTGCCAAATAATGTTTTCATGTAAGTTTTGTTATTGTAATAGAATTTATAAAAATTGTCTTAATGAATTGATAATTGTTTTTTGTTTTGTTTAATTTTTTACCAAACACAACGATGTGCAACATTTTGTGTTTGTTTATTTGTGTTTGAAAGCATTGGCCCGCGCTTCAAATTTCTTGGGCTCCTCTGATATATTTGATAACTTCTTTAATGTGTTATACTCAATTTCGCTTTAGTTTATCATTAACTGAATACACAGTTGGTTACAAAAATTAAAATTGTTTTTTTGTTTTAAATATTAATAATATAACAAATAAGTCTAATCATGGGCGTCCACAGGAGGGGAAGGGGGCGCTTTCCCCCCTAGGCAGTGAATTTTTTAAATACATATCTTTATATTAAATTAAAAAGCCGTAAGCTACAGTTAAAAAATTTAACGGGAGAGTTAAAAAACTATCTAAATTGTAATTGTAAGTTGCGCTCAAACTTAGGGATTTTAGAACGTTTTTAATAACAACATCGTTTTTAGTTGTAAGAGTGCAAAATCAAGCAGGAACATGTATTTTGATAAGGTGCATCAATAATCAATCAAAAAGTCAACTTTGAATTTATTGTAACTTACGCATGTTTTATTTTATTTAACGATATGCTCATTATAAATGTTAGTATATTTTGAAGATAACTGAAAAATACTGCATTTAAGGTAATTTATTTATAAATAAAGCTGAGCTAAGCCATGCATACATTTTTAAATAGTATGTTGTACCCGTCGCAGCGATAAGTTACGATACCATTTCATTTACCCTTGTTTCACAGGCACTTTTCAATAGGTATTCTTACACTCAAAAAATTTTGTGTGTAAATATTACTAATACTGCGTCCATTCTATGAATTTTATTCGTAGTTTTCAGTCAAGAATAGGATTCGTAGATTGGACGTAGTTTGGTATTACAAAAACTTTATTGGAAAACTTTATTACAAAAACTTTATTGGTATTCGTACAAAACCAAATGTATATTGTACGAATACATTTGCTACATTTACCAGAGCTGTAAAAGATTTGATCAATTTGAATTTATCCACAAAAAAGTGAATTAGTCAATAAAGAAATAAGAATGCTCTCAATGAACGCAAAATTGATTTATAAACAAAATTTACAATTCACATTCATTTTTAAAAAAATGATTATATATTCATATCAATTATTCATTTTCGTTCTTCAGAATAATAAATAACTTTTTTATTCATTTGAATGTTTTCACAAAGAATGTTATACGCAAAAAATTTCAGAATTTTCAATTATTCTTTCTTTATTCATTATTCATTTTTCATTCATTATTCATTTTTTATTCATTATTCATTTGTTATTCATTATAAACTTTTTATTGATTATTCACTTTTTATGCATTATTAATTTTTTATTCATTATTCATAAGTTATTCATTATTTTATGCGATTTTATGGAGGGATAATGTTTCGGGCATGATACGAGAAAGATTTTTACCTCATCTTTGGAATATATATAATTTTCTTATATGTACAAGCGTGTGTCAACCGGCGTATAATGCTAACAAAATTAGTACCAAAAATCTCAGAAAATAGAATTATATAGGTTTTATTTCTTTATGTGCATTCTAGACTCCTTTATGTCTTTTACCCCCTCCCCCATAGAACAGATCCTGTAGACACCCTTGAGTCTAATGCTACACTTGAGCCTCGATTTTGAAACTTGAATAAAAATAGTGTAAAAAGCCACACTGAGAGCGCACGCAAACGATACTTGTCTGTTAGTTTTGTCGATTAAAAGCGCGAATTCTAAAAGTGGTAAGATCGAGGGACAAAAAGTTTTTAGATGATATATACGTCAAAAAAATGTATAATTATTTTAAATGACAGAAAATGCACACGGTATCCGTAGGGTGTGGGGGGGTAAAACGTATCGCTTTTTTTAGGAAGCTCACAGCACCCCCAAAAATTATAATTTTTGAATGGTTTTGGGCTTAAACCGCAAGAATGGACATTTTTCTTAATTTCTATGCGTTCGGACTTGAACATTTTCGATTTCAGCAAAAAATTATGGGGATACTTCGTATGGAAAATGTTCGTGTTTTGAATTTTGAAAAATGGTGGGGTGAAGAATTTCACCAAAAGAATCTTTCTGTTTTCATGTATAAACATCAACATAAATCGGTTTAATGGCCTGGGGCAGGCTCTTAAGTCAGCGAAAAACTAAAATACTGAATAAAAGTCATCGAATCCAAATTTATTATTCATCGCTTATATCAAGGTCGGAGTCGCAGTTTCGACAGGTGTAGTAGCCACGGTTGCCCATTCCGACGCATTTCAAGTGGTATGGCCGGTCGCATTTGTTGCAATGAATTGAAAAATGCCAAAAACCAATAAAAACGCATTAAACACACACAAAAACTCTAAATACGCATTAAAACAGCGTATGTAGCGTTTGAAGCGTTTCACCCCACTACGGCCATTTTGAAAACACGGCTGGCATCACACAACCACTTGATAGATATTTCACAAACACTTCATATTTTTGAAGAACAACATTAAACCAACACGACTGATATATTTTCCTTGAAATTGTGTTGTGTAGTTGGCATAAAACACGGTAAATTCACTCCATCAAAAAAAAAATTTGGAAAAAAATTTTACCACTGTTTTGGAAGAGCAAAACAATGTACGTTTGAACGCTGTATCATGAAAAATTGTGCGGCAATGAAAGCAACATTTGACGGTATGACACTTGGTTTTATGTAAGCGCGCTATCAAAATTTCACAGATGAAACGCTTCACCTCATATATTATTGACATTGTCATCTAGAGTATGTAGAAATAAAAATTGTGAAAGATACACTCTTTGAATTATTATTGTTGTTATCGAGGACAGGTTACAGGAATGGCATTTAAGGCCTAGTTTGGGCACTTCCACTTGAAAAATTAATTTTTTAATGACCTGTTACTATATGAACTTTAAAAAAAGAAAAAAATTTTAGAAAGCTGGAGTATTTTTAAGTAACTACTGAAAATGTTTTTCTGTTTCTCAAAATTGTGAGGACAAGTAGATGGTACCATTAGAATCCTATCATATTGTAAAACATAATTTCCTATTGACTTAAATAAAGATTAACTTTAAAATTTGAGCAGAAAAGACCGATTATTTTTGCTATTCATTTCTTTAAGGCCAAAACAAAAACCTAAAATTGTCTGGTATTTTACGAGCACAACATAATCAGTAATTTTTGATTTTTCTTTTTTAAGGCAAAATTAAAAAGCAAAGTTCAGATTTAAAAATACCGTTGAGCCTAAATTTAAAAATTTATAATTACTTCATTCACTTTAGTGTCTTTTATAATACATACTCTATGAAATGCATATAAAAATCAGCAATACCTTAGAACATCTTAATAATTATTCACATTATCACTAAATTACATTAAAATTCAGTTATTATTATGGAACAAAGAATCATCTTTCTTTTTTGTTGTGAGTATCAATGCAATTCAAGTGAAGCAGAATCTGTTCTAAATTGTAATTGAAAAAAGGAAAAAAAAAACAAAGATTCTCTGGACTTTGGTGCACTGCTTCGAGCAATCAAAGATCTAAGCTCACTTTAAATGTTCTAAAATGCGCCAAAATTCTTTCACTTGTCAAAATCAGGGCCGAAAATAACTGATATATTACAATTTTCAGATGAAAAAGGCATAACAAAAAAGTTGCCGGTGAACTTTTTAAAATATACCATTATGTTCGTAATGGCAGTAGCTTCGCGATACTAAACGCCTTTTAAATTTATGAAAGTTACTTTAATAGTTAAAATAAACTGTTATTTTTTACCTTTCATGTGTTCGGGAAAAAATAACAGTTATTTTGTGTCTTTTATTTTATAGGTCAAAAATAACAAGCAATTTGTATTTTTTCAAAAGTCGCTTTACCGAATAAAAAATTATTAAAACTGCAAAAGCTTTATAGCTCAAAGTTTTATAGCATCAACATTTTTTAGTCGGTCAAGCAGCCTTTAAAAAAATTAAATGGCCTGATATTTATGACCGAAAAATAAAAGGCACTAAATAACTTTTATTTTTTATTTATAAAATAAAAGTAAAAAGTAACGATTGCCCGAAAAAATTAAAAGCATAAAATAAATAATATTTTTGTCGGGAAAAATAAAAGTTAAATAATAATTGTTAATATTTGACTTTTTTGATAAAAACCATAACTGGTACAGTCTCTGGTCAAAATTTTTATTCAAACTATGATGTGGAATAAATTGAGTTTAAAGAATAATTGCCATTTTATTCATATTAAAGGTCAACGGAACAAAAAAAAAATTCATAATTTAAGGTTTTCGCTTAAATTCGGTACTTTGCACTTTCTGTTGTTTTATTAAATTTATAGTGTGATAATGTTACACATTAGAAGACAACAATTTTTTATTACGATTCTTTTTCGATGGAGCATGAGGTACCTTTATGTGCCTCATGCCTATGGTTTAGTCATTTATTTGTCATTATGATGATTATACATGTTTTTATTTAGTGAATGTAAATGATTATTTTCAAAAACAATGCAATCGTTATTTTTTAAAAAATCTTTGGTGTTTCCGTGTTTATTCTATTTGCTATTTTGATTTTATTTAAGTTCATAACAGAAAATATTCGCTCTATTATAGCGGAGCTATGTGGCAAAGTAAATATGTATATATTTTAACAATTTTCTTAAGAACGGAAACATACAGGAATCATCTTCTTTTTATAAAATTTCAGATTTATTTCCAAAATTAAGAGAAATCGGTTTTATCAACATTTTGTATTTACGTCACTTAGCAAAATTCTATATCAAAATCAATCATATATCGTTTTTTATGATGTTTAGAAAAATAATAGATAATCAATGGATTTTTGTCAAAACATGAAACTGACTCCGTAGAATCGAAAGAAAATATTTTTTTGTAATTGAGCACACATTCAATATAATATAAGTAATATTTCTTGAATTAATTTTTCAATTCAAAATCCAAATTATTTTCCAGAAAAAATGCAGTTACTTTTCCTCCTACGTAAATTTGTTGTAAAGGTAAATTAAAGTACAATTTTGTAAAATCAATTATTTCAAAATATTTTTCTTTTAAAAAACCCTCATCTATAAAATTGCTTGATATGGTTATGTTAATTAAGAAAATCCATTTATAAGCAAGCTCAAATATTCTTTTTTGGCTATTACTAACATAACTGTAACTATTTCTTAAGCCTTTCTCCAAACTACCTACAAGCACTGAAAAAGCATACGAAGCGCACAAATTGAACGAGTGGCAGATGGTCTAAGTCCTTAAATGACGAGACAATTTTTTGCTGTAAAATGCAGATTTATTTGATCAATTTGCTTGCCTTAAAAAATATGTCACAGACGCAAAAATTTAATATTTGGAAGAAAATAATCGCACTGCAGTCGATCAACGTTGGGTGTAAATATTCGAACATTTCTTCAATAAGAAAATTGCTTATAATTATATTATACTAGCATGCCAGAAAAAAATAGAGAGCAACATGGAGTTTATTGAAACTCTCGCAACACAAACGCGTCAAAAGACAACGAATAAGCAATGCGTGGCAGCTGGGATAGTTTTTTAAAAAACTTAGATATACCATAGATATAAATTAGGTACTAAATACCTCAATTAAATATACTTATTATTAGAATTTCGAAAGAAAAATACAAATATGTTATTTTAAAATTGTTTTCATAAAAATCGGCGGCACAGTACTTTTGGAGGAAAGTCGTAACTTTAAATGTTCACTTCAATTTTCTATAATAGTATAGATGTATGGTAAGATTCGTCATTTGCTTGCTCGGTACTTCCGCAAACGTTGAGAGAGTGTTTGCTATCATAACTCACATTTGGATCTTCGAGAAGACACGTTCGCAAATAAATTCGCTAAAAACTAAACATTGCGAGCTGATTTGTTGTGATTTGTTGTGGTAACTGAAAAAAAAGAACAAATTCAATTTCATAACATAAATAACTTAGATTTGTGAAGCACAACTTGCAAGTTTCATGCCTGAAATTCTTGAATTGCTGAAATCAAGCCCCAAATTACTTGAAAAAAAAAATTGCTAAGGAAGATAAATACAGCTTCAAAATACTTTTTCTTCAAATGTGGTTTTGTCAAACGTCAAAAATAATTGAAATTAATGTTTGACTCGCACATTGCTTCGTTCTTTAAAACTATAATAAAACCAAGAAAGTTGTCAAATAAACGAATAAACATACTTCACTCCGAAATTTCGATCAAGATTCTGGAATCTATTCCGAAAACTCACTTAAAAGTAGTTGGTTACATAAGTGATTAGTAACGAAGATTTTCTGACCATGTCCACACTTTTTCTCATGTTTTCACCAAATAAGTAAAAAACTACTTACTATTTTTTTACAGTAGTAGATGCAAGAGTGTATACTTGTTATAGACTATCGTAACCCAATGTGAAATATAACCTTATCCTTATTTGATTTTGAGAAAAATACTCAAAATAAAGTTTGCCTTCTTTTGTTCGCGTACTGTACGTGAATTCAAGAATAAGCTGTGGACCGAAAGGCAACGTCTTATTTTGTCAGTCTGAATGCGGAAGTAAACGAAAGCTAAATTGTTCATGTCAATCAGCATTTTTTAACAGCAAAGCATAAGAAAAATTCAGAAAAGCGGCTTGAAACAACTTTATTTAGGACCCATCTCGTTGAAAGAAATTCAAATTTACTTATATGACACTCCCACCAGCACCATAAACGATACGCTGGAGCACTTTGTTGAGAACTGCTCAATGCCATAGTGGCAATATTTTTAAAAAAAATCTCTTGTGAAAAATATGGCATTCGCATGGCAAAAGATTTGTTCGCAAAAGAAATTTTAGACATCACTTTGTCTTTTATCAACTTTAATTTCGCCATAATAAACCTATGGATAAGAAAATTAGAAACAAAAGTTTCATCGCTCAAAACAAGTCTTAAACAAGTGGGCTGCGTGAAAAAGCCGTTTAGGAATTAAAATTCTAAGAAATTTTTAAACAAATTTAATTCAGTATTTTGCTGTAATCCAGGATTTAAAGATATTACAATTTTGCAAAACATATTTTTCGATAACAAAGAATTTTCAGTGAGTACACTTGTTAGCTTACGCACACTTATTTGTCCAAACTTTTTGCTTTTGGTTTTGCTTGAAAAATGCATACGAATCAATTTTTAGCGAAAAACGTCGTTGGCTTGCGTTGGAAAACTTAAAACAGCATATGATTGCAATTGCGAAAAGATTCAGAGAACGATGCCTACAGATAATTTTGAATCAATACGGGCAGTTTGATGGAGAAAAAAAACAATTTTTGTTACATTATTATATTCTGGCTTTTTTTGAAAGATTTTTCTTGAAGTTCCTGCAGTAACAGGTCATTAAAAAATTAATGTTGCAAGTGGAAGAGCCCAAAATAGGCCTGATATGTCATTTCTATAACCTGTACTCGATCAAAATTATAGCAATTCAATGAGTGTGACATTTACCTATGACATTTTTATTTCTACATGTTCCAGATGATGGCGATGTTGTGGCGACCGTAGCCTAGTGGGTAGAGTTTCATTGAGCCCGGGTTCAATTCCAGCTCAGACAAAAGATTTTTTTTCAATTGAATTAATTTTTCTGTTCGGTCGTCATCTCTCTGCAGACAATGGCAAACCTCAGAGAGTAAAAATTGCCATGTAAAGCTTCTTGAGAACATAAGCCGTTCGGAGTCGGCATAAAACACGTCGGTCTAGTTCTCGGTCATTTGTGATCAAACGTTTAATAACACACACAACACAAACGATCAATATAAGCTAGGTCAAAGTCCTTCCAAGGGCTGAAATGGCCAATTTTTTTTTTTTTTTTTTTTGTTTTGTTCCAGATGATAAGTATAAAATATTACGAGTCTCCAGCCAATCTAAATAATTATAAAAATATTTTAACGTATCTTTCATCCACAAACCCTCGCTTTTGTCCCTCGCTTTTACCACTTTTGGAATTTCGCGCTTTTAATAAGTAAGCAAAACTAAGAGACAAGTATTGGTTAAACACCCTCTCAGTGTGACTTTTTACGCTACTACCCAGCAAAATTTTTGATTCTAATGTGACGTACATTCTTACGGACACTGCTTCTAGAAGACATTCTATGGAACCAATTGTGCTTCTTCTTAGCCTTATCAAGAAGTGCTATCAAAAGGCATTCTCATAAACTACTTCTGGAAGAGTATGGTTTTTTAAACTCCCAATAAAACCCAACCACTTCTCATTTCCAACACCAAAATCGCAAGAAAATCGGGAAAAGGGGTATTTTCTGTGGGATTTTTTGACCCCCCTATCCACAAAAACCATTTCATTCCATGGAATGCCTTCTTAAAGTTCTCCTGGAAAACACCTACTAGAATCCTTTCATTGAAGGGCTGAAAGAAATCGTCCATTGAAAGAATTCTGAAAGCACTTCTAGAGAAGACTAAGGAAAGCGTTCCTCAAGATGGAATTCAAGACTTTCCCTTCCACTTTACCTTCTTTTGGAAGCACTTTTTTGCTGGGTATGTTCAAGTTTAAAAAATACACCAGTTTTCTTGAATGCGAAGCTCAATTAGAAAATTTAACTTATTTATTATATTATATTTACCAATAAATTGGTATTAATAATACCAAAAAAGTTTTCATTTCTGTAACCAAATGTGTATTCAGTTACTCAAACGAAATGGAGTATAACATATTAAAAAGCAAATTAGCAAATAAAAGCTAAAATCGGGCGGCAAAGTGTTTTAGTCCCCTCTGATGTTTTCGATCTCAAAAAAAAAATTTTTTTTTTATTCCTGTAACCGTCATTCCATTGACATTTTGTGTCATTCCTGTAACCACTCAAAACACACAAAATGCATTTAAATCAATTTCATAACACCATACCGTGTGACCTCAAGCGATTTTAGCTTACTTTGGGGCCAAAAAGTACGAATTTAATCTTGAGGTATAATTCAAGATTAGCGGCAACTCTCTTATTTAATATTTTTTGTTGGATTATAAGAACTTTAACCTCCTTAATCCAAATCTTGGAAAATTTCAGGCCACTCGCAATTGGCTTAGAACTTATAGGCCTCCAAAGTTGCAAACATGTCCTACAAATCTTGCTGTTTTTTTCAGTACCTTTCAATGAGTACCAAACATGAAAACCCATTCATAACTTTTTAAGATATTAATATTCTTATATTTACAATTTGTCTGAAAAACGGGTGGTTTCCCTTTTACGAAAGCACTACACTAAAAATTTTTATATCTTTCAAAGTTATGCATGGATTTTTCATGTTTGATACCTTGTTCAATAGGTACTTAAATTAACTTTCTTATGACACCCAAAATGCGGAACATAAAAAAACAGCAAGATTTGTAGGCCATTTTTGCAACATTGGAGGCCAATAACTTCTTAACCAATTGCGAGCGGCCTACAATTTTAAAATTTGGAGATAGGAGGCCAAAATCCATATAATCTGCAAAACAAAATAAAAATTAGAGTAGTCGCTATTCTTGAAATGTTCCCTTTTTTGTAATAATCCGCTTTTATTTTTTTGAAGAATGAGATTGTAGTTTAAACGTCAGCAGTAGACTCTCTTCGAAGTAGGCTCTCTTAAGAAATACAACAATAACTTTGAACATAACTTTCATTTTCAAAAATGCTTGGACTACTATGTTTTTAAGACATGAATCTATCAAAAATTCAAAAGGAAATAAATTCATTACTTGAAGATCTACAGAAGATTGTCCTGTTAAAACAACAGCATTGCATTTTATTAGCTCAAAAATAAAATCAAACTATTTGGAAGTCAACTGGGGACTTTGACAAAAACTATTAAAATATAAATAAGTATTAATTAAAACGATTTAAGAGTTAGCCAGAAAGGAAGGACAAAACTTGAGCCTAACTTGTTGCTCATGAAACTTTGGGTTCGAGCAAACAGCAAAAATCACTCATGAAGTAAGCTACTCTCTGCTGGTTAACCTTAAAGCAAATAAAGTCCTGCTTTTGCCAATTTAATTTAGTTCAATAAAATAATCTAAAAACAAAAATAAAAAATCTACATAAATAATTATGTAGGTACCCAATTAAAGTTTATTCAATATTTTAAAGTGGCTAAACAACAGCTTGGGACGAATTTCTACAAGATATTGACTGTTTTGAGCCAATTATCTACACGTATAAACATGTGTTGCAGCAATTTTTTACGATTAAAGCTCAAAAGTGGGCATATCTTGATCTAGGTCACAAAAAACCACAACACAGAAAATTGCAGAGTTTAAATAGTTACAGAAAAACTCAAGCTCAAAGCAGGTTCAAAGTGAAGGCAGAGGCAAAAACCACGCTGAAAAAACGAAGCCAAAACATTACGTGGCTCAACTAAAATAAGGATGTGCGAAGCTTAAGAGCCACAAACAACAAAACCAACAACAAGGCTCGAGCCGGAAAAAAATAAAGAGCAATGAAATTCTGCAAAAGAACAACAACAACAATCTGGCTAAGAAAAGCAGCAAAAGCAGTTGGTGGCCAGCATTGTACTTGGTTAAGGTCGTTTGCATGCAAACAGCAAACAAAACAAAATATGGCTTAAATAAAATTAGGCACCTACAAACAAGAAGGCGGCAAGGATTAGCTGCCGCAGATTGTTTGGATTTAAATAAGGAAAATTATTTAATTTTATGGCAAGAGGAAAAAAAAAGAAAAACCAGAAAAAATACGCTGCCAGACTTAGCTGAGCAATATTTATGTCCTGCTTGGCGGCTAAATCCTTTGTGTGCATTGTGTCTGAGTGTGTTTGTGTGTGCAAAGCAAAAACACACAAAAATATATAAAAACAATTGGTTAGCACCTTTTTCAAAACACTACTTGTTGGTTTGATTTACAAATATTTTCCAACAATTTTTATTTTTTTTTTTGCAATCAAGAAAATAAATTTTTCTTTACACTTTAACTGTGAATTTTTTTTTGCAATTATTTTTTTATAATTATTTTTTTTCACTTCTGACAATTATTATCGATGCGAATTTTATTTTGATCATTAGCATTGCAAACATTTTGAATTTCAATACCGTTAAAACGTTTCGCGAACACGCACGCAACACATCCTAACGAGCGCACAAACAACACGAAACTGATTTTCCTTCGTTTTTCCGTTTTTTCGCAAAAATCATTTCGTTATACGTTCGTTTCAATAGTGATTCGTAATTCGCGCGTTTCGTCACTCAATTTTGATGAATGTCTCGCCAAAGAATAGATGGAATGAAACATTATTGCACAGTCCAGGAATTTTTATAGCTTCGCTAGAACAAAGTGGTGTATGAAATAAGTATTTCTTATATTTTAGGTATTTTACACAAACATTTTTGTGAATGGCAGCGTAACAAAATGGGAAAATACGAAGCATTCAAAGTGTTTCAACATCATGTTGTTGCCAAAATTGGGGGATGAAAGTTATGGAAATGAAACAACCCTTATGCTGAGCATATTGAGCATATTTCTAGAGAGTAAGTCTAAAGCGGGAGGGTAAGTTTCGGAGTAGAGCAAACTGAATTCACCACAATTATTCCGAATACCTATTTAAGCTCACTGATAAGTATGTTTCTTAAAATGTTATCAGTACAGAATGGAATGTATAGGAATGGAATTTGAACAGTTTTCTCGTGTCGACAGTATTTTTTTTCATATAGAAACTAAACGTAAACAGCTAACAGAGCTAATTTCTTGGCCAACATAGTTTCCCCTTACTTGGAGAAGCATTCTTTCAAGTTCAATACTTTTTCGAAGTAACTTTGTCAGTTTAGAAGTGTGGTGTACTTCAAAGGATACACTAGCGGCAAAAAGGAAGCTTTTTAAATTTGAGTCTGCAGAAAATTTAATTTTTGCCATTTTTGAGCAGTTAAAAATAATAAGCTAGTTTTAAGATGCATCAAAATATCTTGGTGATTGGTTGATAATGGTCCTTTTTATGTAAGCTTTTTTATTTTTTTACAAAGACGATTTTATTTGTATGACTTATTTAATATAAATTATTTCGTTAATTGAATATTTTTGAAAACATTTTTTGATTATAAAAATTTGAAAATATGTAAAATAAATTACAAATTATTTTATAAATTAATGTAAAGTATATTGTAAAAAAGTAAAGTGATTTGTGTGTGTTATTTATATCTGTGACTTATGTGGTGTTAGGGCACCACATTATTCCCCCCTACAAAAAAAAAATGTTATGTTAGCTACAAGATTAAAGTGTACTTTCTTATTTTTACCGTGTTTTGATAAAAGCGTTTATTCTGTATCTAAGGAAGCGGGTTTAAACCTGTCTATGTTAATTGTTATGTTAATGTTGTTTTTACAAATTAAGAAATATTTTGGGGTTCTTTCGATGACTTTGAATGGTCCATCGTATGGTTCTTGAAGCGATTTGCGAATTGTGTCATTACGGACGAAAGCAAAGTTACAAGTCTTGAATGCTTGAGGTAAATATTGCTGATTCGTGTTGTGATGTGCGATGTTTTATTGACTGTTTTTAACAACTTATTTAAGTTTGGACAAGGTGTCTGACGAATTAAAAATTTTACTTTTCTATATTACTAGTTGCTGTGGTAATCTGAGTGTTTGGCCAAAAACCATTTCTGCTGGTGAAGCTTTAATGTATTTTTTGACTGTCTATCTGAGTCCTAGAAGAATTATTGGTAACTCTGAGTTCCAGTTTGTTTGGTTATTACTCGCTATTATAGAAGTTTTTAATTGACGATGCAAACGTTCTACAATTCCCTTAGCTTATGAATGGTTAGCTTAAGTTGTTTTGTGTTTGCTTCCGAGACTTTTTACATAATTTTTGAATGCTGTCGATTTGAATTGAGGTCCTTGATCGGAAGTAATTTTCAGAGGAACTCCAAAACCTGATACGTATTAGTAGAATAGCTATGATGCTTCTAATCCAAAAACGCGTGTATTTTCTTATGGGCCTCAAAATTCACAAAATTGTGAGGTGCAGCGCAGTCGGCGTAGTACGATCGGTCAAGTTGGCCGATAGTAGGGTGGCTGAAGCGTCTTGTTGTTGTTGCAAATTGGAGATAAGCATACAAGATGTACGGATGGAGGGATAGCTAGGGGGTATGATCGGTCAAGCTAGCTGAAGTAGAACGGTTGAAGCGTGCTGCTGCTATAAATTGTAGATAAGCACACAAGATGGACGGACAGATGGATTGATAGCCAGATGGGCTATGAAATATGTTCTAGAAGCTTCTAGAACCTTCTAAAACATTCTAGAACATTCTAGAAGTAATTGAAATTGGAGATAAGCATGCAAGATGGACGGACAGATGGATTGATAGCCAGATGGGCTATGACATATGTTCTAGAAGCTTCTAGAACCTTCTAGAACATTCTAGAACATTCTAGAAGTAATTGAAGTGGGAGATAAGCAAGCATAGAAGACGAATGGGTAGACAGTCAGTCAGATAGTCAGATGGATGGACGGACGGACGGATAGCTAGCTAGATGGAGGTATGATTGGTCAAACTAGCTGAAGGGGGAGATAAGCAAGCATAGAAGACGAATGGGCAGATAGTCAGACAGATAGTCAGATGGATGGACGGACGGACGGATAGCTAGCTAGATGTAGGTATAATTGAGCAAGCTGACTGAAGTATGATGAGTGATGTTGTTGTTGTTGTTGGTATAAATCAAATTTTAAGTTTAAGGTGATAAGCCCAAGCTTCATAGCAAGCAGAATGTTTATAGATTTAAGTCGCTACATAAACTTAGGTGTTGTTGTTGTTGTTGGTATAAATCAGCATTTCAAGTTTAAGGTGATAAGCCCAGACCCAAAACCGCAAGCTGAAGATAAGGAAACAGCACAGAAGTAAAGAGTGTAGTTGTTATGCATTTTAATAAATTTAATATGAGTTGACTGACTTATATAAAAACAAAGCATGAAAGCAGCAAAATAAATTAAGAAAGCGATATCATAGCCATGACCATACGCAACTATGCTGATATAAATAAAACAAAACGAGCTGACTTATATATGAATCATTATTGTTCTTTTATTGATTTGTTATATTTAAAGTTTGATAATTACATGTATAAAAGCAATAATTACATGCATAAAAAGTAATTGATTTAACCATTCAGCTTCGAGTATAATTTTGCTCTATTTTCTTCTTCTGTTTCTGCATCTTTTTACTCCTTTACCAATCTTATTTTTAGCATCTTTTTGCTCCTTTGCCCATTTTGCCAACTTTTGGTCATCCTTCTTCTTCTTACACTTCTCCTCTAAGTGCGAGTTGCTACCGCAGTAGTAGCAATAAATTAATTTACGATACCCTCTCAATCTATTCATATTATTTTGCCGATGGCTTTATTCAAAATACCTTCAGCAATAAAGATCAGATGATGACTGGTTACCTTTTTATAATTCGCACACATTTAAATAATTCTTCTGATTTCGCTGGTTAGAGGTGAGTATTCAATTAAACGATCATGGATTACTAGACAATAGACCGATGTTTTATCTGGAATCGGTTTGTTTGCTTCGGTATCAAATTCGATTCGTATATCAATAGGTAGGCACCACAAATTTAATGTTAAAGACGATAACCTCAAGCTTCATAGTAAGCGTATTAAACGGATTCAAAACCAAATGTTTAAGATAAGGGAGCAGTATGGCTGTTAAGCATTTTAATAAATTTAATATGAGTCGGTTGAGTAATATAAAAATAGCGTATGAAAGCAGCAAAGAAGATAAGGATTTAAGAAAAATTTATTATTTGAACCCATAAATATATATATATAATTGAATCGAGAGTTTTTAGCTCATTCAATTTTTGATCAGCAACATAAAATATTTAAACGTTTCGTGAAGATTTATTTATTAGTAATTCTTAAATTTTAAAATGAGTGCACGCGTCAACGGAATTTTAAAAATTGCAAAAGCATTGTGCGAAAATGCGCATAAAAATCGGGAGCTGGTTATGTCGAGCATAAAAGAGTGCTCATCGCTCCTTATTACCCTTCGAGGTATTTTACGATGGGCAACAACTGTTGGAACAAAGCAGAGCGCTACATGCGGAATAGGACTTATTCAAGGCTATCGCACGCAGTTGAAGAAGCTCAACGCTTGTACTGGTGCAGGTCTTTCCCGAACGGGCAACAGAGCGGATTGGGCATCCATTCGAATTCGGTGGGAAGAAATCGAGTCAACATTTGGTGGACGGTAAGCTTAATTTTTAAATAATTTTATTACTATATTACATATTTCGATTTAATATAATATATTAATTTAAACCATATTTTTAATTTTCAGAGTACGTACCGGCGTCATAATTAATTTGACGCATAAAGATCCCCAGAATTTCTTGGCAGATTGTCTAGATCTCTTCCAGCGCACCGTTAAAAAATCCTTAGTGAAATTTACGTCTCTTAAGGTAAATACAATATTTTGTGGCGAATTTCGAGTTACTAGAGCTAATGAGGAAATTAGTGAATTGAAATTCATGAACACGAAAAATGTTGCTATTTACCGGGAAACGGATATTAGAGCTTGGTTTTTTGAACATGTTCAAAATGCTATTTTGAAAAAGCTGGAAGAGTTCCAAGAACGGGATAGTGGATGGGCGTTGGCTGCAGTCGTTAACTTGGCAGTGAACATCAACAAATATACGCCACAGCTAGGATCGTCATATATCCCGCTACCACCACAGATTCATAGGAAGAAAGCATGCGTTAATGTGAAAAATGATGACAACGCATGTTTTGCTTGGGCAATCATATCTGCTCTGCATCCAGCGAATGTGCATACGGAACGCATGTCAATGTACCCAAATTATCGTGATATACTAAATTTGTCAAATATAGTATTTCCAATGACGATGCGGCAGATCCCGAGATTTGAGATGCAAAACAGCATCTCAATTAATGTATACATTCTGCATAAAAACAGAAACAAATTTACAGTGCTACCGTCATATTTGACAAAAAATAAAATGGTATGTCACATAAATCTCCTGATGGTGCAGAGCAGATATCAGAATGAAGCTGATGATGGTGATGATAACAACAATATCGCTGATAATGGAGATGGTAGCAGCAATGATGATGATGTTCCAATCACATACCATTATGTGTGGATAAAAAGTCTTTCACGGCTTTTATCCAGGCAAGTGTCGCGAAATTGCAATGTTAAATATTTTTGCGATAGATGTTTGCACTACTTCCACTCAGCACTCAAGTTGGAGCAGCACACCGAGGACTGCAGCAGACTAAACAACTGTAAAATAAGGATGCCGACGGAAGCTGAGAAAGAGGTTTGCTTTAAAAATTTTAAAAATAAGATTATGACCCCATTTGTGGTATATGCCGATTTGGAGTGCATTTTGGCAAAGTCCATTGTTGGAAATGCATACCAGAAGCATATACCATATAGTGTGGGTTTTTATGTTAAGTGTGCGTATGACCCCACGTTATCGTTTTATAAAAGCTATCGTGGGGCAGATTGTATTGCGTGGTTCGTTTCGGAACTTAATAATTTTGCTGAAGATGTTGAAACTGTCTTTCTTTGCCCTCTACCCATGGATGACATGACTGTTGAGCAAGTTCAAAGTTTCACGATCGCCAACACATGTCACATATGTGAGAAAGCCTTCACCGGTGATAATGTCAAGGTACGCGATCATTGTCATCTTACCGGTGTTTATCGAGGCCCAGCGCATAAGGGGTGCAACATAAACTTTAAAGACTCGCACACAATACCCATAATTTTTCATAATCTTACCGGTTATGACTCACATTTCATTTTTAAAAATTTAGCTACAGATTTAAAGGGACGTATTGACCTTCTAGCAATAAACAAGGAACGTTACATCTCATTTACAAAACGACTGGACGAATATGTAATAAAATATCGGTTTATTGACTCATTTAGATTTATGGCGAGTAGCTTAGATACTTTAGCCTCACATCTACCAAATTGCCATATTCTAAAATCAGAGTTTAACAATTTAAATGATGAACAATTAAATTTGCTGACACGTAAGGGTGTCTTCCCGTATGACTACTGCGATGATGTAGTTAAATTTTCAGAAACAGCATTACCCGATATTACACATTTCTACAATCAACTCAATGATACAAACATCAGCGCAGAGGATTATGCTCATGCACAAAAAGTCTGGACTGAATTAAGTATTAATAATTTGGGGGAATATTCCGATATTTATTTGAAAACAGACGTTTTACTGTTATCAGATGTTTTCGAACAATTTCGCGCAAGTTGTCATAAAACTTATGGCCTAGATCCCGCACATTATTTCACTCTACCTGGTTATACATGGGATGCAATGCTTAAGCATACTGATATAACCCTTGAGCTATTGACAGATATTGATATGCTCATGTTTGTAGAGCGAGGTATTCGTGGGGGTCTTAGCCAGTGTACTAAGCGTTATTCGAAAGCCAACAATAAGTATACGCCTGATTTCGATGAGGCTCAACCATCCAAATTCTTAATGTATTATGACATTAATAATCAGTATGGTTGGGCCATGTCTCAATTTCTCCCCCACAGTGAGTTTCATTGGCTGTCAGATTTTCAAAATTTTAATGTTGAAGCCATAGCTGACGATTCAGATGTAGGATATATTCTCGAGGTAGATTTAGAGTATCCAATTAATCTCCACGATTACCATAAAGATCTCCCCTTTTGCCCTGATCATATTACACCTCCAGGATCAAAGCAGAAAAAACTGTTGGCAACTTTGGGTGGTAGCGTGAGATATATTATCCACTACAGAAATCTAAAGCAGGCTTTGAAATATGGATTAAGGCTATCTAAAATTCACAAAATTTTGAAATTTAGACAATCTGCATGGTTGAAGTCATATATCGATCTAAACACGAGTCTTCGAACAGCAGCTATAAATGAGTTTGAGAAGAATCTTTTCAAACTCATGAATAATGCTGTGTTTGGGAAAACTATGGAAAACATTCGTAAACATAGTGTTGTTAAATTGGTGACGAGTTGGTTAGGTCGATATGGTGCCGAAGCCCTTATTTCTAAGCCTGAGTTTAAGGCCTCAACAATATTTTGCGAAAATTTGGTGGCAATTGAACTCAATAAAACTGAGATATACTTCAATAAGCCCATTTATGTTGGTATGTGCATCCTTGATTTAGCTAAAACAACCATTTATGATTTTCATTATGGTTATATGGCTCCGCAATTTGGTTCCGATTGTAGCATTTGCTATACTGATACCGATTCACTAATTTATGAGGTGACTTGTAAAGACTTGTATGAGGTCATCAAACGCGATTGCTTTATACACTTTGATACAAGCGACTATCCTATTGACAACGTGTGGGATATTCCTCAAGTCAATAAAAAAGTTTTGGGTCTCATGAAAGATGAGAATAATGGGAGTATCATGACTGAATTTGTGGGGCTCCGTGCAAAAATGTATGCGATACGTGTAGAGGGTGAAGATTCAACAAAAAAATCGAAAGGTGTAAAAAGAAACATAGTCAAGACTAAAATAGCGTTTAGTGACTATGTTGATTGCCTTGAAAACAACGTTGAAAAGACAGTTCAGCAAAATTTGATTCAGTCGCGGAAACATGAAGTAAGCTCAATCATACAAACAAAAATTGCATTAAGCCCTCATGATAATAAGCGATTTTTGGTAGCAAATAGTAATGAGACATTACCGTGGGGGCATTTCAGTATTATGGAGTAGAATAATATTACTTAAGAATAAATGTTTATTTTTAAGATTTTAAATTGTTAAAGATATATAATTAAGAAGAACAAAAATCGTTTATTATCATGAGGGCTTAATGCAATTTTTGGTAGCAAATAGTAATGAGACATTACCGTGGGGTCATTTCAGTATTATGAAGTAGAATAATATTACTTAAGAATAAATGTTTATTTTTTAAGATTTTAAATTGTAAAAGATATATGATTAAGAAGAACAAAAATAAAATTTTTATAACGTTGTACAAAATATATTTATTTTATTTTTTAAACTTTACTCTGCTCTTGGAATTTTATAATAATAATCTCTAGTATGGGTAAGTATCTGATGTCGATGATGATTATGATGACTTACAAAGAAACAAAATGGATTTTAAGTATTTTATTTTTCCCTTTATTCTTTCAGCCTATTTTTGAAAACAAAAATTTCAAACATAAATGTCCACAATTAATTGTGTTAAAATTTTGATATCATTCACAAAATTGTGCCCTACTGCGCAGTCGGCGTAGTACGATCGGCCAAGTTGGCCGATAGTAGGGTGGCTGAAGCGTGTTGTTGTTGTTGCAAATTGGAGATAAGCATACAAGATGTACGGATGGAGGGATAGCTAGGGGGTATGATCGGTCAAGCTAGCTGAAGTAGAACGGTTGAAGCGTGCTGCTGCTATAAATTGTAGATAAGCACACAATATGGACGGACGGATGGATTGATAGTCAGATGGGCAATGACATATGTTCTAGAAGCTTCTAGAACCTTCTAGAACATTCTAGAACATTCTAGAAGTAATTGAAATTGGAGATAAGCATGCAAGATGGACGGACAGATGGATTGATAGCCAGATGGGCTATGACATATGTTCTAGAAGCTTCTAGAACCTTCTAGAACATTCTAGAACATTCTAGAAGTAATTGAAATTGGAGAGAAAGCAAGCATAGAAGACGAATGGGCAGACAGTCAGTCAGTCAGATAGTCAGATGGATGGACGGACGGACGGATAGCTAGCTAGATGGAGGTATGATTGATCAAACTAGCTGAAGCGGGAGATAAGCATGCAAGTTAGACGGATGGACGGACAGATGGTCAGATGGATGGACGGACGGAGGGGATAGCTAGAAGGGGGTATGATTGTTCAAGCTGGCTGAAGTATGACGGTTGGTGTTGTTGTTGTTGTTATAAATACAAATTTTTTAGTTTAAGATGATAAGCCCAAGCTTCATAGCAAGCAGAATGTTTATAGATTTAAGTCGCTACATAAACGTCGGTGTTGTTGTTGTTGTTGTTATAAATCAGCATTTCAAGTTTAAGGTGATAAGCTCAGACCCAAAACCGCAAGCTGAAGATAAGGAAACAGTACAGAAGTAAAATATTTTTTTATTTTTTTCCCATGCTTGTTTAATATGTTTATGAATTTAAGTCGTTACAAATTGCATGTTAAAGGTGATAATCCCAGACCCCCACAACATAAATCATGTAAAGCTATTTCTTGAAGATTAAATTGAGTGTAGTTGTTAAGCATTTTAATAAATTTAATATGAGTTGGTTGACTAATCTAAAAACAAAGTATGAAAGCAGCAAAAAAAAATTAAGCTAACGATCGAAAGCGATATCATAAACATGACCATACACAACTATGCTGATATAAACAAAACAAAACGAGTTGATATGAACTAAGACTGATTGGCTTTTTATAAATAATTGTCGTTAGTATATATTCTTTTCCAAGTAAAGGTTAAATGAAAAGTGAATTAAAATTAATAAAAGGACCCGATTATATACGAAAACAATTAGTAGTTTACAATATGCGATTCTTAAAACAACATAAGTCAATTAACGTAAAGAATATTGATTCAAAGTTAAATTCGTCAAATAGAACACGGCACAGCTCATTACTACCAAACTCTATTCGTGGTCTTATTGTTGGACCTTCAAATTGTGGGAAAACAAATGTGATGATTAGCCTTATTGAAAGTCCCAATGGACTGAAATTTCAAAGTATTTACTTATACTCAAAGTCGGCACAGCAGCCGAAATATCAATACTTGGAGCGTCTAATTAAACCTATTAAGGGGATTCATTTTTCATCATTTTTCAATAATGATGACGTCATATCTCCAGACGAAGTGCAGCCCAATCATCATGAAGTGCGATCATGTTGGTTCTGATATGTCTTTTAAGACATTTCGTGACTTATGTTCAAAGTGTTGGAAAGAAAACTACAGCTTTCTAGTTATAAACAAGGATGATCCCATAAATAATGGAGGCTATAGGAAGGGATTCAATGTTTTTATTAGTCTATAAAAGTAAACAGTATAGATATTTTAAAATCAGTACAACAAATGCTGCTTAACGGATGACATTAAACAGCTAACTGTTAAACAGCCAACCGCTAAACTGGGCTGCACTGTTAAACAGCCAACCGCTAAACAGCTAACTGCTAAACAGTTATTTATGAACAGTTATGTTCAAAGTGTTGGAAAGAAAACTATAGCTTTTTTGTAAAGTCCAATAATTGTATCAATTGCTTCTAGAACATTCTATGAGTAGCACGTACAGGCAGACAGATGGACAGCAGATTAGTATCAGAACAGCATCAGATCAGTATCAGAACAGTAACAGAACAGCATCAGATCTGATCAGATCTGATCTGATGCTGTTCTGTTACTGTTCTGATACTGATCTGATGCTGTTCTGATACTAATCTGCTGTCCATCTGTCTGCCTGTACGTGCTACTCATAGAATGTTCTAGAAGCAATTGATACAATTATTGGACTTTACAAAAAAGCTATAGTTTTCTTTCCAACACTTTGAACATAACTGTTCATAAATAACTGTTTAGCAGTTAGCTGTTTAGCGGTTGGCTGTTTAACAGTGCAGCCCAGTTTAGCGGTTGGCTGTTTAACAGTTAGCTGTTTAATGTCATCCGTTAAGCAGCATTTGTTGTACTGATTTTAAAATATCTATACTGTTTACTTTTATAGACTAATAAAAACATTGAATCCCTTCCTATAGCCTCCATTATTTATGGGATCATCCTTGTTTATAACTAGAAAGCTGTAGTTTTCTTTCCAACACTTTGAACATAAGTCACGAAATGTCTTAAAAGACATATCAGAACCAACATGATCGCACTTCATGATGATTGGGCTGCACTTCGTCTGGAGATATGACGTCATCATTATTGAAAAATGATGAAAAATGAATCCCCTTAATAGGTTTAATTAGACGCTCCAAGTATTGATATTTCGGCTGCTGTGCCGACTTTGAGTATAAGTAAATACTTTGAAATTTCAGTCCATTGGGACTTTCAATAAGGCTAATCATCACATTTGTTTTCCCACAATTTGAAGGTCCAACAATAAGACCACGAATAGAGTTTGGTAGTAATGAGCTGTGCCGTGTTCTATTTGACGAATTTAACTTTGAATCAATATTCTTTACGTTAATTGACTTATGTTGTTTTAAGAATCGCATATTGTAAACTACTAATTGTTTTCGTATATAATCGGGTCCTTTTATTAATTTTAATTCACTTTTCATTTAACCTTTACTTGGAAAAGAATATATACTAACGACAATTATTTATAAAAAGCCAATCAGTCTTAGTTCATATCAACTCGTTTTGTTTTGTTTATATCAGCATAGTTGTGTATGGTCATGTTTATGATATCGCTTTCGATCGTTAGCTTAATTTTTTTTTGCTGCTTTCATACTTTGTTTTTAGATTAGTCAACCAACTCATATTAAATTTATTAAAATGCTTAACAACTACACTCAATTTAATCTTCAAGAAATAGCTTTACATGATTTATGTTGTGGGGGTCTGGGATTATCACCTTTAACATGCAATTTGTAACGACTTAAATTCATAAACATATTAAACAAGCATGGGAAAAAAATAAAAAAATATTTTACTTCTGTACTGTTTCCTTATCTTCAGCTTGCGGTTTTGGGTCTGAGCTTATCACCTTAAACTTGAAATGCTGATTTATAACAACAACAACAACAACACCGACGTTTATGTAGCGACTTAAATCTATAAACATTCTGCTTGCTATGAAGCTTGGGCTTATCATCTTAAACTAAAAAATTTGTATTTATAACAACAACAACAACACCAACCGTCATACTTCAGCCAGCTTGAACAATCATACCCCCTTCTAGCTATCCCCTCCGTCCGTCCATCCATCTGACCATCTGTCCGTCCATCCGTCTAACTTGCATGCTTATCTCCCGCTTCAGCTAGTTTGATCAATCATACCTCCATCTAGCTAGCTATCCGTCCGTCCGTCCATCCATCTGACTATCTGACTGACTGACTGTCTGCCCATTCGTCTTCTATGCTTGCTTTCTCTCCAATTTCAATTACTTCTAGAATGTTCTAGAATGTTCTAGAAGGTTCTAGAAGCTTCTAGAACATATGTCATAGCCCATCTGGCTATCAATCCATCTGTCCGTCCATCTTGCATGCTTATCTCCAATTTCAATTACTTCTAGAATGTTCTAGAATGTTCTAGAAGGTTCTAGAAGCTTCTAGAACATATGTCATTGCCCATCTGACTATCAATCCATCCGTCCGTCCATATTGTGTGCTTATCTACAATTTATAGCAGCAGCACGCTTCAACCGTTCTACTTCAGCTAGCTTGACCGATCATACCCCCTAGCTATCCCTCCATCCGTACATCTTGTATGCTTATCTCCAATTTGCAACAACAACAACACGCTTCAGCCACCCTACTATCGGCCAACTTGGCCGATCGTACTACGCCGACTGCGCAGTAGGGCACAATTTTGTGAATGATATCAAAATTTTAACACAATTAATTGTGGACATTTATGTTTGAAATTTTTGTTTTCAAAAATAGGCTGAAAGAATAAAGGGAAAAATAAAATACTTAAAATCCATTTTGTTTCTTTGTAAGTCATCATAATCATCATCGACATCAGATACTTACCCATACTAGAGATTATTATTATAAAATTCCAAGAGCAGAGTAAAGTTTAAAAAATAAAATAAATATATTTTGTACAACGTTATAAAAATTTTATTTTTGTTCTTCTTAATCATATATCTTTTACAATTTAAAATCTTAAAAAATAAACATTTATTCTTAAGTAATATTATTCTACTTCATAATACTGAAATGACCCCACGGTAATGTCTCATTACTATTTGCTACCAAAAATTGCATTAAGCCCTCATGATAATAAACGATTTTTGTTCTTCTTAATTATATATCTTTAACAATTTAAAATCTTAAAAATAAACATTTATTCTTAAGTAATATTATTCTACTCCATAATACTGAAATGCCCCCACGGTAATGTCTCATTACTATTTGCTACCAAAAATCGCTTATTATCATGAGGGCTTAATGCAATTTTTGTTTGTATGATTGAGCTTACTTCATGTTTCCGCGACTGAATCAAATTTTGCTGAACTGTCTTTTCAACGTTGTTTTCAAGGCAATCAACATAGTCACTAAACGCTATTTTAGTCTTGACTATGTTTCTTTTTACACCTTTCGATTTTTTTGTTGAATCTTCACCCTCTACACGTATCGCATACATTTTTGCACGGAGCCCCACAAATTCAGTCATGATACTCCCATTATTCTCATCTTTCATGAGACCCAAAACTTTTTTATTGACTTGAGGAATATCCCACACGTTGTCAATAGGATAGTCGCTTGTATCAAAGTGTATAAAGCAATCGCGTTTGATGACCTCATACAAGTCTTTACAAGTCACCTCATAAATTAGTGAATCGGTATCAGTATAGCAAATGCTACAATCGGAACCAAATTGCGGAGCCATATAACCATAATGAAAATCATAAATGGTTGTTTTAGCTAAATCAAGGATGCACATACCAACATAAATGGGCTTATTGAAGTATATCTCAGTTTTATTGAGTTCAATTGCCACCAAATTTTCGCAAAATATTGTTGAGGCCTTAAACTCAGGCTTAGAAATAAGGGCTTCGGCACCATATCGACCTAACCAACTCGTCACCAATTTAACAACACTATGTTTACGAATGTTTTCCATAGTTTTCCCAAACACAGCATTATTCATGAGTTTGAAAAGATTCTTCTCAAACTCATTTATAGCTGCTGTTCGAAGACTCGTGTTTAGATCGATATATGACTTCAACCATGCAGATTGTCTAAATTTCAAAATTTTGTGAATTTTAGATAGCCTTAATCCATATTTCAAAGCCTGCTTTAGATTTCTGTAGTGGATAATATATCTCACGCTACCACCCAAAGTTGCCAACAGTTTTTTCTGCTTTGATCCTGGAGGTGTAATATGATCAGGGCAAAAGGGGAGATCTTTATGGTAATCGTGGAGATTAATTGGATACTCTAAATCTACCTCGAGAATATATCCTACATCTGAATCGTCAGCTATGGCTTCAACATTAAAATTTTGAAAATCTGACAGCCAATGAAACTCACTGTGGGGGAGAAATTGAGACATGGCCCAACCATACTGATTATTAATGTCATAATACATTAAGAATTTGGATGGTTGAGCCTCATCGAAATCAGGCGTATACTTATTGTTGGCTTTCGAATAACGCTTAGTACACTGGCTAAGACCCCCACGAATACCTCGCTCTACAAACATGAGCATATCAATATCTGTCAATAGCTCAAGGGTTATATCAGTATGCTTAAGCATTGCATCCCATGTATAACCAGGTAGAGTGAAATAATGTGCGGGATCTAGGCCATAAGTTTTATGACAACTTGCGCGAAATTGTTCGAAAACATCTGATAACAGTAAAACGTCTGTTTTCAAATAAATATCGGAATATTCCCCCAAATTATTAATACTTAATTCAGTCCAGACTTTTTGTGCATGAGCATAATCCTCTGCGCTGATGTTTGTATCATTGAGTTGATTGTAGAAATGTGTAATATCGGGTAATGCTGTTTCTGAAAATTTAACTACATCATCGCAGTAGTCATACGGGAAGACACCCTTACGTGTCAGCAAATTTAATTGTTCATCATTTAAATTGTTAAACTCTGATTTTAGAATATGGCAATTTGGTAGATGTGAGGCTAAAGTATCTAAGCTACTCGCCATAAATCTAAATGAGTCAATAAACCGATATTTTATTACATATTCGTCCAGTCGTTTTGTAAATGAGATGTAACGTTCCTTGTTTATTGCTAGAAGGTCAATACGTCCCTTTAAATCTGTAGCTAAATTTTTAAAAATGAAATGTGAGTCATAACCGGTAAGATTATGAAAAATTATGGGTATTGTGTGCGAGTCTTTAAAGTTTATGTTGCACCCCTTATGCGCTGGGCCTCGATAAACACCGGTAAGATGACAATGATCGCGTACCTTGACATTATCACCGGTGAAGGCTTTCTCACATATGTGACATGTGTTGGCGATCGTGAAACTTTGAACTTGCTCAACAGTCATGTCATCCATGGGTAGAGGGCAAAGAAAGACAGTTTCAACATCTTCAGCAAAATTATTAAGTTCCGAAACGAACCACGCAATACAATCTGCCCCACGATAGCTTTTATAAAACGATAACGTGGGGTCATACGCACACTTAACATAAAAACCCACACTATATGGTATATGCTTCTGGTATGCATTTCCAACAATGGACTTTGCCAAAATGCACTCCAAATCGGCATATACCACAAATGGGGTCATAATCTTATTTTTAAAATTTTTAAAGCAAACCTCTTTCTCAGCTTCCGTCGGCATCCTTATTTTACAGTTGTTTAGTCTGCTGCAGTCCTCGGTGTGCTGCTCCAACTTGAGTGCTGAGTGGAAGTAGTGCAAACATCTATCGCAAAAATATTTAACATTGCAATTTCGCGACACTTGCCTGGATAAAAGCCGTGAAAGACTTTTTATCCACACATAATGGTATGTGATTGGAACATCATCATCATTGCTGCTACCATCTCCATTATCAGCGATATTGTTGTTATCATCACCATCATCAGCTTCATTCTGATATCTGCTCTGCACCATCAGGAGATTTATGTGACATACCATTTTATTTTTTGTCAAATATGACGGTAGCACTGTAAATTTGTTTCTGTTTTTATGCAGAATGTATACATTAATTGAGATGCTGTTTTGCATCTCAAATCTCGGGATCTGCCGCATCGTCATTGGAAATACTATATTTGACAAATTTAGTATATCACGATAATTTGGGTACATTGACATGCGTTCCGTATGCACATTCGCTGGATGCAGAGCAGATATGATTGCCCAAGCAAAACATGCGTTGTCATCATTTTTCACATTAACGCATGCTTTCTTCCTATGAATCTGTGGTGGTAGCGGGATATATGACGATCCTAGCTGTGGCGTATATTTGTTGATGTTCACTGCCAAGTTAACGACTGCAGCCAACGCCCATCCACTATCCCGTTCTTGGAACTCTTCCAGCTTTTTCAAAATAGCATTTTGAACATGTTCAAAAAACCAAGCTCTAATATCCGTTTCCCGGTAAATAGCAACATTTTTCGTGTTCATGAATTTCAATTCACTAATTTCCTCATTAGCTCTAGTAACTCGAAATTCGCCACAAAATATTGTATTTACCTTAAGAGACGTAAATTTCACTAAGGATTTTTTAACGGTGCGCTGGAAGAGATCTAGACAATCTGCCAAGAAATTCTGGGGATCTTTATGCGTCAAATTAATTATGACGCCGGTACGTACTCTGAAAATTAAAAATATGGTTTAAATTAATATATTATATTAAATCGAAATATGTAATATAGTAATAAAATTATTTAAAAATTAAGCTTACCGTCCACCAAATGTTGACTCGATTTCTTCCCACCGAATTCGAATGGATGCCCAATCCGCTCTGTTGCCCGTTCGGGAAAGACCTGCACCAGTACAAGCGTTGAGCTTCTTCAACTGCGTGCGATAGCCTTGAATAAGTCCTATTCCGCATGTAGCGCTCTGCTTTGTTCCAACAGTTGTTGCCCATCGTAAAATACCTCGAAGGGTAATAAGGAGCGATGAGCACTCTTTTATGCTCGACATAACCAGCTCCCGATTTTTATGCGCATTTTCGCACAATGCTTTTGCAATTTTTAAAATTCCGTTGACGCGTGCACTCATTTTAAAATTTAAGAATTACTAATAAATAAATCTTCACGAAACGTTTAAATATTTTATGTTGCTGATCAAAAATTGAATGAGCTAAAAACTCTCGATTCAATTATATATATATATTTATGGGTTCAAATAATAAATTTTTCTTAAATCCTTATCTTCTTTGCTGCTTTCATACGCTATTTTTATATTACTCAACCGACTCATATTAAATTTATTAAAATGCTTAACAGCCATACTGCTCCCTTATCTTAAACATTTGGTTTTGAATCCGTTTAATACGCTTACTATGAAGCTTGAGGTTATCGTCTTTAACATTAAATTTGTGGTGCCTACCTATTGATATACGAATCGAATTTGATACCGAAGCAAACAAACCGATTCCAGATAAAACATCGGTCTATTGTCTAGTAATCCATGATCGTTTAATTGAATACTCACCTCTAACCAGCGAAATCAGAAGAATTATTTAAATGTGTGCGAATTATAAAAAGGTAACCAGTCATCATCTGATCTTTATTGCTGAAGGTATTTTGAATAAAGCCATCGGCAAAATAATATGAATAGATTGAGAGGGTATCGTAAATTAATTTATTGCTACTACTGCGGTAGCAACTCGCACTTAGAGGAGAAGTGTAAGAAGAAGAAGGATGACCAAAAGTTGGCAAAATGGGCAAAGGAGCAAAAAGATGCTAAAAATAAGATTGGTAAAGGAGTAAAAAGATGCAGAAACAGAAGAAGAAAATAGAGCAAAATTATACTCGAAGCTGAATGGTTAAATCAATTACTTTTTATGCATGTAATTATTGCTTTTATACATGTAATTATCAAACTTTAAATATAACAAATCAATAAAAGAACAATAATGATTCATATATAAGTCAGCTCGTTTTGTTTTATTTATATCAGCATAGTTGCGTATGGTCATGGCTATGATATCGCTTTCTTAATTTATTTTGCTGCTTTCATGCTTTGTTTTTATATAAGTCAGTCAACTCATATTAAATTTATTAAAATGCATAACAACTACACTCTTTACTTCTGTGCTGTTTCCTTATCTTCAGCTTGCGGTTTTGGGTCTGGGCTTATCACCTTAAACTTGAAATGCTGATTTATACCAACAACAACAACAACACCTAAGTTTATGTAGCGACTTAAATCTATAAACATTCTGCTTGCTATGAAGCTTGGGCTTATCACCTTAAACTTAAAATTTGATTTATACCAACAACAACAACAACATCACTCATCATACTTCAGTCAGCTTGCTCAATTATACCTACATCTAGCTAGCTATCCGTCCGTCCGTCCATCCATCTGACTATCTGTCTGACTATCTGCCCATTCGTCTTCTATGCTTGCTTATCTCCCCCTTCAGCTAGTTTGACCAATCATACCTCCATCTAGCTAGCTATCCGTCCGTCCGTCCATCCATCTGACTATCTGACTGACTGTCTACCCATTCGTCTTCTATGCTTGCTTATCTCCCACTTCAATTACTTCTAGAATGTTCTAGAATGTTCTAGAAGGTTCTAGAAGCTTCTAGAACATATGTCATAGCCCATCTGGCTATCAATCCATCTGTCCGTCCATCTTGCATGCTTATCTCCAATTTCAATTACTTCTAGAATGTTCTAGAATGTTCTAGAAGGTTCTAGAAGCTTCTAGAACATATTTCATAGCCCATCTGGCTATCAATCCATCTGTCCGTCCATCTTGTGTGCTTATCTACAATTTATAGCAGCAGCACGCTTCAACCGTTCTACTTCAGCTAGCTTGACCGATCATACCCCCTAGCTATCCCTCCATCCGTACATCTTGTATGCTTATCTCCAATTTGCAACAACAACAAGACGCTTCAGCCACCCTACTATCGGCCAACTTGACCGATCGTACTACGCCGACTGCGCTGCACCTCACAATTTTGTGAATTTTGAGGCCCATAAGAAAATACACGCGTTTTTGGATTAGAAGCATCATAGCTATTCTACTCGTATTCTCTTTGAAGTGTGTCTACGATAGTATTGGCATAAGTTTCTTTTAGTGGATACGCTTTGGCCCACCGTGTGTTTCGGTCTATTAAGGTAAGTAGATATTTGTGATTGTTTGATATCGGCAATGGACCTACTAGATCGACATGCACATGTTCCGAGATTGATGTCTGCAGTAGTTAAAGCTTCGATTTCAGCACGTGAGAGTGCGACTGCTACGACGTTGTCTGTACCTTGGATGTGTATGATGTCGCTAAAAAATTGTGCGATATTATTGTAGGTGGCGTGTTTGTCTTGGACTTCTTTCTGGTTTTAAGTGTAATGCTAAAATAAGGGGTTTGTGAACTGTGTAAATTGTGAAATTTCGTTCATCTAAATAGTTTCTGAAATGTTTGATAGTGAATTGCCAATAGTTCGCGATCGAAAGTGCAGCATTTTTTTTCGGATGGTGCTAATTTCTTTGAAAAGAAAGCTATTGGTTCTATTTGGTGATTGTGTCCTTGTTGTAAAACTGCACCGATAGCAGTGTTAGATGCATTTACAGCGCTAGAAAGTTTTGCTTTGCTATTAAAATGATTAAGTTGCACTTCCTTAGTAAAACTTTATTTTATCGTTGTGAATGCTTCTGTAGTGTCATCTGTCTTATTTTAGTTGTTTTCTGTTGTTTTTGATGCCGTTGTTACCAAGTCATAAATATGTGTGAGTGTGTGTTTCACTGAAGTACGCAACTGTGTTAATAATTTATCATTCCGACGAATTTCTGCATATGTTTAACTGTTTCAGGCTTAGGATATTTAAGTATACATTGAATTCTATCGGGAAATGGTTGAATTCCTTGTTCCGAAGTATTGAAATTTAAAAAATTTATATTTGTTGACTCCGAAAATACTTAAGTTTGGTTTGATGTTTAGTACAAATTCGTCTAGTTATTTGAATACTAAATTTGAATGTGTTAAGTGTTCTTCTTCAGTCTCGCTGACTACTAGAATATCGAAGAAGTAAGGAAATACATAATCTAATTCTTCAAGAACCTCATTGATAAATCTTTGTTCTTTGAGCCAAATGACATTATTAGGAATTCGAACGTTCCAGTTTTTACAGTTTTATGAGTGTCTTTAGTAGCTATTGGATTTTTGTGGTATGCTCTTACTAAGTCTTATTTTGAAAATATGCTCTTGCTGTGTAAGTCTATAGATAAGTCGTGAAAGTGTGATAATGGGTATCGGTCAGGAACTATGATTTCATTTAAAATTTGATAGTCGCCACAGGGTCTCCAGTCGTTAACATATGATGGGTTGCTGACATAAAGTCTGAATGACGACAGATACCTGCTTTGACTAAGAAATCGAACTCTTGCTTTGCAATTTTGAATTTGGTTAAGTCCAAATGTTGCAGTCTAGAAAATGGTGAATGTCCTTCTGCAGTTATGTGATGTGTTTTTGTGTATTTAACTTACTTACTTACTTAGTTGGCGCTACAACCGTATGTCTTGGCCTCATCTAAGAATTTGCGCCAGTCATTTCTGTCTTTCGCTTGCTGGCGCCAGTTGGAAATTCCAAGCTTCGTCAGGTTGTCCTCTACTTGGTCTTTTCAACGAAGATGCGGTCGTCCTCTTTTGTGTTGACCGCCGCTGGGTACCGAATCGAATGTTTTCTTTACTGGAGCATCTTCTTTCATGCGCTGAACATGACCAAGCCAGCGAAGACGCTCGATTTTAATGCGCTTGACTATGTCGATGTCAGCGTACAGCTCGTACAGTTCATCATTCTACCGTATTCGGTACTCACCATTGACGCAGATTGGTCCATAGATCTTACAAAGAATCTTTCTCTCAAATGCTCCTAAAGTCTTTTCATCTGAACTGCTAAGCGTCCAGGTTTGTGATGCATAAAGTAGAACGGGCATGATGAGCGATTTATAGAGCGTGATTTTCGTTCGTCGAGAGAGGGCTCTGCTTCTCAATTGCCTACTGAGCCCAAAGTAACACCTGCTGGCAAGAGTTATTCTTCGTTTGATCTCAATGTTGATGTAGTTGGTTGAGTTTATGCTGGATCCCAGATAAACGAACTCCTTCACAACCTCGAAGGAGGTATTGTCAACTGTAACGTGGGTTCCAAGACGCTGGGACTGTTTATTTGTTGACACTAAGTATTTCGTCTTATCTGTATTTACTGCCAGACCCATTCGACTTGACTCTCTTTTTTATCTGGAAAATGCTACACTGACTTCGCGCGTATTATGGCCAATGATATCGATGTCATCAGCATACGCAAGCAGCATAACACTCTTGTATAATATTGTTCCACTACATCTCAGATCAGCAGCTCGGATGATCTGTTCCATCATTAGGTTGAAAAGTCGCACGATAAGGAATCACCTTGTCTGAAACCTCGTTTGGTAACAAATGGTGGGGAGTGGTCCTTCCCGATTTTAACTGCGCTGCTGGTGTTGCTCAGTGTCATCCTGCAAAGTCGTATTAGTTTTGCAGGAATACCAAATTCAGACATGGTGGAGTACAGGTGCTTCCTTATTGGGCTTACGGCGGCTTTGTAGTCGACAAAAAGATGGTGGGTGTCGACTTGTTTTTTTGAGTCTTCTCCAAGATTTGTCTTAGCGTGAAAATCTGGTCGATGGTGGACTTTCCAGGTCTGAAGCCACACTGATAAGGTCCGATCAGTTTGTTTACAATGGGCTTCAATCTTTCACATAAAACGCTCGACAGGACCTTATATGCGATATTATGTGTTTAACTGGTTTGCTGCAATCGGGTTTTGCTGTTGTTGATTTTTTTTTATAAAGGTAAAAGAACCAAGATCTTTGACCTGAAAGGAAAGGGATAGATTTTTAGAGGAATTGATTGGAATCATACGTGAATTATTGATTAGGCGAAACAACAGTGAAAGGCAATTTGAATTGCTTTCGAGGCTGGGCTAGTGTTATGCCTTAACTTCGACAAGCATTTACAGACCTTAGTTATGTTTCTTGTCCTTTTCTTCCACATTTTCCACAATTTATTTGTGGATTTTTTTAGTTTTCCATACTTCTTAAGTGTAGGAAAGAATAAAGAAAGTTAAAAGAACCATGCCCGAGCCCATGGGACCTCTGGGTTGATAGTCTAGTGCACTCCCCACTTGACTAAAATAGCCGACAATTGATGGAAAGCTTTTGAGCATTTTAATGTACTTTTTGTCTGGAGAAATTAATTTAGGTACAGATGTTTCGGTAAATGCTGTGATTTTTTTTTTTTTTTTTAGACTGAACCAACGCTCAGGGGATGCCCCCTATAAATGCGTAAACATTGTGTTGATTCGGAAGATGGGTGATAGTTAGTTGGAGGGTGGATAGATGGAGTAGTGTCGGTGAATATTTGTTTTAAACTTGCACAGCTCAAAACTGCCGGGAAACACGCTCGCGGGGAGACTATTCCACAACTTAACCGTGCGACTAAAGAACGAATTATCACGGTAATGCGAGGTTCTATTGGACATCGACGCAATGGTAAAGGGGTGGGCTTGGACAGCTGCCCGAGTGGACCTGACAAACACACGAGCTGGTGGCGTCAGGTCATGTATCTCCCTTGAACACTTCCCATGGTAATACCTATACAGAAGGCTTAGGCAACCAACATTGCGGCGATGCCCAAGAGAGTTGAGAGAGGATGAAATACTTTCATCCCCTATCAAATATATCGCACGACTTTGAATTCGATCCAGAAGCTCCAAATAAGATCTTGAAGCCCCTGCCCAAATGTGCGAATTGTACTCCATTTTCGGTCTAATATATGAGGTGTAAATCATGCGAAGATCAGCTGAGGTGAAATATTTTTTGCACCGTTTTAAAAAACCTAGGCACTTGCCCGCTTCTTTCGACACATCGAAAATATGATCATTCCAACGAAGATCACACTTGATCGATATGCCCAGAACGTCAAGAGCGGCTGATTCCACAAGATCCACACCATTCATATTAAGGGGTGCTAAGAGGCAATCCATCAGCTTGTGGGTTAACATACAGCACTGGGTCTTGCTTGCATTGAACTCTACTCTATTAGCAAGACCCCACTCGGAGATTTTTTGTAGATCATTTAGGAGTGTGTCATTCGTATTTTGCCTTTTTCTCTCAATCTCCATAGAGCTTGGGCGTTTTTTAAATGAGTATGAATGACAAATGCTGCTGTCGTCCGCAAACGAATGTATTGGGTTATGCGTCAACGACAGAAGGTCGTTGATAAAAACCAGAAACAAAGTTGGCGATAGAACTGAACCCTGCGGTACTCGTGCGTTAATGGCGTACTCCTCGGACGAAATACCGTCAACTACGACTCGAATCGTTCTGTCCTTGAGGAAACACGCGATTCATCGAGCAAAGTTACCACCAAAACCATATGCAACAAGTTTTGACACGAGCGCTTTATGCCACACTCGGTCGAACGCCTTAGAAATATCAAGAGCAACAACCCTGCTCTCGCCGAATAAGTGAACGCATTTATTCAATTCTTCGGTTAAGAACGCCATAAGGTCACCAGTAGAGCGAGCCCTACGGAAACCATATTGACGGTCACTGAGCAGTTGGTTGCGCTCCAGATAGTTCACAACGTTGAAGTTTATTACGCTCTCCATAACTTTGGAAAGCGTAGAGCATATCGCAATGGGTCGGTAGTTTGCCGGGTTCGTGGCATCACCCTTTTTAGGTACCGGCTGGACATTTGCCACCTTCCAACAAGATGGAAATACTCCTGTTCTGTAGGAGATGTTGAAAAGGTTGCGCAAAGGCCGAGCCAGCGAAGAAGCACACATTTTAAGCACAATTGGCGATACAATCAGGACCAGAGGCTTTGTTTACGTTGAGATTTGTGAGGACCCTTTTAACTGCTCTCGTTCGAAAGTATATCTCCTGCATTGCAGAAGATCCACCCTCAACAATGGGCAGTGGCTGATTGCTATCCGAGAGAGTGGAATTTTGTGCAAACAATCCAGCCAATAGATTCGCTTTATCAGCCGAGTCAGTGAAGATTTGGTCATCTTTTAAAAGAGCTGGAATCAATGATGATGTCTGGTTCTTAACTCTTTTAACAAATGACCAAAAATTTTTGCTCCCTTTGGGGCAGAGAAGAACCTGTTCTCGAATACGAGCTTCGTGCAGAAACTTTTCGCGTTTTAAAATTGCATTACAGCGATTCCTTGCCTCGATGCGAAGTCTTTTAGTATCAGTATTCTTGCATGAACGCCAATTCTGAAAGGCTTCCTCTTTGGACCTGACTGCAATCCTGCAAGTCTCATTCCTTGCAATCCTGCTTCGCATCTTATTGGGAATGAAAGACCGCATATCCAATAAAATAATTTCTTGTACCATGACAGCCGCGGCATTCACATTTCTATCAGCGAAACATAATATCCAATTGAAGTTGCGATAAAAATTATTTAACGCAGTCCAATTTGCCCTTCCATAAAACCATGCAGTCCTCTTCGGGGCTTTAGGCGTAGAGGTGCAGGGGTTAGAATATGGAAAAACAGCAGAGATGGTACAATGGTCCGAGTTACCAAGAGGTGCGTTGACACTCACATCATATTTTTCATGATGTGAAGTCAGAAAAAGGTCAAGGGTATTATGGCTATGCATATCACTTTGAGGAAAAAAAGTGGGTTCCTTCACTAGTTGAATCAATTGGTTCGATTCAGCAAATAGCTCAACATATTGCCCAACAGGTGTCAATGGGCCCGAGTGACGTAACCAAGCCGGGTTGTGGACATTGAAATCGCCTGCTACAACGATCTCACTGTCAGGAAACAACCCCAAAATATGCGTAATCGAATCAGAGAGAGAGAGTCCAGTTTGTTAAAAGTGGGCTCTCTCCCTAGATTCGGGCTTCTATAAATAAAACAAAAATGCAGCAAGTGAGAGCGAAGCCTGAACCTAACCCACATTGAGCTAAACTCTGGATCGGTCACGCTCAGACTCCTCTCACACTGGTACGCTACATCCGTTCTTATAAGAAGGGCGATGCCTCTATGCAAAGAAAACAATGGCAGTAAGCGGTACCCAGGTATATGAAAATCCAGTGGATCTGCATCCTCGGCCACCTGGGTCTCGCCTAGTGCCATTATTTGAGGCCTATGTAGAGTACAATGAACATATACCGAGAAAAAATTCGACCTCAGTCCACGAACATTGCAAAAATCTATGCGAAAATGACCCGACATTTCCGCACCATGCAAATATCAAATTGGGTTAATTTTTGAATAAAGGTGAATGGGAAATCGCATCTGAATTTTAATTTTATGTTTAATAACTTCTTTCCGAAAGTCGAAATTGTACCACGAAATTGAAATTCTATTTGTGTGATTTGAATATGTCTACTGGGAGCACTGAAACTTCTGCTCCGCTGTCAATCAGAAAATTAATTTTGTTGTATGTATCGTATATAAATAAACGGCGTGTGAGTGTAATAGAACTTCCATCATTAGCCGTCGCAATAATGGAGTAACATAGTTTGTTGTATTGTGCGTTGATTTGAGCGAATGCGCATGGTTGTTCGCATTTTCTAGCTGCTTTTCCGAACTTGCCGAACATGCCGTTGCCGAGACACAATTCTGGAAGTAGATATATGTCTTCGAGATCTACTGAAATTAAATCTTCTCAGGCTAGAGTGTGAACGACTGTTTTGTTCGTTCCTGAGCCTCGTACTTCGAGAGAGAGTTTATTAAAGCATTCTAAAAAATTTTTAAGTAGTTTCGAAAAAAATTTTTTGATGTGAATTTCAATTGATTATTGAAATTTCTGCTTCTGTAAAAACTTCCCACAATTTGCGAGTTTCAATCTGTCTTCCAACACTTGGAGCCCAGATCCAGTAGCCATAATTTTTGAATGATGTCGCTATAGATTGATGAGCCGGCTAACATAAATACACGGAGATAATTATTTTGGTTGAATCAGACAAATGTTTTTCTTAAATGCAAATCATCAAAACTTTGCTCAATCACAGAGTGATTTTAGAAAAAGTTTGCTTTATAGAAATCACTCCTCATGTATTTTGGAAAAAGCAATATTATATTAAATTCAAGCAAATATTTGCTTGGGTATTATAAAGTCAAAAAGCAAATTTTTACTAAACTCAAGCAAATATTTGCTTAGTTACTTTAAGCTTAAATAGCAAATTTTTACTGAACTCAATCAAATATTTACTAAGTTATTATAAACTCAAATAGCAAATTTTTAATAAATTCAAGCAAATTTCTTTCAAAAACACGAGCACACGTTTATTCTTAATGAAGAAAATTAGGCAACGATTAGTTAATAACTGCGATGGTCGAATGGATAAGCCAATACACTTACGCGGCCGAAGTTCAAGTCTCCGGATAGTGGTAATTTTTCAATTTCAGATTTCAGCAAAAACAAATCAAAATTTGCTATTTCATTTTATAATATCTTAGAAAATATTTGCTTGAATTAAATAGAAATTTTCTTCTATTTTTAATAACTTGATTAAATTCAAGCAAAATTTTGTTAATTTATTAAAGCACAAGTTTTGCTTAACTACAATACAAATTTAGCAAACAGTTTTCTCCGTTTATTAAAGAAGCTTATTTTTCAAGTGATCAAATTTAAAAATCTTCTCTTTTATTTTTTATTAGTGTTTTTGATCTAGCTTTACGTTACGTTACTTAAATATCCCTTGTTGTTTAATTGGGTAACTAAGTAATTAAGTCGTTAAGAAATTATGTACTTTAGTAATTAAAAAAAAATTTAATACATTGCTCTTTCCTGGCCTCAACCATTTTTGCATTATCTTTAGCCAATCCTTTCATTCATAATAAAACAAAATAGTGTACGAAATATTTACTAAACATTTAGGAAAGAAAAAAACTGCATTTGAGAAACAGTGGAAAGGATTTGATCATCATGTTTAATGAATTAATATATAAATTGCTGTAATTAATAAAATAGAAATGTTTCTCTTATCATAGTAATAACTTTTTATTATCATAAAATAATAACTTTTTAATAAATTTTAATTTTTTGGTCACAGTAGATTTTCTGTGGAAATGCCCATTTGTAAAAAAATTTCTAATTGCTATGCGGTTTATGACATGACGCATCGCATCATTGGACCTTATTTTTTAGGTTAGGTTAGTTAAGGTGGCGGCAAATTATAATTTGCGAATAATTATTGGTCCGTTGTGATACCACAGAAGATAAGAAGGTAGGAATTAACTGAAACTTTGGTGTAGAATGTTCTTAATGTAAGAGAAGCTGTATAAACATGTGATTTTGAATCTGAAGCAAGTGTTATGCTTTGACCTCAGTCACATCAAGTTACTAAGTTTTCCTTTCCACAAACTTTTCCTACCACCACCAACTACAAATTTTCGTCGTAAATTGATGCGTTTAAGGTTCATTTGATTAGAAATAAGGAAAGAAAGATTATAGCGTAGGGCCATGGCCCGGCCAGGATTCGAAACTAGGACCCCTGAGTGACAGTCAAGCTATCAAACTGTTGAGGCCGCCTTCTTTCAAAATGAGGTAGGAACCTCTATGAGTTTTAAAAATACAACTTGTTGGAAACTGAATTTTTAGTCTGGATGTTCGACTCAAACTTATAAGATATTAAGGGGTCTTTTTCATTTGAAAATTATTTATTTTAATTTATTTTTTTATGAAAAAGGAACTATAAGTGTGTAGAGTACGTGTTTAAAATTTCAGATCGTTATCCTTAATAATTGCGAATATATATATATATTATGTAAATATCTATATACTATGTACTACTATTACTTTAAATCATCCCTTAAAATTAAAAACACGTTTTTGAAACAATTAATGTTTTTTAAAAGTTATTTTTACTAAAGTGGCATCCAAGTAAAATTAAATTAAAATCTTTTTTAACACACTCTTTGAATAAAAATTATAACAAACTCTTACTTGGCATGAAACTGAAAGATATCTATCTCATTATAAAACAAGCAAGGAATTATTTTCGACTGTTTTACAAATCTAAAATAAATGGTGAATATTTGAGACCAAAACTTCTGTGCGAAGTTTAAAGTCATTACATTAGCTTTTGTGGCGGCCGTAGCCTGGTGGGTAAACTGCGTGGCCCCTAAGCTAAAGAACCGCGGTAGCCCCGGTTCAATTCCAGCTCAGACAGAAAGTTTTTTCAGTTGAACTAATTTTTCTGTTCGGTCGTCACCTCTCTGCAGACAATGGCAAACCTCAGAGAGTAAAAATTAATATGTAAAGCTTCTTGAGAACATAAGCCGTTCGGAGTCGGCACAAAACACGTAGGTCCAGTTCTCGGTCATTTGTGATTAAACTATTAATAACACGCACAACACAATTGATCAATAGAAGCTAGGTCAAAGTCCTTCCAAGGGCTATAAAGGCCAGTTTATTTTTTTTTATTTTTTCATTAGCTTTTGTGGCAGTTTAAACGATTTTATCGTTTTGTTAATGTCACTTTGTATGTGAGGTAGGCGTAGTGTTCAGTCGATTTTTACAAACTTTAATTCTATGCTGAATTTTTGCGACCAAGGCTTATGAGCAAAATTTCAAATCATTACATTAGTTTTTGTGGCATTTTCAGGAATTTTATTGTTTTGATAAAGTAACTTTTTATGGGACATAATTTCGGTTTTGATCCGATTGCTTATATTCTCGAATTCAATCTTCGTTTTTCGAATATAACATATATACTTTACACGGTTAAAAATCTTAGAATAAATTTTAGTCCAGCTAAAATACTGCTGTATATTTGTTAAATTTGAGGTTTAAAATTTAAACTTTCACAAATACTAACCCATAATTAAAAATTTTCTGTGCTAAAACTTAAACCAAAGTTATTTTGCAATGCTGAAACTCAATATTAGGCTATGTTTCATATGCTTGTTTATTGCTTTTGTGTCCAGTGATCACGTAACGCAATAGTACAGTGGTTAACGTAGTGAGCTTACAAACTGGGTGTCCCTGGTTCGAATCTCACTGTGTTTATTTTTTTTTTTATATTTCAATCTAAGCTTGTACTAAATTTTAAATCAAAGCTGTATTAAAAAGATTTTTTTTGTATTTTGCAAATAGCAGATTTGAAACCAAAGCTGGTGTGGTGATATATAAAGTACAGAAGAGTTTTAATTTTATTCCAAGATTTTTAACAATTAAATTGCAATAAGATACCGTTAAAGTTGTTGCTGTAATCATATCGACAGACAGAAGGACAGACAGACGGACAAACAGACAGATGGGCAGACAGGCAGACGGATAGACAGACCAATTCGACTCAGGAGGTGATGCTGATCAAGAATATAGTACTTTTTAGGAATATAGTATTATTGATTTAGTTAATATACCCTTTACTCAGTACGTGTGGGGTATGAAAATATATAAGGTGCGTTTCATATTTATGACCCACCCAATACACTTTAATGGTTTCATTTAAAAAAATGAAGAAATTAGTTTCCTATTAATAAAGAACAAAAAAAGTAAGCACTGCAAATCTAGCAGTTTACGAAGGCAGCTATATTTTAACGAAACGTTTGATTTGTTTTGTTAAGCTGGTGCAGTTATCGTTTCATTATTATAACCAAATCACAGTTTTTTTCTAATAAAAAAGACGTATGTATTTAGTAAAATTTGTTTAATCATAACAACATTTCAGTGAGCGAAATTTCAAGAAAACTTCAACGCAGCCGACGAGTGATCGCACATTTTCTTAAAAATACGCAAGAATATGGAAAAAAAAGCTACCCGGACGTCAGAGAGAGATATATAAGAGGGAGGTGCGTGCAACAATACGTGAGGCAAATAACTTGACCGCCAGTTGTTCTCGTTTGGCAAGAAATTGCAATACCAAAGTATTAAAAATAACAGTTTGCCGTGTGTTGAAACGATTCCCTGATATTTTCCAAGCTAAATTGAAAGCAATTAAAGTTCCTTAAACAACATAAGACAGCGAGACTGGAGTTTGGTGAACAAAATATAGATACTGATTGGTTATATGCATAAAGTTTACGTTTCTGCTTGCAGGTTATATTTTCTGATGAAACAAAATGGAACCTTAATGGACCAGATGACTCACACTTTTGTTTACGAAATTTTCAAAGCGGAACTTCTGGGTGGGTCAGTAATTGTCCGTGGAGCGTTTACAGCGCAAGGGGCGCTGAAAATCCAGTTTACGTCATCTAAGATGAATAGTGTCGACTACATCACTGTTTTGCAAAGCAGTTGACTAGAATTTTTGCAACAACAGCGCGATTAAAACTGGATTTTCCAGCATGACAATGCCCGAATACACACTAGCGCAGAAACAAGTGCTTGGCTCGCGAGTAAAAATATAAAACGTTGAAGTGGCCAACGTGCTCCCCAAACCTAAACCCAATAGAAAGCCTATGAGGAATATGGGTTCATCGCATTAATGCTGACAATCACCAATACAACAACGTTGGTGAGTTGTTACAAAATGCCATCATCAACGCCTGGGATAATTTGGACTCCAATATTTTACAGAACCTAATTTCTTTCATCGGAAAAAGTTTTTGAAGTAATAAAGACTAAAAGGAGCCATATTAACTTATTAATACCTGGTTTTTATTTTTATCAGTTTTAAAACACAAAGAAATTAAACGCTTCATAATAAGATATTCAAATTTATTTGGTCTGAGGTTAAAAAATATTCGGTTAAAATGATCTGAGTACTGAATTTTTCCTTCTCCACATTTTTTTAATTAGAATATAATAAATCGGAGACGTAAGAGTGAAATACATCAATATAATGGGGGTGGGTTATAAATATGAAAGGCACCTTATTATATATAAAGAAGAATAAATTGATAAAAACGTTTAGCGACGCGGTCAATTTCGGCTACACTACATTCAAATCCGAAACCTAGTAATTCAATGCCACTCGAGATTCAAAACGATACTGAAGGAATGTTTAGAATTCTGTACCATTTGGTGACAATTTATTTGAATTTTGAAGCCAAGCCAGTAAGGCATTTTTCACATGGAGAAATTGAAAAGTAATGCAACTGCAACAAAAGTTGCTAGTCAATGTATTTATACCAGGGGTACGCACATATAAGCATACACATTTTTATATATGTGTTGTAAAGCTTTTGCTTTAAAGTTTGCACTTGAAAAAAAAGCACGAGTAGAACAAGGATACCAAAGCAACAAACTTTCAATACCTGTCCAGACTTCATGCTAGTAAGTTAAATATTATTCTGCAACCGAAAATAAAATGTATTCAAATCTTTTGAATTCTTATTTATACAAGAGTTGTTGAACTAAAATTTTTAAGAGTTATTTTTGGGTTCTCTAACAGTTCTTAAGCCCTAAAAAAATATACTTTACTACATTTATGACACTTTATATAACGTTAATATATGCTTCAAAAAATAAAATGAAAATAAAGTAAAAAATGCATTCCTAATCTTTCATCGTTGTTAAGTTTGTATATTTTATTTGTTGAGTGCACAATTTACGTGAAAACAATGCGTTTTGAAAGCTCTGCGCACAGAGGCGGCTTTTTGCGCACTCATGATTTATACCGAAGCCTCCACATGAAGCAACTTGTACACAACAAGTTTGCAACACGTTCGCGACCAGTTCAATGCAACACGGCTTGCTGCAATTTGAATCGGAGATTTTGCGTTACATATTCTTGCATATTGCAAGTAGCTTGAAGTTGCTTGAAAGCTTTATTTTGAAGATCTAGAGGGAGTAATAACATGCAAAATGACACTCTCTAATATATTACAATTAATTGAAGTTAGTACGAACCAGAGATCTGCTACAAGTTAATTAAAAATCAAGCTACTTGAAAAAATATCAAGCTTTGAGTTAATATGCAGGAACTTAATTTTTTTCCTTACAATTCGCGACTGATTCTATTTTATTTCTACCCCATATGAGTTGGTTGAAAAAGTCAAGTTTTCTACTTTTCAACTCTGGTTTCGACTCTATGCGACTGCACTGCCGTCGGAAGCGACTGACGATCGTTTGTTTCGTTGTTCGTTTCATTTATTATGCGGAGTTTATGTAACTTTTCTCTGTTGTTATTGCCATAATATTAGGTGGCAACCCTATTTCAAATTTAATAATTTGGAAATTCTGACAACGGATTCGAATTCAGCGACTCATTTTTGGTGTACCATTATTTTGCCAGCCCCGAATTCAGAAAACTATAAAAAATCAAGGTGGCAACCCTATCCGCCATCTTGAATTTTTAAATTCTGACTTTAGATTCAAAATCAATGACCTCTTAACACTGATAAATGATGTTTAAAACTCTTAAAAATACATAATATTAGGTGGCAATACTGTGTTAAAAATGTAGGTGGCAACCCTAGCCTCCATTTTTAATTTTAAAACTGTGACATTATATTCGAAATCAAATCCGTTGTCATAATTTCAAAATTGCAAAAATTCGCAAAAATAAAAAAATCTAGGTGGCAACTCTATCCGCCATCTCAAATTTTAAAGTTTGACATCATCTTCGAAATAAGTTACCCCTAAGACTTCCAGCTCTCTCTAAACAAGCTCATTGAATTTTTTGGATACTTGCTTTAATTGGATACTTGCCTTCAATTTTAATGTTTTCAAGCTTTTTGCCGAAGGCATCAAGCTTTCCTTTACTTGAAACTTCGTGCCATTCGCTTGTAAGCTAGCATACTTGCAAGTCGCATGCTGTCGTGGGCTTATTTATATTCAATTACAAGCTATACTTGATTCAAAATTATCAAGCTCAAGCTAGCTTGAACTTGTATTTTAAGCAAGTACTTGAAATAGGGTTTCAAGTAGGCTTGTGCAGTTCTTTGGTACGGACCTAATAGGTCTGTTTCCGTACTCGGTTCAAGTAATTTGAATTTGTAAGAAAGCGTTATTTTACAAATTTTTGAAACTCGAGAGAGAAGAATAACATGCAAAATGTCACTCTCTATTCTATTACTGTTACTTAAAGTTATTACGGAAACAGAGCTAATATTGATTTTTACGTATGGATAAGCCCAAATTATATTTTGAAGTTGGGTTTGTCTTCATCACTCGAATCGCTTCAACTCATTTCATGTTATTGGTTCAATTTAACAAAGCTTGATTTAAATATTTTATGGCATTGTTATGAATTTTTGTGCGTTGCGACGTGACTACTGCTTGCTCATCTGAAATCATAGATTTAAATTCTGTTTAAAGTTGAATTTGTTTGTAAGTAAAATCAAGTAAAAATGAGAACACCTTGCCATTTTTTCTGTTTTTACCAATGTTGAAAATGTAAATCAACTGAATTGAGTTGCAGCATTAACTGAATTAAAATTCAAAACAACAAAAACAATTAAAAAAAGGTATTGTTAAGTTTGATTGAGATGATATTTTAGTTCATTAAATTGTGTGTAGTCATAAAAACTGACATAGTAAGACCAAGCATAAGACCCTCTTAAATTAATATTTCACTACACTGCAAGTTGATAATATTTTCATTTTACTCTAGTTGTTGTATTTTTTATCTGTTTTCATCTGTCAGCAAATACAACCCTCATGAATGTAGAGGAAACGAATTTAGTATCCGAATCAAATCAATGTGATTCCATGAAACCAAAACTAATTTTAAGATAAAGCAAGAAAAAACAATACAAAAATGTACGCATCGATAAGGAATGAAAAAAAAAAACAATTACGCAAAACGCACCACCAACAACATAACAAATGAACTTACGTGTGACGTAAGCAGTGAGCGATGTAGCAAGGGAGGAAACGTGGTAAGGGTGTAGTTAGCATCAGAGGGAGGATAACGGATATAGCACAACGTAATGACAAGCAAAGCGTTACAAATGCATGAACGATTTAAAGAATGAATGAATGAATGCATGCATAAAAGATACTGACAATAAGAATTCACCTCAAAGTTACAGTGAATGTATACATATATATAAACCTATAGTATGGTGAATGCATCATGTTTTGAGATGCGATACTGTTACATTTCATGTTGATGTTGGTGTTGGTGTTGGTGGGTGGCCTAGTGTTAATGTTGGTGCTTGCCAAGAGCACTTCCGTCAAGTGCTCAAGTGAAGTGACTGAGTGCAAACATGCACACTAGGGTGCATCGTATATTATTTTTTTCTTTTCACTTCTAATAGCATTTGTCTGGTGCTTTAATTCATAAATAAAAAACCTGCGCAAGGAGAAGGTCCACAATTGATTTCTTCAGGTGGCGTCATGCCCTAGAAAGTCCGCATATCGTCAAAATTCGACTTTTTCGTTGTTATTTGATATATATTGATTTCTATAAAAGCTTATGCGCCGAATATTTGTGTTACAATTTGTACAATTACTGAAGTAACTATAGGCTATGTGAAAAGAACGAAATCAGAAATAAATATGCAATTTTATTTTTTAGCACGATATTTTAAATAGTTTTTAGGAAAAAAATTTTCAAATTCATGGGAATATCGCACTTTCTAAAAAAGTGCGCCGGATAAATGATATATTTAGTAAAAGCTGTTTATGATTATTACTTTAACATTAAACTACTTTTCACATGAATAAAGCTTTCATCTTTCAAAAACCGTTTTGAAATCGAAAATCGATTGAAAAATTCCGAGTTGCTGATTGTTTAATGTGTCAAGAACCAACAAATTTTAACGGTAAAAACAAATTTTGGGTGTGTATTGACAATTTTAAATATGGTAACGTATTGTGCTCGACCAGAACTTTAACTTAGACTGTCACTTAAAAAAGTGTACAAGTGAGTTTCCACTGTAGCACCGTGTAATTAATTATCATATTAACCTTAATATTATAAGAATGATATTAAAAATATTTATTCAGAAATATTGCTTTAAAATCGGTAACATTTGTCAAATCGTACATCCTATGCACTTAACTCTGGATCTGAAATATCCAGAATTCAAAAATGAGTGCTTGCAGATCTGAAACTTCTAGAATTACAAAATCTTAAAAATAGTATTACTTTGATTCCAGAGCACTTAGAGCCTTTTTAAAATAAAGGTGTTGAATAGTTCTACAACAACTTTTACTAAATACATCACTTGTTAGGCACACTCTTTCAGAAAGTACGATATCCTCACGAATTTGAAAAAATTTATTCTAAAAACTGAAAAAATAGAATTGTATATACCCACTGAACCATAAGCAAAGGTTTTGCGTAAGGTGAGAGTTTTGCGAATGTTTTTGGATAGATTTTCTTAAAATTTTTTATTTTGTCGCTTATAAGTGCTTGCTATAGAAGATTTAATTCGTAAAATCTTTTTCCATACTTAAAAACTATACTTCTTTTGCTAAATTTATAAAAAACTTATTTTTAGTCGAAAATGATTCATTTTAGAAGCTAAAAATTCCTCGTAAATAAACCATTTTTGTTCATTTCTATGAGTTTCTATGGTTAATTTTTAACACATTTCTGATTAAAAAAGGTTCGTTTATGAGAGGCATTTTTGTCCGGCGATTGATTCAAAAAGGGTTCATTCCCTAGTGCCGAAATATAATTTCTCTATCATTTATTTTTTCACTCATTTCCGAAGAAAAGAAAGTTCGTTTCTGAGAGGCTTTTTCGTCCGGTGATAGATTCAAAAAGAGTTTATTTCCTAGTGCCGAAAAATAAGTTTTCTACGGTTCTTTTTTTAACACATTTCTGAAAAAAACGAATTTATGGTTCTTTTTTAACTTATTTCCGAACTAAATAAGGTTAATTTTTGAGAGGCATTTTAGTCCCACGAATGATAAAGGGTTCATTTATGAGTGTCGAAAATGAACGTTTCTACCCGAAAAGGTTTATAAATGAATTCGAAAATGGTAGTTTTGGTTCACTGGGTATATTTATGATTTCAGTTTTTTTTTCAAATAGCCTATAAATACTTCAGTAATAAAAAAATTGTTGCAAAGATATTCAGCACATACGCTTTTAGAGAGGTCAATATTTATCGAATAACTACGAAATAGTCGAATTCTCACAAAATAGGACTTTCTAGGGTATGGCGCCACCTGAAGAATTCAATAAAGCACCAGTAAAATGATATAAGAAGTGAATTATAAAGAAAAGAAAAAAGTTGCACCCTAATGCACGCACACACGAACACTTCATCATAGCTATATTGACGATTGTTCAGACTGCGAACGTCTTGCGAACGTCTTGCGAACAAAGTAAGGATTGCCTGACCGAAAGGGTTTGAAATACTAAGATTATACGTGAATAAGTCTAATTTTCTATAGATAAAAACAGGAACGAGATGCTATATGCAAAATCGACAAAATCAACCCAGACTGTGAGGACGCGAGTTAACAAAAAAAAAAAAAGCTAATAATTCATAATGCTTTTTATTCTCTTACTTTTACTTTAACACCCTATTTTCTGTTCTGAACCAACAATAAAATGCGCTGCCATTGACAGCTGACAGTGATTTATTAGCTAATGTTAATGATATGCTGTGGTGCGGCAAAAGCTGCATGCAACACTCGACATATTTGCAGTGCAGCAGGGGAAAAAAACTAAAAATAAAAAAATCAACAATAAAAAAACTGTAAAGCAGATAAAAAAAATTTTAAGATCAATAGCGGAAAAAAGACCATAAACGAAAAGATTGCAGCAAAGTGCAAACTGGAGCAAACCAAGCAGGAAGTAGAACAGTAACAGCAACAATAGGAAAAACAAAAAAGTCGGGGTGAGCAAAAAACACACGAATTGAAATAACAACAGCTACAATAACAACACGAATACAGCCCTTCAATCTAGAATTTATTTTTTTTTTTTGTGTCCCGCGAATTATTTTTTTGTCAAACTTGCAACTTTTTACTTAGCACAATTTTACGCAACACATGTTTTTGAATCTAAAATTTTTGATCGTTTTATCTTGGCAGCGAATTCGTTTTTTTATTTGTTTTGTACTTTTCTTACAACTTACTGATGAGCAAAAAACTTAAATCAGATTTTCCTAATATTGTTGACAAAAATAAAGCACACAGTTGCAATAACTACATCGATTGTTCGACTGCAGAAATTAAGAGGGTTTACTTTGCCAACTGACAGCAGGGTGTTAACTACTAAATAGACTTCCGACAGCGAATTAACCTTCTGTCAAAAGCAATTGAATGAAGAAAATTAAATCAGCTTAAGGCTATGCAGTAGTGAGCTGCATACATTTAGGCAGCTTAGCATTGTATTTCTACGTAAACTGAATGAAGGAGTTTGCAACATATTGCATAATAAGGAATGTAAAGAAATTTTTTCATTGGATTTAGTATTTTGAGTACATTGCTACGAATTTATGAGGTTGTGTGAGACAAAATGGTTTTTGTTGAAAAAGCTCATACATAAAACTTACAATATTACATTTATTTTGGGAAGATTTCTGCATTTTCTAAAACGTTAAAAACTTTATTTGTTATAGTTTTAATGAGTCGCTTTAATTTAGTATGTTCCCTTACTTTTGTTCTAGAAAATTGGAGGTTAAAAAATTTTAAGTTGGACATTTTTCTTAGCATTGACAAGTCTTGCAAATTTTATACAAATTAAAGAACATTTATGAAAAAATAACTCCGAACCTTTCAACATTAATAATTAAGAATAATTTCTGATAACTTTTGGCTTCTTCCGTTTGCGCCCACTGCACGCGAGACGAAGTCATCTAGCCTTATCAACTCTTGTGCCAGATTTCATTTCTGTTTCACCGAAGTATATTTATTTTCTTAAATTTTTTTACGTTTTTAAGCTTTGCTTCCAGTTTTTTCGGCAACTTTCGCTTGAGCTCACTGCATGAAAGACAACAGAATATAACTAAATCCAGATTCAAGCACTGTGACCTTTATATAGGAGCTAAACATAAACCAAGTTATGTTTTTATAGGAACGTGCCCTTATCAGGAGAGGAGTGTTCTTAATGCTTGATTCGTGTCCTTGAACCACCAATTTTTTTCCTTGAGCATTATACTGGTCAAGCAAACTATCTAGCATTCCTACTAGAGTTTACAAAGAAATTTATTTATTTATTTTATTTAAATGTACATAACAGGGAATAAATCCTTATGTTAAAAATGACTAGAATCTTATATAAAGAGCATAAGTCACTAAAAGGGCAGTAATATATCGTCGTATATTGCAAAAAGGCCAAAACTCATTTCATTTTCATTTTGAGCAATTACGATTGATTTATTTATTTTAATTATTTATTAAATGCTTATCTGAGAACAATGCAAATATCTAATTTCAATAAGTATGTACGCGGTATTGCACGCGCGACGACGATATATATATATTTAAAAATTTTACTCAAATTAGATTTAATATATATTTAAAAATTAAACTCAAATTAGATTTAAAAATTTAAATTTAACTTTAAGTTAAAATAAAAGCAAGCAAAAAGTATAAGTATTTGAGAAGACTTTAATACAAATATTTAAACAAATAGATACTAGAAATGGATAATTTTCTCTGTTGTAATTCGGCCACATTTTTTTTCTAGAGCAACGTGCGTCGCATGTTGAGAATAGGCAAAACCCTCGCATTCAGGGTTATTTCTTATCAGATGCATACCATATATCTATCATTTAGGTCCTAAAAAGATAAAAAACTTACTTTGAAATAAACATTACTTGAATATGGAATAGCTGAGAGAAAAAAAGTGAAATGTTTGAAAAGATTAACGCATTTATAGCGTTTTCTTTAAGGGAGGGTTCTCCTGGATTTTTTTGGATTTGGCCGAAAAACAAGCAAAATTTGAGAATGGTTTGTGGGAAAATGAAAAGACATACGAACTTATGCTTTTGAACTTTGATTCGTGGTTTATTGACGAGTAAAAAAAAAAAGATATTTGAAAAATTCAAAATGGCGGCTTGAAAATGGCGGATCTCGTCGACCTCTGCGCGCAAAACATCGACCTCCCGCGGACAGTGTGGGGCCTCAGGTAGTGAACTGAAATGAGAAATGTATAAAATTTATTAAAATTGATAACATTTCATATGCCTGGAACCTAACTTCAATTAAGTTTGGTAAAAAAAACCAATTTTATGGACTTTAAAAAAAAAAATTGAAATTTTTTGCTTTTTTTTTACTTAGATCTCGTTTAAAAATTATAAATAAACAATTTTTTATGCCAATGTTAGGTTCCAGGCGTACAAAAAAGTATATACTTTCAAACATTCTTTGAATGAAGGAAATCGGATCAATAGAACAAGCCCTGTGCTGTCCGTTAGATTAGAAAACATGGTTCCGAGAAAAACGCGTTTAAAGTTTTTAGAAAGTTGGTACGCGCGCGTGACATGGGTACGTTTGACACGCTCTAGCTCGAGAAATACGCGTCGTATTGAAATATCCCTTGGCACAAACATTCTACATATATGTAACTTTCATTTGATGTAAAAAAAATGGATTTTTTCAAAAAAATCCAGGAGAACCTTCCCTTAAACGAAAAAGATCTAGAGATTGATAGTTGTATAGGAGAGTTTTTATAAAAGCGCGAAAGAATTAATTGAAGGTGAAGGTTCACGCATTTTTAGCGTTAAATATTTTAAATTTTGGTCGATGGGATTTATCGGCAACTAGTTTCCAAAAATTATTGTAGTTAATACTCGTGAATTTTTGTTAGAGTGCATGTTTGTTTTGGTTTTTGTTTTTGTTTACGATCGCGACTAAAACCCACAACAAATCAAATAATGTTTTGAGCTCATTTAACACAACGCTACCATTCTGTTTCGCTCTCTCTCTTCGGCCTGCTAGGGGTAGTGATAGTTATTAAATCGAAGAGCGATATAAAAACAGAGAGGATAAAATGTTGCGGTCTTTATAAAATACAGAACATATAAAAAATATACCGTTCGTTAAGGTTGGTTTCTATTCCCTGCTATAAATGAATATAAAAATCCTTTTTTTTTTTGTGCAAAACTTTAATAACACATGTATCTACAAAACTATAAAGATAACGAATTGATAAAGAAAACTTCAAAACTAATTTAAGAACAAATTAGGAAAGTTACTTTTAAAGTGAGTGTACCCGCTTAATAAGGTGGGGATTTTTTGAGACTGTTCTTCGCATTGAAATGGTATTTGATGGAATCAAAACATCAAGTTTTTATGGCAAAATATTTGTAAACCTAAACGTAGCTTCGGACTTCGTCGAAAATTCTTTAAACCATGCCTCTTTTGACATTGCCTATATCCCACTAGATCCAGATTGTAATATCGATGTAGAGGACTTCGACGCTAAGGAGCTTTATGCAAACATTATACTGGAAGATGTTCCAGGGGAAATAGAGGTATTTTGAAGCATCATACCACTTCAAGATAATTCAATTGCTATATTCTTTCAACCAATTTTTGTATGGACAAACATTTTTTATTATCCGAAGATGACTTAGAAACTTTTTTGAGTATTCTGCTGTTTAGCGGCTATCTTTCTATGCCGAAAGAGGAAACGTATTGGAATATGAATGAAGACACTCATTCACTAATTGTTGCTAGCAGTATGAGCCGAAATAGATTCAGGAAAATAAAAAATATATCCAACTTGCTTACAATAATAACTTGATAGCACCAACAAAATGGCAAAAGTTAGACGCCTGATAACAGTAGTATCCAAAAAAGTTTGCGAGTTTGAATATATGCTTGAAAGCTATCGATTGATGAGTCAAAATGAGACATTTTGGCAGCCGCTCTTTGGAACAATTTATAAGAGGAAAACCTGTTTTTCTATAAATTTTATATGTATAGTAGTGGCAAAGATGTCAGTGCGGAGTGTCCGCTGAAATTCAACACAGTATTCAATAAGGAAAAAAGAGGATTCTGTGACAACAGCTACCAAACGGTTAAAAAACACTTCTTGTGAAGTGGAATGACAACAGCGCCGCAACCGGAACCTATTCCGCTTCGGTTATTGACCGATTTTCACTGCAATGAGGAGTTGTGCATGGAATTTAGGAACGGTCTCAAATACATATTAAATAAATGTTTTTTTGGATTTATGCATATTTTTAAAGATTCTTAAGTGTTTTTAATTAAAATTAAATAAATTGACTTAATGATTTTCTTTGTTTTAAAATGGTCTCGGCGTTTAATGAGTTTAAGTAATATAATTTTTGTTGTGAGCACACTGAGAAGAAGAAGATTGGCACAAGTGATTAACCCTGTGATTCCGAATCATGTATTTTAGTGGCTAAACACTTAACTTCACAAAAATATAAATTTTGTATTTTTAACTTATTTGGCCATAAGAATTATGAATTTGGTATAAGATTTTCTGTTAAAATTAGTTTAAAAGAAATGAAAACACTCACATTAAACAGAATGTTTTTTTAATATAAAAAAAAAACAAATTTATTAAAGCCAAAAACCTAAATTTTTAAAAGTTGAAGTAACATATGGTTTAAAAACCAACTGCATTTGTGTCATGCTGACGTACGGAAAACTCATAAATAACACCAAGAAATTTTCATATGTTTTGAAGTCAACCAAAATCAGAAAAGAATGCAATTCAAATGAGCACGACCAAATAAATAAAATCCATTCCACTTTTGTCCATACAAACGTAGTCCAATCCTCAATGGCACATCTCTTCTGAACTGAACAGAGTGTTAAGCACGATGACTGCTGATAGAGCCACAATCAGATACAAAAAAAAAAAAAATAAAAAAAATAATAAAAATCCAACCCAAATAAGGATAAAGTGATAATTGCGCAGGATTTAAATGTGTTCAAATGTGTCATTGTGACATTTGTGCGAATGCGTTCACATGTTGCGACCGACTGACTGCAAGCCACTTTATTATAAGGCATGTAGGATAGTGCGTGTGTGTGTGAATGTGCTTGGCTGTGTGGCAGTGTGACTGACTGCCGACCTATTATAATGCCAATGAATAATGATGATGAAAGCCAATTTATGTGTCTGTCTAAAAGAGGGTTGCAGCAGCCAGCATCACTTTCCCTCTCAACTGGCTCGTTAACACGCGCCACTTCCACTCACAGTCTGTGCAGCGGTGAAATTTAATTGCATGAATGTGTTGCAGTGATGAACGTGTGTATGTGAGCGTGCGGGTTTACATTATTTTTTTTATTTTGTACTACTTCCGATTTTAATGTCTATGTGAAGAGGATTAAAGTATCTCCGGCTGGATTGCGAGCTAAACGAACGAACGCACACAAGCGGGCGCGCCACGTCATGTTTTGGACAAAATTAAGTCCTGAGTCTTCATTGGATTGAATTAATTTTATTCACATTGATTTTAAATAACTGATGCTTATAATTTCTGCATTCTGGGTTTTTCTTTATCAGCCATTGATTGTAGTATAATGTAACGTTTATCTCTAATGTAAGCCTCCAAAAATCATCATAATTTGTCTGTTTATTATAAATAATATGAATATGGCTTGGATCGTTGCCAGATGCTTATTACAGAACAACGGGACAAAAGCAAATTTATTTCGTTTAAAAAAGCATTTTGCAAACTTGTACATCCTAATGAAAAAGTGAACAAAACTTAAAAAAAAACATTATTTGCAACTATTGGTTGCATAAACAAATTTTTTCTGTTAACTACCAGTTAAGGTAACTAACTCTTTGAATTGCATCCGTAAATTTGTGTCCTTTTATAAAACAATTAATTTTTTATATTATTTTGATTTTAATTAAATTCTTATTATTGTTATTTTAATTATATTTTTATATTTGCGATAAATATTTTTTATATTTATTAAATCGTATCTGTGTAGAACATTACACGCGGAGAGAAATAAATTTCTTGCTAGTTTCTATCTGATCAAAAAGGGCTGATCTGATCTGATCAATTTTGAAGTTATAGAATATATCATGGAGAGATTCAAAATTGGAAGTTTAACATTTCGTCCTAATCAGTATTGAACTAAAATGCTATAAAAATATAGCCTAGATATATAAGATAATTGGGGATATGTTTGCCTCTGAATAATCTTGTTTATCAGATAAGCTAAAGTGTTTGATAAAAAATCAACATATTTTTATGGAACTTTTATTACTAAACTTATCCATAAAAATAACTCTAGCTAACAAATCACCCACGCCCTCGTGTAACATTTAGATAACCATACTATTTCAATTATTTTGGGGTCGTTAAACACGGTTTTTATTTTATATTTTTAAGAAGCGTTTGCCAGAAAATCGAAAATTTAAATTGTTCAGCTTGCAGCTTTACTAATAGAAATATATTCAAAAAACCAAAAATTTGATCTGACACGATCTTGTAGAGAAATTTAAAACGTTTTTAAAGGTATATAAAATATTATTATTAGAATAAAATTGACTGAATAATAACATGCATAAGTTTTTTACAAAAAAAACATAATTAAACCTTTTTTTTTTGCTAAAAATATAATGAAATTTTTTTGTTGTTTGTAAATGAGTTCTCGAAAACGGCTCAAGCAATTTCGATGAAATTTTCTGCTAAGGGGTTTTCGGGGGCGAAAAATTGATCTAACTAGGTTTCATTTCTGAAAAAATTCATTAAGCATCGCACATTGGGGTATTTGACCAATTTAGAGAGTCAACATTAATATATTCGGTAAATTGTGACTATTCAAGTCTGTTATTTCATTTTAACCCTGTACGACGATTGCGACATACTAAACACTATTCAACATTGCAAAGAAAATGTTGTTTACTAAATTGGTCAAATACTCCAATGTGCGCTGCTTAATCAATTTTTTTTTGCATTGCTGTATAGTGTTGAATATTTCTCAATGGTCGTCTCAATACCCCAATAAGCGCTACTAAACGAATTGATTTGGCGATGTTGAACAGTGTTGAATATGTCCCAATGGTTGAACAGAGCTTAAGTAAAACAACAGACTTGAATACAAACTATTTACCGAATATAATATTTTTTCAGTCTAAATCGGTCAAATACCCCAATGTTCGCTGCTGAACAAATTTTTTTGCAATGCTGAATAGTTTGAAATGTGACCAATGGTCGTGTAGGGTTAAAACCGAATAACAGACTTGAAAAGAAACTATTTACCTAATAAAATAATGTTGGCGTTCTAAATCGGTCATATACCCTAACGTACCCTGTTAAACGATTTTTTTTGAAGTGAAAACTTCTTTAGGCGCGTTGAACGATTTTGGTAGAGAGTAAATCATTGGTTTGCGTCATAGTAATTTTCCAAGAAAATCGTCAACAATACAGACAGCAAAGATAACAAGATAGGAAAATTACAAAAAATAACCTCAAAAATATTTGCATGTTTTTGTGCATAGAAAAATCAACAGTGATCGTCACTCTTGTGCTTAATCGGCCGCAAGCTCACAAAGAAATCACTTGGCAACTCCTGAAATTAATGCATATAATCTGTTTGTTAGTATATAAATACTTAAGTTAGGTTGCAATAAGATGATTGCAACCAAAACTTATTATTAATTCGGTTTCTATTGGTATATATATGCCTTTAAATTTTGGCAATTTCTTCAGTTGCTGTATTTGTGAACATTTTTGAAAAATTTGCTTTTACTCAAACAGCTGCTATTCATGGTGAGATTCAAAAATGCATTCATCTTCTTCTTTTTCTTCTTTTTTCTGCTGGAACTTCGTTTGCAAACAAGAAAAATAATGTATGGATTGAGTGTTTTAACATTTTAATCTTTAAGTTGTGATAAAGGCATATGTTGAACATTCAAAAAATTACATGCATGCTCTTATTTTATTACATATCGTCAAACAAAGTTTGACAATTTTCACACTTGTTGTATTTGCTTTTGGTGGCTTTTTTTTCACCACTGCGCCATTTTATTTTCAGAGTTGCCAGCTATCATTGTTTTATTAATACATTTTTTCATAAAGGGTGTGGGTCAAAAGGAAAGTTTTCAGTGTGGTAGGATAGAAAATATCAGGTTGAATAAAATTTGTGTGTGTTGAAATAAATTTGTCTCTTTTGCAGTGTCAAATGGACGATGAAATTTTAACAATTGCAAATTTTGACGTTTCACATTTCGGTCGTGTTTTAGCACAAATATTATATTTTATTTGCATTTTATCAATTTGCGACATATTTAATTCGAGAGCTTGTACTTGCAACATATTTCGTCAACTTGTAATATTGTAAACTTAAACAACTTAAAAATAACAAATTAATGAAAAAAATTAACGAAAGTGCTTCAGCTTGTGTGTGCGTGTGTGTGGGCCAACGGTCTCCAACATCAGCAAGTGCAGAAAAGTTAAATTGGCTTTCTTTGCTGGCGAGCGTCCTCCAAGTGCCACCACCAGCAAGTGCAGTGCAAAATTTTTTGCTAGTCAACATCCTCTAAGTGCCATCCCCAGTAGCACAAGCAAGTGCTAAGTGCTTGCTAGCAGGCAAACCGAAAATATAGCATGCAAAGTGCGAATTTTCGCCCCCAAAAATCCCTAAACTGAAAATTTCATCGAAATCGCTTGAGCCGTTTTCAAGAACTCATTTACAAACAAACAAATAAACAAACAAATATTACTTTTATAATAGTAAATGATTTATTATTAAATCGATATTGTGTCTATGCCGTTTAATCGCTCTTATTTTATCGAATTTCGAAGATCATATTTAATTATTTTTAATTCAGAAAAACTTCTTTTAGCTGATGCAACCGCTACAGGATATGTTAATACAATTCATATTTTATACAATAACAGCATTTGGATACAAATTCTCCATACCGTTGGCTTTTATATATTGGCTTTTATGGTATGAATTTTCAACCAGTGTTCGATTAATTGAACGCAGGTCCGTAGAGAGCCAAAATCGGGCTCAGGGGATTACAATATACGGGACCCAACAAATTTGTATTTGAATAATTTTTATTTAGAAGATGAAATGCTTTAAAATAGTTCTGAAAAATATAAAAAAACAGAATTGTTCTCTATTACTGTATAATAAGGATTTCTACGTCTATACTTACGATACTATCGAAACTGTGTCTTTTTTTTAATTTGAGATAATTTTTATTTAAAAGAGACAATTCTCTTTCTGTACTTACTTAGATTTAATTTTTTTAGAGTAACACACAACCCTCGTTTTCGTTTAGGCACCTTGAGCGATTTTTTTTTTTTTTTGTAATTTTGAATTCAGTCAAAAATTCTCTTGCCGATTGTCAAAATTTATACTAGCCCCTGGTGCTACATGCACTTTTGACAATCATACTTATCTCACTGGTGCCAAAAATTTTCATACGAATGTCAAGAATTCATCCGAGTGAAAGTTTCTGATTGGCACATAGCCTATATATGAAAGTGAAAAAGATTGACAACTATGAGGTGAAAAAAGGTGAACTCACGTACACAATATGTGAGCTTCACAAGTTGTGCAAAGCTATTCTCAGATCAGCTGATTTTTGACTGCAAATCGATGTTTCCTATCTGGTTATCTGTGCTTTCCGGCCGATAGCACCGTCTTCGCCTTCTTTGAAGTACGTTCGGTCGGTGAAGTCCACTGTTTTTACTGTTCCTTTGTCTTTCTTGTGTATGATGGATCCATGTTTCGTCCACCGTTACTAATTGATGAAAAAATCCTTCTTACCTTTGTTCAACATTGCCTAACACACCTTTGAGTGAGTCACACGATCGCGTTTATGGTCGAGAGTGAGCGGCACCCATCTTGCGGATAGTTTTTTCATGTCCAAATGATTTCGCAAAATTTTTCACACCCATTCGTTTGAGATACCTACGGCCTCAACCATCTCACGCACTTTAACTCTGCGATCGAGCAACACGATAGTGTGAATTTTAGTGACCATTTCTGGTGTGGAGACCTTATTTGGGCGTCCAGAACGTTCGGTGACACTTGTGCATCTACGACCGCATCGGAATTCAGTAAACTGCATGTAAATAATTTCAATCGATGGTACAGAGTTCCCATAGTATTTATCAAGCCTTTCCTTGGTTTGGCTGATGGTTTTTTTGCGCAAAAAATAATGCTTAATGATTACACGAAATTAATTTTTATCCATTTTCGCCAAAATTCACAAGATCGTCTGCTGTCAACGGCATGCCAAACTTACAGATGGTAGTTGGACAGGATTAGTGTTGCATTTAAAGAAACCACGCGGGGAATTAAAAATTTCACTAACTTCTCAAATTGCCCTCGTATAGGTGGATAAAAGATCTATAGCCAAAATTTCAAGTAAATCGAAGAGCATGAGGTCAATCACGACTTGCATTAGGCGTGGAATGGCCGCTTGGTAAAACTGCTGTATTGCTATTGCGTAAAAAAACTCGTTAGCAATATGCCATACTTCGCTGTCTGTATATTTAAGATCTGTGCTAAACAACAGTCAACTACACGGTGTCCGGTGGCAATTTTCTCATTTAAAAAATTCGTAGTAAAATATATAATAAAGTATAACTGAATATCGATATATTTTCTAAATGTACATTAATGTGAGTTTTTTTTTTTTAAACAACTTTTTATAAGTGCTACCCGTTTTTGACGCAAACACTCTTCCCAACTTTTTCGCAATTTTCGCCCGAATATTTTCTTTCAGTTGATTGTGGTTGGTTTCGGTAGACGATACTCTTGGGGTGGCCCCATGACATGAAGCCACATGGAGTCAGACCAGGTGATCATGCTGTCCAAGATATGTCACCACGCCAAGACATATCCTCATTAACATCTTATCGGCATAATTTAATCTTTCTTGATAATTACTTTCGCTTAATTTCTTGGTTAGCTGTATTTTGTAAGGATGAAACTTGAATTTCTTTTTCATTATTTTATGCGATGTTGATCTGGCGATCCCTAAAGCCGACAAGCGCGCACTAAGTTACATGCTTATTTTTTTTTATATAAAATTTAATAATAGCTGCATTCCATCCAAAAATTAGAACCAGCTTGATTTTTGGCTCTATTTCTTATCTTAAAATACTGCCAAGTTTCAAACATTTTTTATTAAAATGAACATATTGTAGTTGGCAAATCTAAATAACTATTTATTTTCGTATTTTTACGTTTCATTGCTCAATGGGTGTTTTTGAATAAAACAATGTTATCAAAATGGAACTAGCTGAAAGGAAAAAGTAAGTGAAATTAAATTAATAACAAAAGGTACAATATAATTGGTCAAAAAAGGTACAATATTTGCTGTTTTCTTTTTTTATTGTTCTTAAAACAGCTGTTTCAAGATAGTGGTGCCAAATTGATACAAAGTTGAACCAAACTTGTTCCACTGAGATTTGATCTGATCTATTGCCACGGGAATGCAGCTAATATCTCTTTAAAAGTATTTGTTAGCGTTAAAGTAATAAAAATAGGCTAGAAATAATATTCGATTAAATCGTTACGATTTTTTGTGAGCTATCTTTTTAATACATACATATTTTCAACATTTATACTATTAACCAAAATTTTAATAAGTGCCATATTAACCAGTTTATAATTGATTTATCTTAAAACAATTACTTACAAACTTAAAATCAACAAATTTTCAAGTAGTTGAAAATATATGCAGACGAAGGTCAATTGACTTATTTAGCGAACGTCGCCTTACAATATATGTGAGTTCGTTCTATGGAAATAACTCAGAATTTCAACCAGTTTTGATTGACTAAAAATGACTATTAAACTACTTTTAAATTAGTTTTTTGGGCTTGTATAAAGATTGTTTTTTATTAGTGTTTTTTATAAATTATTGAACAAATAATAAAAAATAATAAAAATACAACTGCAGAAATTGTAATATAACAAAACTAGTGTCCGACCGAATATTCGTTTACGGCCAATTTCGGCCCTTTTTAGCAGTTTCGGCTGGTTTCGGCTATTCGGCCTTAATATGGCCGAAGCTAACCGAAACTTTTGGTAAAAATTTCGGAACATTTCAAGAATAGCGACAACTATAATTTAAAATTTTTTTTCCAGATTATATGGATTTTGGCCTCCTTACTCCAAATCTGAAAAATTGCAGGCCGCTCGCAATTGGTTTAGAAGTTATAGGCCTCCAAAGTTAGAAAAAAATAGCCTACAAATCTTGCTATTTTTCTAAATTTTTCAACAAAACTACACTCTATGGTTATCATAAGAAAAGTAATTTAAGTACCTATTCAACAAGGTACCTATTCAAATATGAAAATCCATGCCTAACTTTTAAAGATATACACATTTTTAGTGTCGTGCTTTAGTAAATGGGAGTTTTCCAGACAAATTGTAAATATAATAATAGGTATATCTTAAAAAGTTATGAATGGATTTTCATGTTTAATACCTCGTTGAATAGGACTCGCATCGACTTTCTTTTGATATCCATAACGCGGAACACTAAAAAACAGAAAGATTTGTAACCCATTTTGCAACTTTGGAGGCCTATAACTTCTTAACCCATTGCCAGCGGCCTGAAATTTGGATTTGGATTTAGGCGGTTAAAATCCGTATAATCCACTAACAAAATATTAAAAAAGAGTGTTTTCGCTATTCTTGAATTATACCAAAATTTTTTGCATTAGGCATTTAATTCAAATATAAAAGTTTGGATTTATAAAAATATTTACAACGCATTTTACAAAACAAAAATTATGAATTCGTCTATAATTTGATTTATCGTGTTAACGCAAAACATTTTGGTTAATTTTATGAGTTCGATACTATCATTTTCGATATTATCATCTCTATTGCAATTACCATTAAAGTTTTATAGGTACTTAAGCCAAAAATTGATAATTAAACTTCCGAACGAATTCTGTATGTGTGGAATAAAGGAAAAGAAAACAAAATACATATTTCTATTTTTATAATACTAAACCTTTAAGAAAAAACGGAAATACTTTGCTTTGTAGTTCTAAAAAAATGTACATTGTAGGTGCATGCTATTTTGAGTGTGTAATAAAAAATAAAATAAAAAATTATCTCATTTATTCTTATAGTAAGCTTCAATTAATTATTATAAACTTCAATATTCAAATAATACTTGTTTTGTACTAGTAGTACTTTTGTTTTCTTTTAATAAAAACAATCATTTGTAAAAACTTAAATTTTCATATTAATAATCAGTTTCGGTTTCGGCCGAATATTATAAAATGGCCGAATATTCGGTTTCGGCCAAAATTCCGGTTTGGTCGGACACTAAACAAAACGCTTTCAAAACTTAATTGAAAGCACTAGCAATTAATAACACACTCAAAATGGTAAAAAATACGAAAAAATAATGACGGAACTTTAATAAATGAAACAGGACATCTGGCATCATTAATGGTTTATAAAAAAGCATCGTGCTTTATTCTATTTTCGTGAGCTGGAAAGAAAAAAGTTAAAGGCCGTTAAGAGCTGGCTTAATGACTACATACATTAAAATGCGCGCACACACTCTCACAAGACACACTCACACGCACACCTTTATCAGCCAAGAAGCATGCAGAATAGTGCCAACAATAATAAAGCTACTTTTACTACTAAACTAAAATAATTTTATTTTATTAACTCCTTTTTGTCATGCACAACAACAACAGAAATTACAACAACAACAACAACAACAACAATTACAACTACTAAAACTTCTCGAACAGCAAATGTGCGCCTTTAGCCATAAACGGTATGTGCATTAATTAGTGTCATTGTTGTTTTTGTTGTTGTGGCTGTTTTTCTTGTTATTGTTATTGTTTTTGCTTTTGTTTTTTATTTATGCTAAATACTAAGGCTTGCATTAGATGTCCTGCAGCTTAGTAGCAAGCAGAGCATGTTTTGTTCTCTTTATGTGTGCAAATATTTAAATATAACAATAATAATTTAATTGCATAGCCTTTTTGAAGACAAGTGCAGCTCAGCACAGCAACAACAATGTAGGAAAATGTAACAACTTAGTGAAAAAAGCAACATATGTGTAACTGACACGAAGACAATAGGATTAGGAATGCATAAAACGAACGTGCTAAGATAAGGATTTATTTAGCAAAAGTCTAACCAAAATTACATTAATACTGAAATTTCAGTGTATCAGATTAAGGTCAAAATGTATCGCAATAGCTTAAAGCTTATTTCATTGCGATAACTTAATTAATTCAGATCTTCGGAATTGTACTTTCAAGGTTCAAGAAACGAATACAAAAACGATTAGTAGATAGTTAGTTAGTTAAAGCAAGTTTTTATTAATGCTATTTTCATAATTGAGAGAATGCCAAAAGGCATTTTTTGTTTGAAATTATTTTAATAAAATCAAATTATTGTAATTACTAGAAGAAGATCAACTTATGTATGGAAAGAATAATGGAAATATTTACAATTTTTTAAGCCCATGCTTAGTTGTTGCGTTACACAATAAAACATTCGAGAGTTTACATGAATACATATTGATAAATGAAACGGTACAACGATAATTTACTTAAGGTTTCTGTGACTTTCCGACAATCGTTAGGCTGGTAGAAAAAAGAACACCTCTACTTGGCTAAGAGATTGTTTGTTTGTTTTATTTCATATGTTTGACAACAAGGATTGTACAAATATAGAGAGATTACTTACGTTTTTGTGCGTTTAAGTACCGGAAACTTATACAGTTAAAATGGCGAATCATTTTGAATATTCAAGTTTCATAAAGATAATTTCAATTATAAGATTTCAAGTTGAGTAAGCACAGGGTGTTTTGAAAATAAAAAATAGAAATAATAAGAGGAAAGTTCACATCAAAATGCTGCGTCGATCGCAAACAGTTTCAATTAAGATTTAAATACGGTAACATAATTTTGATTTGTGATTTATTTTAGTAGAAAATAAGGTGACAAAGGCGTTGAAAGTGGAGGAAACAATGGATATTTTTAATTCGTCTGACGGCGAAGAAGAAGGCGAATTTTTAACTGCTGTTAATCCAAAGTTAAGCCAAAGTTAATGAGATATACGTGCCACCAGAAAAACATGAGGCAATTGACCATGAGAGTGAAATTATCGAAGATAATGCACCATTTTCGTTGAATATTGCAGGCACTGTCGAATTAGGGTATGCTCATTGACGAAGATAAGGCGCACGATAAACCGAAATCGTAACCCAATGTGGAATCAGCAACAAAAAAAAAGTATAGCAGTGAGGAGACTGCCGACCGAAGCAAAAACCTATTAATAAAATATTAGTATTCCCTGGAAGACGTTGTCCTGCCATGACCGCCTTACTGCTATATAAGAATTTTCATGCTAATATAGGGTTTCGGACTATGATACTGCATGCTATATTTTCTGTTTGCCTGCTAGCAAGATCTCAAGTGGAGGGAGGCATTAAAAGAGACTTCAGAGCTAACTGCTGAAATAAAATAAAATTTCAATTTTTCATATTTGTATTTTTTTTTGACTGTTGTGAAGTCTCTTTTAATGCCTCCTCTTTAGATCTTGCTAGCAGGCAAACAGAAAAAATAGCAAGCAAAGTGCTATTTATTTTTCGCCGCCAATTCGGTTCATCCCCTCTAACGCTGCGCAATCGCTGTGATCATGTCATTCTCTCTGCGTTGTTGTGGTAGATTTGCTTGGTAATTGTTGTTGTGCAGTTAGCTTCAAGCGCGTCGGAAGCAAATTTCATCTGGGGGGGAAGTACAAATGGGGGGAAAGTGCAAATGGTGGTGCAAAAAAAGTTCACCAAAATTTCTTCACATGAAACATGAAGAAGAGAGAAAGAAGAGGAAAATATATAATACAAAAATATTATCGTTGTAAAAAAACTGATATTTTGAATAACTTTTCCTTTTAAATTTTTTATCTAGCTAAAAAAGTGGGGGGGGCAACTGCCCACCTTTCCCCCCGCTTCCGACGCCAATGGTTAGCTTCAATTTTTTGTAGATGTTATTTGGTAGCTACAGTCGGCATATGTCGATCGAAGTATTTTTATAACGCTTTATATATATGTACGTAAAAATACTTGCACAAAAAAACCTGCAAAATAAATTTATATTTACAGCTGTAATTGAATTACTACAGTCTGCTTATCATAAGCGTTCTTTTTCTTACCGAAAGAAATAGTTTCAGCCATTTATACAAAATTTCAAAAATTGATTTAAACTCTTATCTAAAATAAATCAGTTGTCATAAGCCGACTGTAGCTAAAAAAGTCTAAAAAAAAATTACAGCTAACTGTACAACAACAATTACATTTCAAATCTGCATCAACTACGCAGTGAGAATGGAAAGGTTCACAACGGTTGCGCAACGTTAGAGGGGATGAACGAATCGGCGTCAGAAAATAAACCGCATTTTGCTTGCTATGCTTTCTGTTTGCATGGTAGCAAAATCTCAAGTGGTGGAATGGCAAAATTAGACAAGGTACCGTTAAAGCGGAAAGCCGGTGACCGAAACTGTCAAAACGAAGCTGACATTTCATACAAAATATGCAACCAATGAGAATGCAATATGAAAGCAAAAATTGGCCAATATACCAAAATGGTTGAGTTTGACAGTTCTGGTCACTAAGAAAGAGAACACATTCAGCCCTAACACTACCTTGTCTAGTTGTACTATTAGTGGTGGCATCAAAAGGGACTTCACGGCCAGTCAAACAAAAACCAAATATCAATAATTTTAAATTCATTTAATTTTAACCTACAGCAGCTCTACATATACATTGAAAAAGCTATATCATTCAATGTTTCGCAGCGGAGCAAAGGGAGGGAAAAACCTATGTGTCAGCAGAGGAAATTATTGATGGTTGCTTGCTGCATTTGCTGAGCGTCTTGTAGTCAAGATCCAAGAGTGTCATTTAAAACCTACTCGCTGTCTGTATTGATGACGAGAGTTACTCGCAAAATGACGATGAAGATGACGCAAACCAAAGATTTACCCTCTACCAAAATCGTTCAACGAGCCTAAAGAAGTTTTCACTTCAAAAAATAACGAAAGTGCTTGAGTTTGTGTGTGCGTGGGCCAACGATATCACCATTGGTGGCACTTGGAGGACGTTTGCCAGCAACGAAAGCCAATTTAACTTTACTGCACTTGCTGATGCACCGGGAGATCGTTGGCCCACACACACGCACACACAAACTCAAGCACTTTAGTAATTTTTTTTATTATTTTGTCATTTTTTAAGTTTTTTAAGTTTGCAATATTACAAGTTTACGAAATAAGTTGCAAGTACAAGCACTCGAATGAAATATGTCGCGAATTGAATAAAATGCAAATTAAATAAAATATTTGCGCTAAGACACGATCGAAATGTGAAACGTCAAAATTTGCAACTGCCAAAATTTCATCGTCCATTTGACATAGCAAAAAATGCAAATTTATTTCAACACACACAAATTTTATTCAACCTGATATTTTCTATCCTACCACGACTGAAAAGTTTCCTTTTGACACTTACCCTTTACACGGAGGTTACACGAGACAGTACTGTTAAGACAGTCGCAACACATTCACAAATTTTTACCCACACATACTAACTTTTGCTACTGTCTGCTCTAATGCTTAAGTTTTTTGTAGACAGTTGGCGGGACAGTAGCTAGGAGAGTAGAATGATATTTAGCATATCAAGTCACAGAATACGTGAAAATTTAATAGAATTAATGGAAAATTTGCGATACCTTGGCGTACTCGTAGTTTTAAAAAAAATTTTCTTCATAAAATAGAAATTTTTTACTATTTTGTCTACTGTCTTGCCAACTGTCTGTACTCTTTTTTACAGACACAAAATTTGTTAACAAAACAATGATAGTTGACAACTCTGAAAATAAAATGCCGCAGTGGTGAAAAAAACAAGTGTGAAAATTGTCAAACTTTGTTAGATATATAATAAAATAAGAGCATGCATGTAATTATTTGAATGTTCAACATATTCCTTTATCACAACTTAAAAATTAAAATGTTAAAACACTCAATCCATACATTATTTTTTCTTGTTCGCAAACGAAGTTCCAGCAGAAAAAAGCAGAAAAAGAAGAAGATCGATCCATTTTTAAATCTGACCATGCATAGCAGCTGTTTGAGTAAAAGAAAAATTTTTCAAAAATGTTGACAAATACAACAACTGAAGAAATTGCCAAACTTTCAAAGCATATATAGACCAATATAAAGGTAATTAATAATAAGTTTTGCTTGCAAAAATCTTATTGCAACCTAACTTAAGTATTTATATACTAACAAACAAATTATATGCATTAATTTCAGTAGTTGCTAAGTAATTTCTTTGTGAGCTTGCGGTCGATTAAGAACAAAAGTGACGATAATTGTTGATATTTTTATGCACAAATACATGCAAACATTTTTTGAGGTTATGTTTTCGAATTTTCCTATTTTGTTATCTTTGCTGTTTGTATTGATGACGAGAGTTCCTCGGAAAAATACGATGACGCAAACCAAAGATTAACCCTCTACCAAAATCGTTCAACGCACCTAAAGAAGTTTTCACTTAAAAAAAAAATTTGAAGTCAATAGATAAAAGCTCTATAAACTAACATTTTATATACTTTGACGTTTAGGAAAATGGGGAAAATGTTTCAAAATTTATATAAGGACTATTTTTACTCCCCCTTAGTACAAATAACCAATTGTTGCATCGATAGTTTTAGCTGAATGGTAAAATTTCAGTTACCAAAACAAAAATCTTTGAAATAGAAGTATGTACTTGTTTCATCACAGTTCTTAAAACATATAAATTTCCTAAACAATTTCTAAGTGAGTATCTATAAAATAAAGTTGAGGGCAAAGATAACATATTTATAAACGGAAGGTTTTTATCTTACTTTTAATTTTGACTCTCAACTTCATATATGACTTACAGCAAAAAAAATGGTTTAAAATCATGTATCGTAAAAACCATATATAAAGTATTCTGTTTATTTCGTACACCACTGCTCACAAATCTCTTACAACCAACGCTAAACGCCTTATGTAATTTACAGCTAGAACAAATAAACTGCTGCAGAAAGATAACGATGTTATGTCGACTTACTTCACATACTTTATGCATATGTATTTATATGAAAGTGCATGTAAATTAGAGAAATTAAGGCAGCAAATAAACAATTAATTTAATCGTCGACAACAATAAAAGTGCACGTTCAACATTGTTCTTTGAGACAGACAGACGGACAGAAAGGGAGAATCACAAACTACACACAGCTACCATACAGTAAGGCTATTAACACACAAACATAGAGACACACTGACACGTTTCTGTAGGAAAATCACACGCAAACACACTAACACACACACAAAGGTATAAATGTGAGTGCGACTTAGACTGATTTGTTAAGGTTTAACTTCAGTTTAATGACATGACGTGACTTCAAACATTTACAAATTAAAGAAGAAAAAAAAGGGGAAATAAAAAGAAAGAAACAAGCGTACCACAGGTTAAAGGATATTGTTGCTTAAGGATTTGTTTTCAAGCTGCAGCACAGTTGGTAAAATAGTTTGCATGCTAGAGCATTGTACATAAGTGATAAAGTGATGGATAAGTTTGTGGTTTTGAATTAATTTCAAATCAAAGTACAGAGAAGGAGGAGTAGGGGGGAGGGCGAAAGCTTGTAAAAAATTGCTTCTATGCAAGCTATCAAAGGCTATTGGATATCAGTCATGTATAAAACGTTTAATTCAACCATAATTTTTTTGTATCGAAAGTGTGATATTTTTTGTGTGATATTCAGAAAAAAATGCAAAATACATGAAAACACTTTCTTAAAACTGCTGTATATTTTTTTTACTCTACTCTATTATTTTTTCAAATGATTATAATTTAATTGATTCAAGCAAATAACCTTTTAAAAACTATTTTGCTCGAAAACAGAAAATAATTTCGAAAAAAAGGAAATAACTCTCTTAATCCAAGTAAATCAGTTTTTAATAAATATAGCTTTTGGTATGATAAGAGAAACTTATTTTCTAGAAAGAAAAAAAATGTAAGTGCTGAAAATAAACGCATTTGGGCTAATATAAGAAAACATTTTTTAGGCCAATGAAGAATTTAATTCATTTTTACATATACTCTTTTTTTACATTTTGTATCACGTCACAACTCAAAATTTGAGTTTTTTGGTTATATATACAGAAATATGCATTGTTGTTATATCTTTAATTTGAGTGAATTCCGACCGATTTGCTGTTAATTGACGGTTTTACAAATACTTGTGTCGTTTTGACTTTAAGCAATTTCTTTACTTTTTTGTAGCTATAAAGTCTCATTTTTATTTATACCAAATTTTTTTTTAAATTTCTGCATAATTTTTCAACAACAATACCAACATATTAAACCTTAAACCATTTTTTAAATAAAAACCAAAGCAAGCAACCTAATTTTTTTGTAGAACTAAGGTACCAACTCGAAAGGTGACATCTCTCTAATTCAAAAGTATATTATCATATTGTAGCAAAATCGTCACAACTCAAAATGAAACATTTTTTCGAATGAGTTTTTGTAGTAATAATGTTACGACTCAAAAAGATACTTGCCAAAATATTGCTTAAAATTTCACTATTGACGCAAAATTTAAAATTTTTGATATTTTTGGTAGAAAATAAGTTGGTCTACCAATGTTCTTAACAATGTTCAGACTACCTTCACAATTAATGGTCATGATGTCATTTCAAAATTTCAAAAAGCTCTCCTGAAAAATATTAATTTTTGAGTTGTGACAGTCTTGCACGAAATGAGCGATATATTTATTCATATTTATTAATAGTTATAACCAGGGCTCGGATTTTGATGACCTAAAAAAATGACAAAAATTACCTAAAAACTGCAGAAAATAACCTTAATACTGACAAAAATTACCTAAAACCTGACAAAAATTACATAAAAAACGCAAAAAATTGCATAAAAATAAAATTAAATTTAGCATTAAAAATAAAACATTACTAAATTAAGATTTATTTTATACTAGCATATTTTGAGTTTTTATCTAACACTTGTTACATTTTTTTACATGCCCTTTCGTCAGTTTCACCACGCGCAGAGCTTTTTTTTCATTGAAGTCTATAAATAAAGCTACTCCTTTATCGAGAGGTAATGTTTTTAGTTGAAAGAACTCGAGTGTTAAAGGAATATGCTTAAAAATTTGCATTTTGACATTTTTTAGCACGAAAAAAAAGCAAAAAGAATATTTAAAAATTACACTTAAATTACCTAAAAAACCAAAAATGCTTTAAAAATTAAAAACTTCCAAAAATGACAATAAAATAACTTTAAAATCTCTAAAAATGACCAAAAAATGCCCTAAATCTAGTAAAAATTACCTGAAAACTAAAAACGATGAAAAACTAGGAAAAAATGCCCTAAATCCTTTTCATATTTGGAATTTAGGAAACATAAAATGGACGTTTTAAATAAGCTGGAAATATCTTAGAAGCAGCAAAAAAAAGATGATATGTCATCGAAATCCTAGCCCTGGTTATAACTCTCTATATCAGGGGTGGGCACGAACGACACCACTCAGAGCCTCATAAAGATTTTCAATACCTTCCAAAGAGCCACACCGTACTTCAAATAAAGACAAAAACCAAAAATAATTTTAGTAAAAATTGAGGTATTATTATTAAAAAAAAAATCCAATAACCTTCATGTGCTGTGAGATGTTTATATTTATAGCCTTTTTGCCCAAAACACTGAATAAAAAAATTTCCCAAGGCTCCGAGGTTTTCAATAGCTTCCCAAAAATAATTTCAGTGGCTGTTTTGGCCACTAATGGCATAAAAAAAATCTTACGAGACCTCCAGACAATACTTCTAAAATTGGCCATCTCCTGGTTGGGTATCTACAAATGTAGTCACCATATTAAATAAATGAAAAGGCATATGACTTTTTTACAAATTAAAAAAATTTCTGATTTCAGCGTGTCGAAACATGTCATTTTTATTATTCTTATATCTTTTGCACGTGTCTTATGCAAGTATGTGAGTACGTCTATGCTCTTGCATATCGGCAATTCCACAAAAAAATCTACCGCGACTGAAATATCAAATGTTACTGAACATTTTTTTAAAACCTACGTAATAGAGGAAAAAATATTTACATTAATATTAGGGATATTCACTTCAATGCTGAAATTTTAGAAATCGAAAATTTCCGACGAGTTGAAAAGAGCAACCCATTTGTAATGTTTCGTTTTTTCACATACATCTGTCAAACTTAAAATCGGCATCGCTTCATTTCGTTATTGCTTTTGTTATCAAAACAAATAATTTTGTTCATATTTTGTTAAGCACATATTAATACACGGATATATTAATCGACAGCTACTCAGCTACAAAAGAATTAATAATAATTTTGTTCTTGCTCGCAGACATTGCATCAGCTTTTAGGAGGAATTTGACAGAATGCCCTTCTTATTATTGAAATTATCATATTCACAATGACTCTCACTCATTAAACAGATTCACTTGTAGTTACTGAACACATCTTTCTTCGCAAAATTCCGACAATTATTTTTCATCAACTCAATAGGTGATTAAATTTAAGCAGTCTTTGCAAAACAACAACAATTGCACTGAAGTTTTCGTAAATTTCAGCATTTCGCAAATTTCAGCGTTGAAGTGATTACCCATATTGTGAAAGTACTGAAAGCTGATCTCAATTGGAATTTTTAAAAATGGCAAAAAACAAGATGAATGGCAACACAATATAAAAAATTTGAAAAATTTTTCACAAAGTTGAAAAATTTAAACGAAAGTTCGAGTTTTAAAAGTGTAACAATAATGTTAGTTAATTCATTGTGATCTATTACATTATTACATGAGAATATTTTTTAAGGTAACAACAACAACAACAACTCTGTATAGAGTCAATCATTTCAAGACAGACTGTCTAGTCAGGTTGTGAAAATAGCCACGTTTCAGTTAAAAGCACTAGCTTCTAGCGAAGCAAAAACATTGCATTTGGTGCATTTTGAAAAATTGTCGAACACCAATGAAATAAATAAGAAGGAACTAGAACAGATGAAGACATGAGTAGATGAAGTTGATATGTAGCATTTTTGGATTTTCGCGTATGGATGAATGTATGTAGTGTACATGCAAACAATTTTACCTCTTAAAACAACCATGTGCATGGCTATTTTAGAAAATTGCTTCTTCAGGAAGTTTGATTTAGTATAGATTTCAGTACAAATGAGAAACTTTGAACTCAGTTTTCTCGAAATTTAAAATTTTCTACATATCACCTTCATCCACTCCTGTCTTCAGATGGCAACCTGGGTAGAGTTGTTGGCTGTGATCTATAAATAGCTTACTGCTTTAAATGTCATATGATTAAGTGGCCGATTAAAACGTAAAGTTCAGAAAAATGTGTTCAAACATGTGTGAAATCATATACGCCATTAACAGTGACTTCATAACAGCTTAATCACTCGAAGACTATTGAAGAGGAAATGTAGCAATTTCCGAAACAGACTGTCTAGTCAGCTAAGTGGTTGACTCTATACAGAGTTGTTGTTGTTGTTGCCTTCTTAAAAATCTTACTTGACCTAAAGCTCACAATTAAATTCATGTTATAATAATAACATACAAAGTTTAATTAAATTTTTATTTTGTTTTAGATTGTTACGGTCCTGAATAACATTATGTTTTTCCAGTTCAATTAAATAAAAAAATCTGTATCGTAACGTATGTATCGTAACGTATCATATAATGGCTTGTATAGAAATATAATTTCAAAAGAATTTTCAACGAAACAATTATGAAAACATAGCATAACATTATTCCAGATAATACTAAAATAACATTGATAAAAAACTCGTAGACTTCGCAGATTTTTTCGTTTATATATTTATGTATTTAATTTTTTGTAAAGTTACGCATCCTTTATTGTTTGCTTATGTCTTTGGACAATATCTTTCTAAAAAGATAGATAACTTTCGATGTGTTAGCTTCAAGCGAGAAAAACTGAAAGGAACCTTGAAGATTCAGCTAGACCCTGAAGGAAATCACAGACTACGGTTTTATAGCGATCGGCGTAAGCTCCGCCTAGAGGCGGACGGGATTTTTAGTCAAAAACGGACTCAAAAGTTGTAAAAATAAAAACAAGTACAAATTTCATTTTTGACTACCTTTCATATGGTAAAGCATACATTTGCAAAAATTTTCCCAGTTTTGCGCAAAAATTGTTTGTAACACTACTTTTTGAGTTTTGGGAAGAATAATGAAGTTTATGTAAAAAACGTATGCGAGTTTGCAAAAGAGAACTTGGAAACAACTCTACATCTCCAAAATCAAAAAAAGCGAGTTCTCTGAAACTAACCGCCGGATTGAGTTCAAACTTTTGGAAAATATTAACCTTGGTGTCCGATGTTTTTTGATACAGACTCACAACATCAGCTGCAGATTCACAAATATATTCTCAAAAATATAAATAAACTTTACTTCTGTTTAAAAAAGAAAAACCTATAAAAAAATGCAATGTGTACTTTTTGAATTTTCTTAATTTTTAACTTGAGATTCATGTTAAGCATTTCTGTAAACATTTATGTTTAAAATTTAAATAAAGGGTTTCCCAAAACCAGGGATGGGCTGAAAAAAATAAAAAATCGTCATTTTCACTCCATGAAAATCGTCAAAATCGTTATTAACTACAAATTAAATTGTAATTAAGTGCCAAAAATCGTCAAAATTACAGTAAATCGTCAATTTTCACAACACTGTTAACATTTTTGATTGTCTGTGTGAACTTGTATTGAGTTCTAAAGTAGAGATTATTTATGGAATATAAAATTGCTTAAATGGCCGCCTCGACCTTTCATGACAATTTGAGCCCTTTTCCTGAAATTTTCCCATGACATTCTGGCATAATTCTGGCTCAATTGATGCAATGGCCAGTTGGATTTCCTGTTCCAGCACCGGAATAGTTCTGAGTTTATTGGCATAGACCTCATCTTTGAGAGAACTCCAAAAGAAGAAGTCCAACGGCATCAAATCGCATGGTGGCCAAATGACGTCACCCCGGCGTGAGATAATATTTCCTTTGAATTTCGTTTGCAACTGGCACCGTCCTGTTGAAACTTATGTCATCAAGATTCAAATCAGCAATTTCTGGCCAAAAGGAATTGATCGCGATATTGGGCATCACTCACAGTAACTGCGGTTCCAGCTGCATTTGTGAAGAAGAATGGCTCGATGACACCACCACCGCAAGTCCACATCATACTGTGCACCGTTTTAAGTGCATGGAAAACGCATGGAGCGCTCTTAGATTTTCCGTGACCCAAATGCAGTTCTGCTTGTTAACGAAGCCATTGAGATGAAAATGGGCTTCGTCACTGAAGTTGATTTTCTTCGCGATGATGTTCGAACACCCAATCTGAGAACGTTCGACGCTGCGCTTGGTCTGCCGGCCTTAGTTCTTGGGTCAACTGAATCTTGTAAGCGTGCTGATGCAAATCTTTTTCCAAAGTGCGCTTCAGAAAGCTTTTGCTAACGTCAAATTACTGACCACGCCCAATTACCAAACAATCGACTTTTTGGGTCATCATCAAAACTGACCGCTGCCTTGACTATATTTTTGTCCAAACGGGCGGATTGGGGACGGCCACTTCTCTTCGCGTATGCAACAAAGCCAGAGGACTTAAACTTATTGAATAAATTAACTACAGTGTTGCAAGATAGTGCGTTATGATGACCGAAAAGTATGCAGGTTTTGCGAACCGTCTTCGAAAAATATTCGCTATTTTCTTTAGTGAATTTTCACAATTTGCACGCGTTTCTCTTTCGGGAATGTCTCTATGAGTAAACCTCCATGCTTGCGGTTGACAGCTATATTAGATATAGTATTCTACGGTTGTCACACAAAAAATAAAGCTGATTCAAAATGTCAGTGACTTTTGGGACACTATGAAGGAACTATATACTTCACAGTGGGATAACTTTCATATAGTATTCTATTAAATTTATTAGAAAAAATGTTGATTACATAAAATTTCAGCAATCAAGTCATAAAACTCTGAAAATTTTTTACGTTCAGTATCTAGAAGTTTTGCCCTTAATTTTTGTTATGGCTTGTTATAAGCTTAGTTTATTTACTTGATAACTTTCAAGTAATCCTTCTATATCAATACTTTTTAGTTTGTTTTTTGCTTCTCTGTTTTTGTATATTGTTTTTCGTTTAGGAATGTAGGAGAAATAATTTCAGCGTCTTAGTAGACTTAATGCAGGCTTAAGCCTTCCTCAATATAAATATTATTTTCTCCACTGCTAGTCCTTTTGATTTCTTTGCATTTAGCCTTAATTTTCAAAGCTCCACTCCCACCCTTTCACTTGCAACAATTTTTCTTTTATATACTTTTGACACTTTGCCATTATTTGCCAGCGATTTAGCTGTTGAAGCAAACATTGTCACGCATCACGTAACTGTAAGCATTGCTCCCCAATGTCAACAGAATTGGTTTATTTCCCATTGGTACGTTCTCTGATAATGCTACATGCGGTGTTGTTTTCTTCCTTTATTTTGTTTTTTTTATTATTGTCTTCTCGACCATGTTTTCGAGAATATTATTTATTGCGGCCCAAAACTGAACTCTTTTATAAATACGAATATGCCTTTAGGGTATTAAGATGAATAATTTACCTTTTACGTTTCTTTTGTCGTTATCTTGTAGCATTTGTTAATGCAAGGAACGTTGTTTTGTCGTTGTAGTTGTTTTTGCCGTTTATATCCATTATTTACATGATTGTGGGTTCTTAAATTGTTCTCGAAAAATATCGCCTGAATTGCAATGATTTGTTGGTTGTTGATTTTTTGTGGGAATCATACCAAGACATAAGGGAATCTCCAAAATCACTAGTATAAAAATAGTATAATAAAAAAAAAAATTACAGCTAAAAAAATGTTTGTTGTGTGTGATGAAGTTCAAGTCAAAATAAGTTATAGTTCATAATAAAAGTGGTTGCAGAATAACAAAATTGCTTTTAACTAATTCATTCACATCGTTAAACTTAAAGAAAAAGTTTTCCACAGCGGCTGATTTATATCTTATATCTACTTTTTTTAAATACAAAATTTATCTCTTTTCCACACAAGTTTATGCCTGCGTTGGCCCAAATGCATATCCAACTGATTGGGATTTTGATTTGGCGGATATGAGATTTATCTCATTTCCACGTTGGTCCTTGGGTTTGACAATGGCCGCAAACCAGTTAAAATGAGTTTAGTGTTTTGAATTGCTTTTGAACACGGGATTGTTATTTCGAGTACCTTAAATAATTAACCACTATTATAGAATCAAATATACTTAAATACGCATTTTATATATATAAAATTTTTAAATTCCGCTGAAAAGCCAATTAATGTGCTTAATGAAAAATCCTAATTGCCAATAGGGGTTATGTTTTTCTACGTAGGTACATTCTGTCTGTCCCGGCTGATCCGGGAAGGATCTAGAATGTAAGTGCGTATAGGACGTGTATACGTATCTTTGGAAGATTTCATAGCTCCGGGCGAATAAAAAAAAAGCGACTCAATAAATAACAGCCTTGAAACAATAACACAGTCATAAGTGCAAAAGTTTTTGTTGGTTATGAATAATGTTACCAACTATACTTACTTTGTAAGTATCATACTTATTTTCAGCTTCATATACTTACTAAAATTCCATACTTATAAGTATACTTATTTTAAAGATTTATACTTAATTATGCTTACTTTTCAGCTCCGGTTGAACGTTTTTATTTGCAAAAGTGGAAAAAGTTTGAAAATTGTAACCAACAGCGTTAAAAATACAGACTCTGGAGTCAATTTTATTTTTAAAAAAGCAGCTGTGTCGTGTAGTTTGTCGGCTAAAAAATAGGCTATTTTTGGGATTTCTCGTGAGCTTGCTATGAAAGATATGTTTATATAAGTAGTAAGGAATGATAAATGAAGTCTTAATTTATAAAAATAAAAAAAAATCTATTAATGTTTTTTAATAATTTGGAGGCAGGTCGGCTCCTACACGATATCTCGGCATCTGTTTATCTGAAACAGAAAACCAAAGTGTTTGAGATTCAATATGACAAGGACTATAAAATAGACTATTAATATTAATTTTTAGCAATTGTTGTTAAATTTAAGTAACAAAAACCAAAAAAAAAATTCTTTTTTCGCTGTTATTTGTAAAAAAATATGGTAAACATCAATTTTTTTAACACGATTATAGTTTTTTTGTAAGTAGTTTTGTGTTAAATATGTGGTTAAAATTTCAGAAGGATCAGCCCACCGGAGAAATAGTGTGGGGCGTCCGCGAAAACGTAGTTTTGAGAAAAACGCTTTTAAAGTTTTTTAAATGCGTTCTAACATGAGTTCGGGTAGAGAAAGGTTTGGGTTGAAAAAATTATTTCATAAAAATTTAATACAATATTCTTAGTACATACACAAAAATTGTAAAAAAAAGAAAAAACTTTCGAAAGTGACCAATTAGACTTCACACTTAAATAAAATTTACAGCCAAGACAAATACGATTTCAAGCAAAAAGAAAAAATCAAATTAATGTAGCGCTTCAATTCAGTGACAGTGAGAGCGAATAATGATAACTTTTCTTTGGTCTTTGTATACATTTGAATGTGATTTTTTTATTTTTTTTTTATTTGACTACTTTGAAAGTGCGTATAACTTTTAATTTTTTGTTATGCTTTTGTTTATTTTTAAACTATTTTATATATTAGAAATATATATGAATTTCAAATATATAAATTAATATTTTGTTTATTTTTTATCTGAAGACTTTTTGGTTTTAGATAGATTGTATACACAAAACTTTTTAAAGAAAACAAAAAGAAGGTGTGACAATATTTAAAGAATATTGTGGGTTCTATTGATTTAAACATAAATTAGTAAATTGTATCAAAAAAATATTCAATTTGTTTTTCTAAGGTAAATTACTTACTCATACTTATTTTAAAAAATTATACTTACTAATACTTACTTTTCAGTGTTCTAAGAAGCAAATATACTTATTTTTTAATAACATGAGTTGGTAGCATTTTTCCATTTATGCCGTAGAAAATTTCAATCACGGTCTTTAAAAGCAAATTAATTTTTAATTTGGCAGAAAAAATTTATGTAAAACTTGAAAATAATTTTATTGTATTGCAATGACAGCTTCGTCTGACAGATTACTTCCTTCTGTTTCAACGCTAAGACCACAGCATACTGATGTAGTGGGTCTGTGAAGCTACATTTTTATACTCAACATCAACGCTTAATTATTCTAAAAATATCACAACAATACCCATACAATTGCTTGTTGCGAATAAATCGCAGTAGATTTGAAAAACCGCAGTGACGCAATAGAACATTAAATTTTTCTAAAAAGCGCAGTAGACCTATAGCAATTGCAGTAAAGTCCGAACACTGCAAGTTGCTATCACAAAATTGCATGAAAACTAAGTAGACATTTTCTGACACATGGCAAATAAAATCTATCCTGAATATTTTTGCAAGCGTAAAAAAGTGATCATAAAATACCAAAATTAAGTGAAAAATTTAATAACTACTAAACCAATCATAAAAAATATTTGCAAGTTAACTTATCGAATCCATTTTTCTTCAATTATCTTTTAAAATCAAAATGAAACTACAGTTGGCATTATAATCATTATATGCTCTGTTTACACCACGATTTTGTATCATAATGCGTATGTAAAATGTCCTACATTTTTGTTGTTGCGCAATACGCTTCTTTAATACGGCGTTCATTGAATATTGCTATTATTTCATTGTGGTATTTCTAAATTTTTTTAAATGTCTTATAAATGTGAGATTTTTTGTGGTATATTTAAATGTGTTTTTAAATGCATATGGGATTTTTGGTCATTCTGTGGTAATTTTTAACCATCGTGGGATTTTTGTTGGTTTTTGGGAAGAACGGTATGAATTTTTTTGTTTACCTTTGCCACGGAAATGGTGGTAATTAATTTACGTGAGTGCGGGTAAAAGGTTATTTTCTTAGGAGTTGTTCCGAATTTTGACTGACAACCTTGACCTTAGGTCTGTGCTAAGGAAGTTAATCCCGGTATCCCGGGCGATTTAAGACCTTTTAAATCCGAGGATTATCTTTTCTGGATCCCGGGATATTCAAATAATAATTTTTTATTACAAATATTCATGTAAATGCATACATTTAATTTTAATTTGATATGAACATAGAATAAGAAAAAACTTTTATTGAGGCTAAAAAAGATTGCTAATACGATGAGTGTGAATCACTGGAGCAAGGACTTTACAAAGTTTTAGAAGAATTAGCAACATCGGGAAGTCAGCTATGTATTTAAAAATTGTCAGATATTCTGACTTAAGAAATAATTTTGTTTTATGGTGAAGGCAATCGTGATCGAAACTTACAAAATGGCTTACCACTATTGTACAACTATTTCTCCAACTAGCATAGAATCAGAAATGTGCAATAAAAAATAAAACAAATTAATCTGCTAAATGTATTCTTTTAACAAGAATAACAGCCAAAAATTTAATTTGGAGTCTTTTTCGACCTTAATTTTCCTTAAACACAAAAAACTTGAAGACGGTGTACAAAAAAAAAACATTTATATAATAATACCTAAAACTGTTGTCTTTTTTTATATTTTTTGTTCTTTAACCCTCTTAATGGCTAGGCTAAACTAAGAACAAATTAATTTTTTTTAGGTAATATTCCTATCATTTAGGTACTTAAAAGATGAAAAAACATACCTTTCATTTTAACCTGAGCTACTTTCGTTTTACAAGCTTGTACTAAGAAAAAATTGTTTTGCTGCTGTTCGGCACAAAGTCTTTTTAATCTTTTAAAGGTTTCTCAACCCTTTAGATCTTTGTTATTTAAACCCTCTTAATATTCTGATCATTTCAGCCATAAAAAGATACAAAAACATAAATTTGATCTTTGTCCAAGCGCGTCGGAAGCTAATTTCATCTGGGGGGCAGTACAAAGGGTGGTACAAAAAAAGTTCACCAAAATTTCTTCAAAGAAACATGAATGTGAATAAACAAATTTTTTTATTTTAGTTTAAAATAACAAAAATATAAAAATATATAAAAAATATTAAAATTTAATTATTTTTAAAAGTTCTTCCAACTTCAATATTAGAGATCATTCTTTAAAGGATCTTTCATATGGTAATATGAAAATATAAGAAATAATGGTTGCTTTTATAAAGCAAGACTAGGTATATCTTTACATGGTTTAAATGCAATAAGGTACAAAAAGTTATATCAATTTAAATTATTCCAAAATGGTTCTTTCTGTCCTTGCGAGAAACAAACTCTTTCATCACCTCCATCGAATTCAATTCGTCGGTTTTATCTTTGTGAATGTGTATAAGTGCCGCATGTGTGAGTCGTTTCTGTGTCATAGTTGCTAGAAGATACGTTTCAAGTCGTCTTAGTGCACTAAAAGAACGCTCAGATGAAGCTGCTGATGCAGGCACATTCAAAAGCAAAGCAATAAGTTTTTTAACTTAATTTAATAGTTTTTCTTACAGTATCCGAATTTTTTGCAAATTGGGATACATTGCCACTACAATTTCAAGGTGTTTGGCCAAGCAATTGCTTCAGCAATTTCATCTGCAAAAAAGTCATCTGCATAAAGATCTAGTTTTGTTTTTAGATTTTGTTCAGAAGGCACTTTTCCGTTGAAGGCTTCGATTACAATATTTTCCAACGATTCCAGAGTGTCAAGATCTGTTTAAATGTGCAATAAGATTTACAAAGTGCCAGTTTACACTAGCTTCACTCAACCGACTCACCGAATGTTAAATCAAAGTGAGTCGGTTGAGTGAAGCTGGTGTAAACTTGCAAAAATAAAAAAAAAGTAAAATATCAACCTTTTTGATCGAATCTAGCCGTTATCTCATTTCAGAGAAGATCTAAAATTTCGAAATAATCTTTTCGTAGCCGCTCATGTAATGGCAACTGTACTGAAGGAACCGGATTTGATGTTTCTTCAAAGCGTCGAGGTGGATTTTCATCAGCTAATTCACAGTAGGGGCTTTCGCATGGTCCAAAACATTGGACCAACATGGCAGATTGTACAACATGTAGTACCATACGTAAGCTAAAATGATAGTCGAAATTTTTGGTTTTTTCTGCCGATTGTACAATACTGTACAACTATGTAAAATAACTGCTCAATTATTAGGGCATCTAAAAGTTGCTTAGCTATTAGCCGGATGTGTTCTGCTTGAGAGCTTGCAATGAATGATGTTGCTTTACAAGTTGGATCGTTCGAACGCTCAATCAAATTGTTCCATTAGTTTTCCATCTAACTTATCGTACAACATGTCGTCCAATATGGAAAGCCCCTAAGAACATGTCAAATTTTTTCTTACCAGAGTTGCAAAATTAAGAAGCATTAAGCTACATACTTAAGGGTGCTTTTAAACTAAAGTGGTAAGTTTGCAGTAGAAACTCTACATTTTGTTTTATCTTTTTGCAAACACAGTGAAATAAAATGGTTACCCGCAAGCATGCTTATGAAGAAGAGAGAAAGAAGAGGAAAATATATAATACAAAAATATTATCTTTGTAAAAAAAACTGATATTTTGAATAACTTTTGAAGTTTTCCTTTTAAATTGTTTATCTCTCTAAAAAAGTGGGGCAACTGCCCCCCTTTCCTCCCCGCTTCCAACGCCAATGTCTTTGTCCGGTTGATTTTTTTTTATTATTTTATAACATTTGTTTTTTGCTTTTCTTCGCAAAACGAAATAAAAACGAAAATCCAACTGACTTTAATGTCAAATATATCTCTAAATTTATTTTTATCATGTTGGTTCTTCTTTCTTTCATAGAACCAAACGATTGAATTTAAAAAAAGCTTTTCAAAATATATACATATAAAAATTAGTTTCTGCCATGTCCAATATATTAGGCAAATCAACTGAAAGGGCTACATTAATACAATGTGCTAGTTATAAATATTATTTATGTTTTTTGTGTTTATTAACAATTAGGGTATTCACAATTGTGTGGTATAGTCGTATGTATTTTTTTTTGCCATAGTTAAAAATGACAATATGAGCACCCTTTAAAATAGAATTTGTGGTTGGGAACCGCCCACTATAGCTTTTTGTTACTATGCAAATAAATTTAGTATCCAATTTGATATGTTTTATTAATATATGGCATAAAAAGTTTAACTTGCATTTTGAGCTCCTTTAATGTTTGCAATCAGCTGACTTTATGGAACTTTAAAAACCACGTTTGTAAAACATATCATTGGGCTACTTAAAATTACCACACTTTTGGTTTTTAGAGATTTCATGTAAAACAAGAAAAAATATAAAAACCGCTCGGTAAAGTGTGGTACAACACCACGGTGTTTTTTAACTACACTGAAAACCACGCAATTATGAATATTCTTAATGTGTTTTGTTTTGTTTTTGTTACTTTATAAATGAATTACTTTACATTATTTAGTTTCAAGGAATAAATATAAAAAAAATTGTATTAAAAACGTTTTGAATTATTTGCTCTTAAAATTTTCGGGATCCCGGGATTGAGAAAAGCTTCCGGGATTGGACTCCCTAGTCTGTGCCTCTCTTCCATCTCAACTTGCATCGCTTTGACTTCGGATGCGGTGAACCTATGTCAAGGATTCTTCGTCTGACTAATAATATGATTAATGAATTCGATTTCCATCACAGCAGATCCGAGTCCGAAATACCATTCTAAGCTCCAACCCCACTACCTCATCCTCTTCATTTTCTTAATATAATTAAAATTCCTATTGAATTTTTTTTTTTTTATTAAAGACCAAAGAACCAAGGCATGCGCCTTATACAAACAAGATTTGGTCTTAGACCTGAAAGGAAAGGGATAGATTATTAAGAGGAATTGATTGGAACCATATGTGAATTATTGATTAGGCGAAACAATCGTGAAAGACAATTTGAGTTGTTTTAAACCAAGGCTAGTGTTATCCTCGACAAGCATTTCCAGTCCTTAGTTGTTTCTGTCCTTTAATTCCACATTTTCCACAATTTGATAGTGGATTTTTAGTTTTCCATAATTATTTAATGTAGGAAAAAACAAAGAAAGTGAAAAGAACCATTCCCAAGCCCGGATTCGAACCAGGATCCTCTGGGTTGATAGTCTAGCGCACTCTCCACTAGACTACAAAGGCCCTAAAAGTTTGTAAAAATAAAATTTACTTTCTTGTTACAAATCAGTTATAGTTCATAAGTACATTACAGCTCATATTGAGCTGTCTGTACAAATAAAATAAAATAAATAAAAATTTATAAAAGCTATATAAAGTGTATTGTACACATAAATAGTTTTTGCAGATTTATCTTCTGGTATTTACAAGCACTACCAAAACTTAATTTAAACCCTTTAATAATGACAGTTTTATCAGATAGCTTTTCCGAATAAAAAGCTTTGCAGAAAAAATTGTTATGTTATGTATAAAGTAGCATCTAGTCGAACCTGCCATACATACATTAAAAACCTTAATTTTTTCAGTATTATTTTCTCGCTTTACATGTGTCGACATGTGTTGCTACATTCTGGTGTCATGTTTCTGTCCTTATCGTTTATAATGATTTGTTTATGTCGTTGTTGCTGTTGTCAAGGTTTGTTTTTATATTTTTAATGTGCATGCATTTTTTGTTAATATCCATTAACGTTTGAGGCTTAAATAAGTTATGAATTTAATTTTTATCTTAAGCTTCTATTAGTGCCTGAAGCACACATGAAACTTGTCGAATATTGCGGTTTTATGTACCTAATGTTATTTTTGCATAAAATCATAATGGAAATTATTGCTGTTTTGTTTTCTTAAAAAAAATCAAAATTATTTTAATAAGAATTAACATTCGTATTTATTCATAAATATGTATTCATTGTTATTAACCTTTTGGCTCTGAAAAGTTACACGAGAGGGCGCGCCGCGGCAAAATAGCCGATCAAAATTTGCTATTTCAATTTATAATAACTAAGCAAATATTTGCTTGAATTAAGTCGGAATTCGCTATTCCAATTTATAATAACTAAGCAAATATTTGCTTGAATGAAGTAAAAATTTGCTTTTGCAGTTTATAATAACTAAGCAAATATTTGCTTGAATTTAATCAAGATATTGCTTAGTTGCTATAAACTGCAAAAGCAAATTTTTACTTGATTCAAGCAAATATTTACTTAGTTATTATAAATTGAAATAGCAAATTTTGATTAGTTTTTGCTGAAATCTAGCTTATTTTTGAAGTGAAATAATTATTAACATAAAATTAAATTGAAAAATTACCACCATCTGGAGATTTGAACCTCGGCCGCGTGAGTGTAAGTGCATGAGCTTATCCTAATTTCCTTCATTAAGAATAAACGTGTGCTCGTGTGTTTAGAAGAAATTTGCTTGAATTGAGTAAAAAGTTGCTATTTGAGTTTATTATAACTTAGCAAATATTTGCTTGAATTAAGTAGAAATTTGCTATTCCAATTAATAATAACTAAGCAAATATTTGCTTGAATTAAGCAGAAATTTTCTTTTACATTTTATAATAACTTAGCAAAGTTTTGCTTGAATTTAATCAAAATTTTGCTTTTTCCTAAATACATGACGAGTGATTTCAATTTAGCAATCTTTTTCTATATTGACCAAAGTTTTGCTGATTTACTTTTAAGCAAAACATTTCCTTGATTTAAGCAAATTAATTTTCTCCGTGGACTGCAATATTTCTTATTTATAGCAAAAAATCTTTAAAATAAAACAAGCGAATGACTTCTATTGATATTGAAATTTATTTTAAGCAAATATTTGTCAATGTTTTCACTTTTCCCCAATTAACTTTTCAAAATTTCTGCAAGCTACACTTGAATTTTTTGGTACACAAGAAGGCCGCACAGTGTAACGATGTGGACATAAGTTGGTGTGGAAAAAAGGTCATAAATTTGTAAAAGTAAGTATGCAAATTTATAGTCAGGAGTCTTATTATTTGAATCTTAAAGGATTATTTAATATCTTTATATTTGTGGTAGTTATGGTCTTTGTAAGCTGCCTGTAAAAATTTACGAAATTTCTGTTTTTATAGTTTTGTACTGGATATTTTTCAAAATCCAAAAATATATTTTAGAAGTTCTTGCTTAGAACACAACTTTAAAAATATAAATAAAAAACTTTCATATACCACAAAAGAGGTTTTAGAAATCCAAGAAAACCTAAATTTCTAAATACAATTAAAGCATGAAAACATTTTTTAAGAATAATTAAAGAATAAAAAGACTAGCTTTTAGCGAATCGGTTTAATTCTATGGTGCACATCGGCAGACTCGTCGATCTCCAATGAATATCGGAAAAAATAATAAGCAACTAGAACAGACAGACCCTGATAGAGTTAAAGGCTTGATCTAAAAATAGCTACTGCTTAAATGTCATATGATTAAATGGCCGATAAGAATGTTAAAATTCTATCAAATTTGTTAGAACAAGTGTCCAATCATAAAAGAGTTTAACCGTGGGCGATTTCCGAAACAGACTGTCTAGTCTGCTGAGTGATTGACTCTATACAGAGATGTTGTTGTTGTTGCCTTATTCAATTTTACTTGATCTAAAAAGATCAACATTTTTGTCTAAATCAATTTTTAAGGCCAAATTTAAAAAAAAAAACCAAATTTTTCATAAAGTTTCAAGCGCAATAAAACAAAAAGGACATTTTTGTTTTTTTTTTTATTTTAAGTTTGTCTTAAAAAAACTCTTTCTCAACACATTCTAAAAATTTGAGAAGCCGAAAATAAAAAGTAAGGACTTTAAAACCTGTTCCCTGGAGAATTTTTTTAATTTTTTGACGAAAATGCGCAAATTTATAAGAAAAAATAACATGATACTAAATAACTTTATACAATAAAAAAAAATAAAAAATATTTTTTTTTTTTAAACTTTATGAAAAATTTTTGTATATTTTTATTTTTAAGTATGTCTTTAAATATGTCTTTCTTAACAAATTCCCAAAATTTAGTCAGACTACTTTCAAATAAGGATCTAATGACCAATCTAAAGCATGTTTTGACGAAAATGAGCACCAATTGTGTACCAAAAAATACATGACAAGGTGAAATTCCACATTTTAAACCAAGCAAGTGCTCAATTTAAGGCTTTATTTATTGTGCAAAGACAATAATACATGTTTCTTGAAATTTTTTACGTACATAATTCAAAAATGAATATCCCAAAAATTTAAATATTTTTTTAATATTTATGCATCTTTTTCTTGCTAGGTGGTGTCGAAAAAAAGTCGTTTTCACCGAAGATTTCTCAAATTGTATGCATCTGATTTCATAGTAGTGCATTTAGAATTGTTTGTTAGAGGTTTGACTGTAACATTCACTAGAATTATTAAGTTTGGTTACAATTTACTCTCCTTAATTTTACGCTGTCATTTTCAACCATTAAGATCTCCGTGGGTAAGAATTGTAGTGAAGGTCTTAGGCTTAAATATGTTAAAATATTAATTGTATATCCTAGTAGCTAGTCATTAATAGTTTAAAAATTAGCTTAATGGCCCATTTAAGTTTTTAACCGAAAAAAAATCTTAATTAGATGATTTATTTTAAAGCGATTGCTTATTTCAAATAACTTATTTTTTTGCACTATAGTTACGTAACTTATAAAGAAAATGTTTGAGTTTTTTTGGATAACAAACAGTAGTTTAATAAAGCACCTGAAATATGCGGTAGACACGATTTTACGGAGCTTGATTGGTAAAACGAAAAAACTAATTAAGGTTCTACTGAATTTTTTTGAGCTTTTAATTGAAGATTTCGGAAAAATTTTTATTTTTACTAAAATGGTAGTTGAAAAACTTAATACGTTATATATTTTATATTTTTATAAAAAAAAGTATTTCTCCAATATAAAAATCCAACGATTAAAAGTACTACATGTAACTCGTTTTCTCTGACTTTGTGTCGAGTAACTCAATGAATTATACAGTCAATAATTTTCTTTGCTATTTTCTCTCATTCTCAAGATTTATGTAAAATTTAAACAAACCCATGTATTAAAACAAAAATATTTTTTACTCAATAGACTTCATTGAATATTGTATGGAAGGCGGGTGAAGGACGTGGCCAATCTGAATAAAAATTTTTATGTGATAATTAAGTGAAACCAGTTAAAGATAAACCAGTTCATTTCCTTTCTTATGTACTTTTGTTCTTCATTTTGTATCGGAGGTGGGAAAAGGGTCTCCTTTCAATTTCCTTTTTAATACTTTTTACAACTCGAGATATTGCACTCTTATTCTTAATTCTCTATGGGAGGTGAGCAAAGGGCGTGGCAGATCTTGAAAAAATTGTTATATGATAATTATGTGAATGTAGTTAATAAAAAAAATAATTAATTCCCTTTCTAATACATTTTACAACTCGAGATATTGCACTTTTACTCTTAATGTTGTATAGGAGGTGAGCACAGAGTGTGGCATATATTGATGAAATTTTTATATGATAATTATGTGAATGAAGTTAATAAAAAAATAGTTCACTTGTTTTTCTAATACTTTTTGGAACTCGAGATGTTGCGTTTTTATCCTCATTTTATATGGGAGGTGTGTGAAAGGCGTTGCTATATTGATAAAATTTTTAAATGTTCATTTGTGTATCCAGTCAAAAAAAATTAGTTTATTTGGTTTGCACACTTTCTACAACTCGAAATATTGCACTTTTATTGTTAATTTTGTATGAGTGGTGGGCGAAGGGCATGTCCAATCTTAATGAAAATTGTGTCGTTTTATATTTATGAAATTATGACACATGCTGAATTTCATGTACCTACGATAATTCCTAATATTTTTGTCCCTCATCCCACAGATCTCGTTACACTGTGCGTCGCGGCAATTTAGACGCAAACACGAGACACAAATTTTTAAACACAAACAGCAACTAAACTAAATAACGAAGCAACCAACGGTTAACGGTTAACCATGCTGCATCTCAAAACTTACAAAGTAATTGAGTGGCAGCGGCCTGTTACTTTGATTAGTATTTGAAAAATATAAATTGAACAGTTTGCGGCTAATTTGCCGCGGCGCGTCCTCCGGAGGGTTAAAAAAGGTATTAGGTCCTTAATTAAAACCCATTACAAAAAAAAAAGAGACAGCTTTGATAGTATCGTAAGTGAAGACGTAGAATTCCTTTTTTAACAATTCTTTTTTTTTTAAATTTAAATAAATTGTTTTAAAAACATTTCATCTACTAAACAAAAATGAGCAAAAATCAAATTTGTGTACTATCATAATTCTTCTTTTTTTATATTTTTGGTGATGAATATTTGATAAACTCAATTTACCGTTTGGAAAATAAAAAGCACGTCTGTTCTATGATGCTGCTAGCTTCAGAAGAAAGAACAAAATTGGTGTCAACAATAGGGGTACTCAGAGGTAGTCTTGTTACGGTGTTAGATTGTTGAAATTTTGATGTACGTATGAACACACTCATTCTATTATAGTGCTTCACCTACGCTTCGGTCAAAATCCGATTGGAAAAAGTTTATTATATTTTTGCTTCTAATTTGAAAATGTTTAATAGCTATGCCAAGGAAAAGCGAAGAAAATAAAATAATTGATTGTATAATTGAAAATGCGATGGATGAAATAACGCAGATAGAAGGTTTGAAGAAACGTTTATATGAATTTGAATTGAAAACTTAATTGCAGATATTGACCGTGATGAAGCTAGCAGTGATGAAGCTAGCAGTGATGAAATCTTAGACGAGATTTATGTAGAATTAGTGCTGTTGTCTTCATGTCGGTATGGAGTAAAAAACAAATTTAAAAAATCCATTGACTGGCGTGAAAATGTCTTAACAACTCTAGATGATTGCCGCTTTTTGCAGATGCTTAGAGTAGAAAGGAGACAATTTGAGCACTTTCTATTACTTACAACCAACGAAAAGGAATTCCCTGTGCAAAATGAAAGCCAACAGTTCCCAATTGCACTTCGATTGGCGATTGTTTTGCACCGTCTAGGTTCATGTGGTGACAGTGCATCAGTAAGGAAAATTTTTGACAGTAGAACTAAGGAACCATTTTAGATATTACGAATAGAATTATTCGTGTTTTTCTTAAACTTCCTCCGAAGTACATTTATTGGCCGATTGATGCCGAAAGGATTCAAATAGTGGGAGCTACATTTGAATAACTGCCCTTTTGTATCGGATATATTGATGGATAAAAAATAAAGCTTGCGGAAGCTCCGGTTTAAAATCACGAGCTTTATTTTTCTAGAAATCATATTTATTGCATAAAAGCACAGGTTGTGTGGGACTACAAACTCAAAGTGCGTCACCTAGTTGTAGGAAGTCCTGGCAGTTGTCACGATGCCAGTATTTTTAAAAAGAGAACAATTTTCTGCGAAATTAGGACTTTTTTTCAGGTAATCAATGGATCGCTGGTGACTCTGCTTATCCTCTTTCCGAGACTATCATGACACCTTACAGAACAAACTCTTAGCAAATGGATTTAACGAAAAAAAACAAATTCAATTTAAGACATTGCAGCTATCGTGTCCGTGTGGAAAACGATTTTGGACTAGTAAAGGAGAAATGTAGAAGAATAAATTCTTTGTAGTCTTAAAAAATTATGTTAGGAATGAGATTTCATGATAGACGAAGTTATAAGTTTGCTTGTGACTGGTATTTGTCTGCTGCATTTTGCAAAACATTTTGATTACTGACTTTGTTATTGAACTATTTGGCAGTTCATTTGATAACGAAGATGAAGAAATCTTAGAAGATAGGCAAAACGAATATAGTTTAAATAATAGACAAGCTGAAATAAATATACCAGCTCTATATTACCTAATGTTTCAATAAATTATTAACGTTGTCATTTATTAAGATTTTTTTTAACTCATTTTAGATTTTTAAACCAAAAAAATCATTTTGTTATTGTTTATCTTTGTAGTTCATTTCTATTTCAAACATTGCCATTCCTTTTTTCTTTTTCCAATTGCATAATTCATAACTCATTCATAACTCATTCAACTTTTCTTGATCCCATTTTAATTTCTTTTCTTTTAACTCTAATTTTGTTGTTTCGAGTTTAAGTCGCTTTTCACCCATTTCTACTTCTTTATCAATTTTTTCTGGTCCAATTCTATGTTTTATTGCTGAGCACATTTCGTTCATTGTGCAGATCACTAAGCCTTTGCAATGATGTTTTTGGAGCGCTTCTTTCAAGTCTTTCGGCGAATGTAGATGTTTGTCTTGCGCATGATGAAATTGCTTTATTTTTAGGTATCGAATCGGTTGTGGGCTCATCTAATATAATTAAGGGCTCCATGTTTACCTCTGTAGGCTCCATTGCAATGTTTTCCGATGTTTGCGATAAACGTGGTTCATTTGACTCCATTGCAAACTCTTCACATAGAGACTCATTAATTGCATTAAAATTTGTGGAATCATACGCAATTACTTCCAATGCTGAACGTTTTTCGCCAAATATTTCTTGAAGGCGATCGTAATGTGGGCACATCTTCAAGACTTTAGTTGCAATAAAAAACAACATAATATTAATTAATGCAATTCTTTACATATTAATATTACAATTAGGTATTAATAAATGTGGTATAATATATTATAGAAAATAAGCGTATTGTTTACCATTAACAGATGGAAAATTATCTTTTTCATCCACAAGAACAGTTCCAGTAGACTTAAGCCACTCATTGTATTTTGAAAATGCAATCTTTAAATTTCGCATCTTCCAGTGTACGGCGTCTATTCCAATCGGTGCACACTGGTACATTTTCAGAGAAGGCGGCCAAAATTAATTTTATTTTTTGTAACCGATTTTAAAACAAGTTAACTCATTTAAAAGGAAACACCTTAAAACCTATGGAGCCAAAAAATTGAGGCGAAATATTTGGTATTTCACTCTGAACAGGGTGATTCAAAATATAATTTTTGTGTGTTTTTGTAAAGTTATCATTTTTGTCAAATTTTCCTTACTTTAAAGCCTCATATTTTTTTTGTTTTCAAAAAAATTATCTTCGGGTAATTTATTTTTTGAATGCGTGTTAAATTAGCTAACATAAGGTAAAAACCTGCTTATTCTACATAACTCAGTAGTTTTTTAATAATATTAAGATTAGGATAGGTTTTTATCAAAAATTTTCGCCTTTAGTGGAGTATAACTAATTTGCATCAAAAGTCTTCAAAACAAATTTTACATTGCCGGAAAGGTCATATTCTCTTCTAAAATCACATACCAAATACTTCTGACCAAGTCTGACCCGGGAGGAGCTAGAGCTATTTTTCGATAATATTTTGAATTATAACAAGTAAACTGTCATATAAACAATAAATTTATATGTAATGTCATGATCAATATTAAAAAATATATATAGTTTAATATAGAAGTTTTAACAAAATGAAGTTAATATAAAAATAAATCGGGTGATTAAAAAATTATGAAAGCTTGCACTAACTTCATGCAAAGTTTCAATGGATACGTTCCAGAATAAGGTACTGTGAGAGACAAAAAAGTACTATTGTTTAAACTTGATGGTACTATTTTCATAATCCTTTTTATCATCTCTGATTTGGAGTTCTGTCTTTGCTCCCTTTCATTTTATCATAATAAATCATTTTATCATAAAATCAAAATCACCAGCCGAACAACATCTCCTTTGTGCTCTAAACCGCAGCAATACTTTAAATCGAATATTTATTCAAAAGAAATTAACAAAACAAAACAGCAAAACAAAACAAAACAAAAATTAACAAAGCGAAACAAAACAGTTAGAAATCTGTATATTAATTTTGCGGAAAACGTGTGTCATTTAAATGCTGCCTAGTTTCAAATATTAAAATAAAGCAACTTTGAAAAATGTTATTTTGTAAGGTAAGTTTTTAATTCTGCTAATTACCTGATTATATTTGAGTGAAAATTTGTTTGAGTTAAATGAATTCTTTTTTTTTCATTATGGTTAGATCAATGGCTAATTGTAAGTTCATTTATTAAAATCTTGCAGAAATTTATTTGCTACAGAAAAGTAATAATGATGTTTTGTCTCACATAATGAAAAATGGTTTCTTTGATTTATGCGATCAACAAGAAATTGCTTTACACAAAAAAACAATTACAAATTTTTCGTTTAACTTAAAAAATCGTTGCAAAGGTTGTCGTCATGACAAAAAAAAGTTTTTTCAATTACACAAAAAATGGTTGGAAAATGAACTTGTTTTCAACAAGCCTCAAACTACTGGAAATAGAAGTACAAAAGCAGGGAGACCAACAAAATCAATTAATGAATGTAGTGAACGTACACGAAGACGCAAACTTAAAAAGGTAAATGAAGAACTTTCTCACAAAATCGTAAAGGAATCTTTTTTTCATCAAATACGTCCAACACAAAAACAAAAAGACAAAATTGCTATAGTTGAGAAAATTGTAGAAGCGAGCCCTGGTCGCACAAAAAGAGTTCTTAAAAGCTTTCCAACACCAACTAGAGATCATAAGTTCAACCCAGAAAAAGCGTTAGCACTTTTTTTGGATTTAAAATTAACAAAACATCAGTATATGGAGATACGAAAACGAACTAATGAAAAAAAACAGTCCTATTTTTCCCGAATACCGTGATATACTTTCTGCAAAAAGAGACTGCTTGCCCTCAAAAACTGCTATTGATATTACTTCCATTTCTGCAGAAGTAAAATTACAAGATCTTCTTGAACACACTGCAGAACGATTGTTGCGTACCCTAGATGAAGACTGTTTGAAAAATCTTGGGGATTGCAGTATTACCTTAATTTCTAAGTGGGGGTGTGATGGATCTTCTGGTCAAAAGCAGTACAAACAATGCAATGCTGAAAATTCATCAGATGCGAATTTATTCATGGTATCGTTGGTCCCATTACGCTTAAGAAATGATCGCATTGATTTTGAACCGTCAACTAGTAGAGCTACAGGGACTAATATCGATATATGGAAAAATGATACACCATCTTCAACAAAATATTGCAGACCAATTCGATTCGTTTTTAAAAAGGAAACGCATGACGTCACAATTGAAGAAACCGATAAAATTCAAAAACAAATTGAAAACCTTCAGCCAGTAATATTTCCAATTAATAATCATAGTATTAAAATTAATTTTAAAATGCTTCTCACTATGATTGATGGAAAAGTGACTCAAGCTCTAACAAAGACAATGGCATCTTCAAGCTGCAACATTTGTAAAAAAACATCAAGTCAGTTAAGCCAACCTCCACCAGAAGACAATGAATTTAAGAAAGCCTACGAATACGGAATGTCTCCATTTCACGCAAGAACTCGTTTTATGGAACATATTCTAAAGTTGAGATACGATTTGGAATTCGGACCTTTAGGTGAAACAGTGAGAAATAACGAAGAAAATCATGAAAAAAGAAAAAAAAAAAAAAATACAAAATAAATATATGGAAGTAGGCTTGATGATTGACCAACCAAAACAGGGAGAAGGAAACACAAACGATGGGAATACGGCTGGAAGATTTTTCTCTGACCCAGAAACTGCAGCTTCTATTACTGGCGTTGATGTTGAGTTAATAAAATGGTTTAAAATAATATTAGAAGTAATATCATGTAGCAAACAAATTAATTCCAAAAAATTTGGTCAGTATGCCAATGACACAGCAAAAATGTATAACGAAAAATATGGTTGGAGAAACTTACCGTCTACAGTGCACAAAATTTTATATCATGGTGAACAAATTATTCAACATAGTATGCTTCCGATTGGAGATTTATCTGAAGAGGCACAGGAGAAAAGAAACAAAGACTACAGATTCTTTCGTGAGCACAACACTAGAAAGATGTCTAGATGTTTTACTAATGAGGACCTTCTCGCTATTTTGCTGTGTTCATCAGATCCATATTTGTCCAATATTCGAACAAAATGGAAGTCTACCTCAATTGATTTAGATGAAGAAGCTAAAACACTTCTCGAAGATGATCAACACAGCTATGTAGAAGACATTTTTACTAAAATAATTTAATTTAAGAATAACAACTCAAATAGGTTAAAATATTGTTATTAAACAACAAACTTAATTAGTTTAAGTATTTGATTCCTTTTTATAAATTTCCACAAAATTTGGTAATATCGAAAGAATGAGATAATAGTTAACAACAAAATTAGATATGAATATTTACTACCTAAAATCCAAAAGATTTTTTTCTTTATTTAAGTAAAATAACATAATATAAATAATTAAAAACAAGTCAGCTGCTTGTACGCTTAAAATAAAAATTAAATATTTTATGTTGTTTTATTGTTTTTGTTTTTCAGTTGCAGCAAAAAGAAAAAATTTACTTTTATTTTACTAACTTATTTTTTTGAGTGTACGAATGTAAAAATATACAAAAACGATAGTGCTTTACATTGTCTGCTTTTAAGACAAGTTACTAACCTGTTGTTGTCAAAAAATTGAAACATCGCACTAAAATTTAGCAAAAACATATTATATAGAAGTTTAACCCTTAATACATAATTATTTTATTGCTTCATTTTTACGATCGATATCTTAAATTAAAGGTAAAAACTTCAGTTCTCCAACAAAAAAACCGCGTTGAAATATGTTGACTCCTTCAAAAGTTATAGATTTTTTGCCGCCTTCTCTGAAAATGTACCACTGTGCGGCGTCTATTCCTGTCTGCTCAACGTGATTTCTGTAGTACTGTTGAGCAGTAGTATTTTGAAAACAAAGAAAGGCACTTATCTTAATTTCTTTATAAAGGCTGATATCAAGAAAAATATTTACCTCCAAAATGCCTGTTTGCATGATTCAAGAATTTTTTTAATTTCTTCATTAGTCCGTTTTTTAACTTCCTTTAGACCAGCGATGCCCACGAAAATTATTTGAAGAGTGCAAAAACAACAACAACAACAACCAAAAGCAACAACATCAAAAAATTGTAAAATCTGGATGCATGGACGAATTACCAATAACACGAGTGCTGGCAGAGTCCGCGAAAGCGAACTTTTGTATATGTACACCGTAAAAATAAAAAATCAAGTAATTGCAAATGTTTCAGTTTTTTTCTAGTCAGAATACATTCTGAAATACCCAGCTTTAACCGTGTGGAAGTTTTCAGATATCCTTTTTATTGATTGTTTTATAAAACTAATTTTTTTAATTTGTTTTTTACGTTTTTTTTTTTGTGAATTTTTCATTATACATTTTTTTAATTTTTTGAATTAAGAATATTTTTATTTGCTTTTACCTTAATTTTTTATATATATAATTATCTTACTGTTTATTATTAATAAAACTTTTATATTAGATATTAAGATTAATATCTTTATTTTTTGTTTTATAGTTTTTAATTTTTTTCTTTTTTTGTATTTTTTTTTTGTGAATTTTTTATTATTATACATTTTTTTCTTTTTTTAATCTTGTAATAATTTTTATTTGCTTTTAACTTCATTTTTATATTTTTTATTATCTTACCTTTTTTCTTATTAACTAAGCTGTTATATTTTTAAGATTAAAATCTTTTTAATCTTTTATTATTTATGAAAAAATAGGCAAACTCCCAGTTTTTCGAAAAGTATTGCAAACACTGAATTCGGGGAATTACAGCAATCATGAAATTATTGAAGTTGTTGTAAAAGAGTGGAAAAAGTTAGGCGCTGGGCATCGCTGCTTTAGAAGTTGTTTAACTTTATTTTCATTAGACTGCATTATTCCTATTATTTTTTGTTTTAATATAATTTTCACGAGAACTGAACACGCTGACAAATACTAACTGTAAATTCAGTGTAGTGTTAGAGTGTTGAGTTGTTGAAATGTGACAAGACGTATATTTTGTTGTTGTGTTGTTGAAATAATCAACACTTTAGCAATCTAACACCGTAACAAGGCTATTTCTGAATACCCTTAATGTTATACAAGAAATTTGACAAGAGAGAAAAGTACCCACCAGGAAATGTGAGCATTCCCGGATGTTACCAGGAAACATTCCATGGAATGTAGGAAGCATTCCCCTTTGTTGCACACTCTATTGCTTTTTTTACATGGCATGTCATTAGAGGGAAACATTCCTCTCAGCTGTGATAAAAATGAATGTGGAAACATTCCTCTCCGCTGTCTTAAAAAGCGAATTACAAGCAGGCCTCTTCCCTGTTCTAAGAATTAATGAGAAAACAATCCTCTCCCTTGTTACGAAAATGCCCGGCCAGGATTCGAACCCGGGAACCCTGAGCGACAGTCAAGCGCGCTACCACTAGACTATCGAATTCTACAATAAGCGGCTAGAAAACAATGATATTAATATTTTCTATTGTCATTGCTTGACAATAAATAAAAGTTTCCAAATGCATTCTTAAAAAAGCGGTTTGGAAACAATATAAATACAGAACTACCCTTAAGCTTCCAAAGGATATGGTTTGGAAACAATATAAATACAAAACTACCCTTAAGCTTTCAAAAGATACGGTGGGGAATGTTTCTTTATCACTTTTAGGTGGAAGCCTTCTGATTTTTCCTGGAGGGTATTGTTAAAAGTAATTTGTATGTGTAGTTATAAAGCAATGTAGCAATCAATGCAAGTGAATGAATATTATGTTACACTGCAAAAAGAAAACTTATGTGCATGGTTTAATTTTAAACTTTAAGTTAAGTTATTACGAGTCGAAACCGTGACCAAACAATGAATTTGTTGTTCTTGTTAATTTTTGTGTTGGTAAAAATGAAATGTAAGTCAATGTTATGTTTAAAAAATAGAAATAAATATTTCAAAAACATATGAATTTCTTAATTCCGTATACTTAATTCGCATTAAAAGCTAAAAAAATAGTTTTTTTCAGCACAAAAAAAATTACGAAGATATCTTGTTCGGGTTCTTAGATATGAGTTTTTAAAAATCACCATAAAGCAGAAAAAGCTGAAAAAAGCATAATTACCGCCTAATATTGTAAATCGAAAACGCAATCCAACTACAAGTAAGACACGAGAAGCAATACTTCTTTCTATACGAAATGCTATTGCTTCTCGTATCTTGCTTGTCGTTGGCTTGCGTTTTCGATTAACAACATTAGGTGGTTAACTTGTGTTACCACAACAATAACAATATAAGTCTTTTAAAAAATGTGTAATTTAACGGTCACAAAAAAATTAAGTGACGATTTTAGCGTGAAATGAGTTGAATTTCAAAATAATACAAGTTAAGTTTTTTCTAAACTTCTTTGAAGATATCTAATAATATGCTGGATGTTATTAAGTCTGTAGAAAAAACCTTGATTAATTCTGATTGTAAAAATGTTGCTTGAATGCTTTTGAAAGTAATGCATATATTTATGTTTGCCTATAATCAGTAAAAGTTTTTCGTACTTATAATTAACCTTCAAATAATGTGTATGTATATTTGTAAAAAAAAACCTTACATATTTTTTAATTCTGTTTAAATTCTCTTCAGTGTTAAAAATAAGTCCAAATTTTTTATTGACATAAACAAAATTTCAATAGATGTAAATATGTACAAAAAAAAATTCATTCAAAGGGTGTTTATGTGCCAAATTGACGTTTTCACTTTCAAATTTTTATAGACAATCTCACCAAAATATAAACATTTGAAATTTGTGCAAAACTTTATATATTAGTAGTGCGTTGGAAAAGCTCAAAGCTCGGATTTTTACAATGAATAAAAATAAAATGAAACATTGAACAAACTTTCAAAATAACAAATCTTTAGAAAATTGTATATATTCGAAATTTCACACAAAAATGTTGTAAGGCAGAAACAATTAATACATACAACAACGGTAATAGGACAGATTTGACTTGTCATGGTGCATGAGTAACGCTCGCAACTCTTTTTTTTCGCCAAAAACAGGACAAAACAACAAGATTTCTAAGATTTTACTGCATTTAAAGGACTCTCTCAAAAAAAGCTGAACATTTTCGCAGGACACAATTTAAAAATTATTATGATTTCTATGTTTAAAGAATTAAAATAAGCATTTTTATTGATAATATTATCAAATTTATGGAAGTGGTGGTAAATTTTACCTTATTATAATATTTTTTTGAACTACTCTCTGAAGTAGCTTTCCAGGGTTTTAATATTTTGTGTATGTTCTTATATCATTATCATTGTTATTCTGTTGTGTTTTCGTGATGGTAGGTATAGCATGTGTTTTTCATTGAAAATTGTTTACCACCACGTCAACGTTAGCGTAAGTATCCAATATAAAAAAGTTGACCACACGTCAAACTAAGCGTTAGGTTATCATAGAAATTTGTTGACCACTCGTTCGTTCTATTATTGGTAGAAAATCTTTTATTAGGAAAACATTATATTACGGATTATTTTATGTTTCATGATACTCGTATGTTATTGATGTTTGCACATCATGCCCATTTAAAAAAATCTGTGATTTAGTATTAGCTGAAGTTCTAGAAGACAACGGCTAAGTTAGCAAAGTTGACGATAAATTGTCGATACTAATTTCTGCATTGAAATATGTGACGTAAGTGATGAAATATGTATGGAAGATGCTACATGCACTAAATCTGATGGAGCTTGTGAACAGATTGTTGTCGAAATTTAGAGCAAGGGTAAAAATAAAAATGTAAGTGTAATTAATAAAAATCTCCAAAAATGCTGATCCGTATTTTCTACAATAGTTTTTTTTATACGATCTCTTTTATTTCTTTAAATATATATATCATTTGCTTGTAAAAAACTGCTTTTATGTTTTGGATTAATTTTTATTTTATAATTTTTTTAAAAGTTTGCGATGTAGTGTTTTTTTTATATTAAAAAAAAGGCTTGTGAAATAAAGTGCAAATTTTGTTGGACTTAAAAAAAAATTTTATGGTTGTATATATTTTATTTAAAAACGTAGTAGCTTGTTGTCAAAGAAAAAATAATAACTAAAAAATCTTTTTTTATTAAAACTTTGTAGTAAAATTGAAAAAGGGTAAAATTTACCACCATGTCACTGACTATGTCCAAATAATTCACCTCCATAGTTAAAGGTTAATTTAGGAATTGCTGCCTAAGCTTCAAAAATTAATTAATATTATTTTAATTATTAGGTATTTGCATTTAATATGTATTTTTGTTAAAACCAAAAAATTTAATCTTATTTAAATTTCAATTATTTTCAATATAAAAATAAAAAAAAACAAATTAGTCTTCTTAAAACTGCACATTAATTAGATTGTCCAAGTACTCCTTTGCAGGCACTCTTTTTAGCAGAACAGGAATGAATATTTTTTTTAAGTTGATTGCTTAACACACGCTTGCGTTGCACAGACACTTTTAACAGAGTCGCAAAAAAGGGCAAAGTGTATTGAGGAAAATTTTTGACTTATAGCTAAACAAAGTATGAATAATAAACAAATTGGACTAAATTGCAAACATGGGAGAAAATCAGAAAAAACAGGACAAAATAAAACAAAGCAGGATTTTGAGCCAGCTACACAAAACGCCGGATTTTGCTTGAAAAAACAGAGCTGTCCTGCTCTGGAGCGGAGATGGACAGATGGGATGGATAGGACAGATGGGAGCGTTATGCATGAGTTAAAAATCGCTATGTACTATAAATAGTAACTAGAACTAAATAAACTTTTCGCATGGATCATGCAATAGCTTTACTTTATTTGTACTGTTCTAATAAATTTTTTTTATTGAAAACATTTTCAAGGATGCCCATAAATTGTAACCCCTGGGCCCAAACGTAGCTCTCTACAGTCCTGGCCAAAATATATTGGGAGTATACTTTAATAGTGATATATAGCTGAAAAGAAGGGTTTTTTCTGGAATATGATGTTCTGAAATAATAAAGACAATGATGCCAAAAAATTTGCTACTTTGTTGTGGGTCTCACTTCGATATTTCACACAGCTAAAAAGATAAAGGATCAAAGATATGCTTTGACCTTAAACAAATCGATTATATGAGCTTATCCAAAAAAATCCTTTTGTGAATTTATTCCATGAGAAACCTCCTTAATAAGATCATACATGGTCACACTGCAGTAAATATTTACTGCATTACTAGAAGCAGTAATCAGTAAACTTTTACTGATAATGAAATTCAATTTGCATTATCAGTAAATTTTTACTGATTACTGGAGAAAATTGCAGTAAAAATAAATTTTTACTGATTACTGGGAAAAAATTGCAGTACAAATAAATTTTTACTGATAATGAAATTCAATTTGCATTACCAGTAAATTTTTACTGATTACTGGAAAAAATTGCAGTAAAAATAAATTTTTACTGATAATGAAATTTAATTTGCACTACCAGTAAATTTTTACTGATTACTGAAAAAATTTGCAGTAAAAATAAATTTTTACTGATAATGAAATTCAATTTGCATTACCAGAAAAATTTTACTGATTACTGAAAAAAATTGCAGTAAAAATAAATTTTAACTGATTACTGGGAAAAAATTGCAGTACAAATAAATTTTTACTGATAATGAAATTCAATTTGCATTACCAGTAAATTTTTACTGATTACTGGAAAAAATTGCAGTAAAAATAAATTTAATTTGTATTACCAGTAAATTTTTACTGATTACTGAAAAAATTTGCAGTAAAAATAAATTTTTACTGATTACTGAAAAAAATTGCAGTAAAAATAAATTTTTACTGATTACTGAAAAAAATTGCAGTAAAAATAAATTTTTACTGATTACTGAAAAAAATTGCAGTAAAAATAAATTTTTGCTGATTACTGAAAAAATTGCAGTAAAAATTTATTTTTGCAATTTTGTTCAGTAATCAGTAAAAATAAATTTTTACTGCATTACTAAAAAAAATTGCAGTAAAAATAAATTTTTACTGCTTACTGAATAAAATTGCAAAAATAAATTTTTACTGCAATATTTTCAGTAATCAGTAAAAATTTATTTTTACTGCAATTTTTTTTAGTAATGCAGTAAAAATTAATTTTTACTGATTACTGAACAAAATTGCAAAAATAAATTTTTACTGCAATTTTTTCAGTAATCAGCAAAAATTTATTTTTACTGCAATTTTTTTCAGTAATCAGTAAAAATTTATTTTTACTGCAATTTTTTTCAGTAATCAGTAAAAATTTATTTTTACTGCAATTTTTTTCAGTAATCAGTAAAAATTTATTTTTACTGCAAATTTTTTCAGTAATCAGTAAAAATTTACTGGTAATACAAATTAAATTTATTTTTACTGCAATTTTTTCCAGTAATCAGTAAAAATTTACTGGTAATGCAAATTGAATTTCATTATCAGTAAAAATTTATTTGTACTGCAATTTTTTCCCAGTAATCAGTAAAAATTTATTTTTACTGCAATTTTTTTCAGTAATCAGTAAAATTTTTCTGGTAATGCAAATTGAATTTCATTATCAGTAAAAATTTATTTTTACTGCAATTTTACTGGTACTGCAAAGTGCCCATCTATGAATAAGATCAAGTAAAACAAAATAATTTTGTTACACTTTTGTTTTTGAAACAAGCAGGCCGGCTTTTCGTTCTGTAATTGGCATTATCGAAAATAATATCAAAGTGCAGCATTTCTAACAAAAACCAAAAAAAAACCAATAATAAATTCATTTTTAAACACAACTTAACTTTAATAATTTTATATAATGAAACCCAAATTTTAAGGTTTCCATAACAATTTTATTTATTTAATTGTAAGAGTAATAAATATTTTTATTAAAATATAATAATAAGAAACAAAATATGTATAATAATATTAAAAAGGAACATAAATTTCAGTTCCTTAATGAAATTAATTGTATAAGTATAATATTTATACAAAATAATATGTAAATGCATAAAAAATGTTAAAAAATTAAACAACTTATTCAGTTCAGTGGAAAATTAATTATATGTGTTGCTATTGCCTTTTAATTATATTAAGCTAAAATTGCACGTTGAAAAAAAACATAAAAAGATTTAATTTAATACATTTATTGTGAAAAGACTAAATTACATATAGACTTGAAATTTTACTTTGGTAAATAATACAAAAAATAGTATTAGAGAAAAGTTTTTTAATGCATTTTCTTCTCGCTAGATGGGGTAAAAAAGTAGTCGTTTTCAGAAAGGGAATATTTTGGTCCCAATTTATCAGAAACAAAAAATTAAAGTGCATATTATTAAGGGTGCTGGTAGCTGCAACCTACACTAGAATTATTAAGTTTCGTTACAATTTGCAATTGGTACGGGAATCTGAAAGGTTAAAAACTACAGATTTCTTTAATAAGTAATAAGTAAATTTTTTACTATTTGGCCAAACTCACAATAAATATCTTAAATTAGGTTTTTTTCATTTTTTTTCAACGTGCAATGATCATCTTAAATTTAGAAGTTCAAATGTATTCATTTGCAAGTATTATGGAAAACAAAATATTTTCTACCATTTCCAAAGAAAATCTATTTTTAGTTTTAAATTAGAAAAAAATACTTTCAGCAGCAGACTTGGAATATTTTTCACAGAGTTAAAAAGTTATTTGTAAAGGATTCGGTTGCTTTAATGCATTTTTTGATTAGAAAATATTGCCAAAAATGTCTTAATGCTATCACTTATCTTAACGTTTTTGTCGAATTGAAGGGATTGCTTACTTTTTATATTTTGAAAACAAAAACCTATATTCATATTAAAAAAGATTTTTTTGAAAAGTATCCAAACTTACACTGAGGCTTAAAAAAAGTATGCATCCATTTTTGAAGGAAATAAATATCAAATGGATCCAATTGGATCCAAACGGCAACACTGCTGTAAAGCATTTAATTAAGATTTTTTTGGTGTACTTCTGCCTTATTTAAATAATTAATAAAGAGAACAAAAACCATTTGAGTTTTTTTTTTCATTTCGGATTGTTAAAAAATCGGCGAATCAATGAACAAGCGGTTCATATCGGCGTATTTGTCACAAGTACATTCATTCAAAAAATGGACAATTTATAAATAATAAGGAATTTTAAACTCTATTCTGCTTAGTATCTCAGAAAAAAATTAAAAATTTGTATAAGAAATCCAAATGAAATTTTTTCCACAATTTTTCGAAAAATGCATTTCTTTTCATTTAAGTTTCCTTGTTTATGTTATTTCTGAAAACAGAAAAAGTAGACACCTGTTCAAAGTTAAAACGGCTTTCTACGTTGAATAGTGTAAAAAAACCCCTCATTATTTACAATTTGTTCGCATTTCATGAAGTACGTTGTTCCACATGTACGAGACTGTGCCGATGTATTTCGCTAGTTTAGATTCATTGATTACCCAATTTTGGTTCACTTTTTTTATGGCTAAGCATTAAAATAAGTAATAGATTTCATTATAAGGTATGTATTTTTGTTACATATGCAACTATGCAATTCTGTTACATAAAATAGTTCGATTCTTTCAACATCAGTTTTTTCCTGCCAATATGTTGACAGTTCAGTAAGTTTTTATAAATATGTTTTTATTTCGTTCAGTGCTGATTTTGTTTTTCATAACTTTGAGCAGTGGCAAACAGAAAAAACTACCTCTAATAATTTCTCAAGCAATTAAGGTTTGTTTAATTAAATTGTTTTATAATTCGTTATAATGATTTTTTTTGTCATAAAAACGTTAAAACATAACACCGGGCTCATATATATATTACCTAGCTCATATAAATATTAGATAGAAAACACGAAGTTTTTGAATTGTTAAGGAAAAGGAACCACTTTGTACCAAAATTATAAAACAAAGTTCTTAAACAATACTGTTTTAGCAGTTGTTGCTAGTGTTTGATTCTACCTCAAAGAAAAGGATGTGCAGGCAGCTAAGTTGACGTAATTGAATTTTTATGCTAACTACAAAATCTAGATTTATATAACTTTTCAGACCACTCTGCTAAAACAGTCCGGTCCTTTATTTTTCCTCTTTTCTTAATCCTTATCCAACTGGCCAGTTAAAGTAAAACACACAACCGAGTGTGGATCAGAGTTACATATTAGACAATTATACCTTTCCTAGTGAAAAAGTCACAAAAAAACTTATATATGTATAAGTATTATATTGAACATAAGAAAATTCTTTAGAAAGTATAACAAAATATAACAAGTTTTTTTTTCTTAATTTTAAAAATAAAAGCTCAATTCAAGCTCCCTTAAGTCAAGTATCAAGATATTTCTTCAAGAATTAAGAATGATAGGAATAAGTATGTATATTCAAAAACGAGCATTTGATTTTTCTGAACAAGATTTACATTTTCGCAATACCACCTAGATGTTGGCCAAATTAATGGTGGCTGTAAGTACATTTGGCATCGGTACATATGAAATAACTATATATTGAAGAAAATCATACAGAAAGAGTTTTCTACGTGATATTATTGACAAACTATTGCATATGACAAACTTTTTTAACAAATCAACTTACTTTACTGATTACCTTCTTCATATCGTTATATGAAATTAAAAATTTAAAAAATTTTACAGGAGAAGCAAAAAACTCTCTAAATTTTGTTAAAAAAAACGTAATTTTTTTAGTTGTAGGAGTGTAAAATTAAACACATTCTCGTAAAGAAAAATTTTTCGAGTCTCGTCATGTTTTTGAGTACACGTTTTTGGGAACCCTGAAGAGTGGCAGATAGAGTTTAAGTGTTTTTAGAAGAAATGTTGGAGAAGAAAAATTAATTGAACCAGCTTATGTATTTGACTCGCTAGGGGTCAGAGATTTTTTTATATGAACTATAATAAACATATTTTTTTTTCTATATTTTGTGTCTTTGTATGAGGACCCCTACAATATGCAGTGAGCCACAAAAATGTTCTTAAGAACACGCCTTTGTAGTTAACATTTAATATTTATACTTGTAAAAAAGTGTGAAGCAAAAAACTTTACTTAGAACTGAAAAATGCCTTCTTATAGCTTTTTACAGTGAAATTAAGATATTAATTACTTCTTTTTTAACTTTATTATGGTTTCTGTATAAATTTTCTGTGAACAATTATGTGACTTAAGCATTTAACAATTTTTGAATATTTTGAACTCATTTCATTAATATTTTATATGCCCTCCTTTGGCTTTAATGATGAGCTGCATCCTCTTCGGCATACTTGCTTTCAAGTTTTCCAATATTTCGTAATTTATCTTGTACCACTTTTCATTAACAGCAACCCATAGCTGCTACAGATTTTGTGGTGTTGGTTTCCGAACAATTATTTTTTCTTTAAAATATTCCACATATTTTCAATGGGATTTATATCAGGGGATTATGCTGGCCAATCCATGCAGGTAATACCTCGGTCGCGGAGCCAATTCATTGTAGTTTTGGCCTTATGTTTGGGGTCATTGTCCTGCATAAATATTGTGTCCCCTGGTTCGCAGCCAAATTTTTCGAGACTGGGTAGGTAGGAGTCTTCAAGAATGTCAATGTAATCTAGAGCTGTCGTTTTTCCTTCAATCTTACGAAGAAATCCTAGTTTGTTTCCCTGAAAACAGCCCCAGATCATTAGACCACTCTCTTTAAGACATCTTCGAATCGTTTCTGAGCAGACTCGAGTGTTTAAAGACTCGGCGATGACATTTCTGGCCTCTACCGCATTGTCGACCGCTCCTGATACTAACAGCCTCCTTATCGCCCTCTTTGTTTGTGAACACAATTTTTGTGGACGCCCAGCTTTGTTAGTGTTTGGAACGGAATCCATATTTTTTCTTATCTTCGTGATAAATCCCAGGGAAACCTAGCACTTTTCCGCAATTTCACGCACACTTTTCCCTTCTAGAAGATATTTTTTAATGGCTGAAATTCTATTTGAGTTAATAACTTTCGGCATGATTTGAAGTAAAGATTATTTTACTCAAAAGCCGATTAAATATGCGTTGCGAAAGAACTAATAAAAACGGCGAAGTAAATTAATTTTTTTTAAAGCGACAACCGCACGCCATTAAATCCGAACACCTATTAAAAAAACCACGTGAGTCACAAAATTGTTCACAAAAATTTTACAGTACCGTTAGCTAGTGCAAAACCAATCAAACAGCAAAAACAAAATTAATATGCAGTGTGGATTGTGAATGTGTTAGTTGATAAGAATACAAGAAAATTTGCAATTATTGCCTTCTCAGTTTAAATAAATACGTTAAAGATTTGAAAGCAAGTTTTTTATGAACATTTTTGTGGCTCACTGTATGTAATTTTTGCATCTCAAAAATAGCAAATCAGTGACATATATCTTATATTTTATTTATCAAAAACCATTTAAATCAGTTTAATTATCAATTGAAGCACCAACCAATGCCAGTGTAAATATTAAATAAACAGAATATTTTTCATGCAAATTTTGTATTGTATTTCTTTTGAGATGCTCTCTCTCTCTCTCTCTCTTTCTCTCTCTCTTTCTATTTGTCTCTTTATCTTGTTCTTTATTTTAGGAAGTTTCACTTCTAAACCTTTTTTTATATTGAAGCTTATAAATGAAACTGCAGAGCTAACTTCGTTATTCCTTAGTTTTTAATAAGGAAAAGCATTCGGTAGGATAAGGGTTAAGAGTAAAACGCTAATATGCTCGTTGCTCTGCTGTATGACGTCGATGTTAATTACATTTTAATTTCCGCAAAGTCTCTAAGCTCTGTGCATGCACACAGCCACAACCATACTCTTATCCACAACGACATACTTTTTCACAGTTTTAACCAAGCTCATCAAGTGTATTTAAAAGTGGCACCAAGTGGCACTTTGAGTTCATATATAAACACCTACTTTCTGGGTTTCAGATCTACAACAACGAGCGCCAACAAAAACCACTTCACTAACTTAAATGTATAATTTTTGCAGTATATGTCTGGAGTTGGTGTCAAAGTTATTATTAATTTTTAATTTTAAACTTTTAGAAACTTTAAATGTTAGCGTTAAAAGAAAAACAGGCATAACCTTAAAGTTGAAGTGTTCTTTATTACTGTATCAAGTAACAACCCAGCGGGAAAAAAGCACTCCGAAAGGCCTTTTTGAGTGCTTACAAGTCAGCTGAAAGCGTGAAGGTGCTGACCCACTTATTGACGTATGACACGCTATTGTTAATTTAACAGTGTATGTCGTAGGCATGTGAACACAAGCAAATAGACAAATATGTTTTTGAGTTGTGAGATTTTTCAAATAACATTTCCAATTTTCATGCAATATATGGACATGTATACATATTTTCCCATTTTTTTGATGCGCCTAAGGACTCGGCCACGCACTAAGTGAGCAATTGAGCGATTAAAAATATGAAAATCCAATGAAGTGACCACGGATTGAGCAAGCAACGAGCGATGATCGTTACGCTAATGAGCGCAGTCACTTAGGAATCAACATGTTTTAATTTGTATTTGAGTAGTGAGCGATTAGACGTGCACATGGAAAAAATAAATATAAAAATTTATATATCATTTTTTAAAATTCTAAGAAATATATTTTTTTAGAATTATATTTGAGCTTAACCCTCTAATGCCCAGGCCCGCCTATAGGTGGGGTTCACGCCAATCTCTATCCAATCGTAATCTGTGGAAAAATTTCAATTTTTTTTCTTTAAGAGTCTAGACGAATCTTCAAGCTACATTTCAGTTTTTCTCTCTTGGAGCTAGCATGCTCTGTTTGACAATTACGTAAATTTTAATTGAAATTTCATCATGTTTTTACGAATTTAATACATATTTCACCCAAAATTTTTAACTCGATTTTCGGGGAATAAAAAAATACCTTATTTGAAGGCAGGAGGTAATTGAAGGAAGGAGGTAAAAAATATGTAAAACAAAATGCAAGGTGACAAAAAAACCGCTGACATTTTCACCAGTGGTTCACGTTTTCACCTGTAAAAAATGAGCGAAGAACTAAAATAAAAAATGAACTTCAGATTCTTCAGATGTGGACTAAACTTTACATGTGGAGCTCAAACAAAAAATGGAGCATTAGAGGGTTTATGCCAAAAAATTTCATGAGGCAATAGGTTGCAACAACAACAAGTTCTTTGCAGAACAAACCACCAAGCAGACTAGACAGACTGTTTCGTTGATAGCTACATCAACTCTTTATTTTGCAAAAAGCAAAGGTTCAAAAAAGCAACTACAAATTTTATTTCGTCGATGCAAAGTCATTCTTGATTAATGGGATGAACACGAAATCTTCTTTGTTTTTCTCCTTTGAAGTAATATATACACATTAAGGTGCCTCGTCTTGTATGGGAGAAAAAATAGTTTCATTTGCACCCCAACAAAAATGTACCTTGGTCTATTTTATAACGATTCCCAAAATATTTTGTCTGTTATAATAACAGCCAGTGAGCTGAACCATTTTGAAAAAACCTAAAAATCATTATTTTTTTCCTATAAATATTTGCTGGTGTAATAGTTGTAAAAAAAATATAAACTGACAAAAATTTCTTCCAATCTTTATCAAAAAATTTTTAATTTTTGTAATAGGAATAAAGATAATGAAAAAAGAGGTAATTCTTATTTTTACCATAATTCAAATAACTTTCTATGCGATCCGATTTCTTATGCGATCCTCGTTTTCAAGATGTCGTTGGAAAGGTTTTGATTACTTTCATTGATCTTATTAGAATTTTTAGAAAATTCGTACATTTTAAATGTTAAATATTAATTAAAATATAAAAACCTATTGAAAAGATATTGCAAGAAATTAAAATAAAAAATTTGTAAATGAATTTTAAAAGTTCTTGTATGGAAATAAAAAAAAAATTATCAAAATTATGCATGTAATAGCAGCATTGGAAAAATTTAAAATTTTTTAAAGCAGATTGGGAGAAATTTTTCGATTTTTTAGTTTTAAAGTTTATTTTTTACAACTATTACAACAGCTAATATATTTACGAACAATATGATTCTTGGAGGTTCTTAAAATTGTTTTACTAACTGGTGGTTATTAAAACAGCCAAAATATTTTGGGAGTCGTCATAAAATAGGCCAAGGTTGATTTTTTGGTGGGTTACGAACTCAACTTTTTTTAAGGCAATTTAATACACATTAGGACGGGTCGAAAAAAAGTGTTCGATAAACTCGATATAAAATATCACTTGGCTCATTGTGGTACCCTCCACGAAAGGATTTCGCGATGTGTTAACCCTAGTGTTGACATTCCTGGTTTCGGATTATTCGAGAAACCAGATTTTTATTGATCTTTCAGTTTTTCGGTTTCAGTTTTTTTTTTTTAATTAACAATTTCGGATTATCGAAAAACCTGTTATTTCTTGTAGGTTTATTCGACATTTTTGAATAACTAAAATTTTTTATTTTTTTCAATATTTGTTGTTAATGTTTAGCTTATAAAATAAATAATTACACTGTGTGTTTTTTGCACCATTTTTTTCTGTGTGTTTGATAATTCCAACGTTTTTCACTTAATTTTAGTATGAAGAATCTAATGGTGACATTTGCCTTACCACAAATTTTATTTTTTAGATATATAGCTCAGAATCAAAAATTATTCAAGGTATGCACTCATTTTCATGTTGATAACTCTTGAACCAGTAGGATTCTCATTTCGATTTCTGAACCAACATTTTTGCTGAACAAATAAATACGAAAAAATCGCTTTCAGCGGGCCGTATTAAGTGAGTCTTACAAGAAGTCTAGCTTAAAGTAAGCATAGTTTGCAACGAAAAAAATTAGATCAACATAGAGTATGAGCTACATTAATTGTTTTGAAGCCTGGAAAGCAAGACATACGTATGTGTCTTGTCAGAGGTTTAAAGACAATTTCAAACAATTTTTTTAATATATATTTCTTCAGCAAATTGTTGGCCAGAATAATAGAAATAACTTTGTTGAAGAAAAAAAAATTTAATTCTTAATGGTTCACGAGTTATCAACGTGAGAATAAATGTATATCTTGAGTATTTTAAAAAAAAATGTAGCTCTTAAGTTTTTGGTAAATGGCAAAACGGATGTCACCATGAGATTTCTCATATTAAAATTAAGTGAAAAACGTTGAAATTATTAAAAACAGATTTTCGTGCCAGCACAGTGTTATTAAAGAAAAAATTTTTGAATTTTTTAAAGAGGTAAAAGCAAACAATGGCCGTTTTTCTATCATTGTCGACGAATGGACGGACTTGTCTAACAAAAATACGTAAATTTTAACATTTGTCGTCCTCGATAGTCTAGTGGTAGTGCATTTGACTATCGCTCAGGGGTTCCGGATTGGAATCCTGGCCGGGATTCCTTTCCTTATTATTTCCGCTATAATCTTTCTTTCCTTATTTCTAATCGAAGGACCTTTAAACCACAGCAATTTACGACGGAAAGTTTTAGTTGGTGCTGATAGGAAAAGTTTGGGGAGAGGAACGCTTAGTAGCTCGATTTGACTTAAGTCAAGGCATAACCCTTGAATCAGATTTAATATCACATATTTCTATAGCTGCTGCCACATTAAGAACATCCTACACAAAAGTTTCACTTGATTACTCCCTTCTAACATTCTGTGGTAACAAAACGGACCAAAAATTTGGTCTAAGTGGGCTCGTCTAAGGACCTGCCGCCACCTTAACCTTACTTAAAGCATGAAAACAATTAAAAGAAATACTTAAAATGTGCTAAATTTTTTCATATATAAGGATTAAATATTAAAACTTTTATTTTCGTCTTAATGTATTATAAAATACATTTAATAAAACCTTTATTTAAATGGACTGTACTTATATAAAAAAAATATACGATGCCTTTAATTTTTCTAAAAATTTTTATTAAATAAGAAAGTATATATTTATATTAGTCAAATTTTTTTGTAAAAAACCGGCTAATCGGCCTAAACTGGTTATATTTATTTAAATATTCGAAAAACCAGTTTTAAAAAATTGTCATTTTCGGTTTATTCGAGAAACCGGTTTTAACATTTTTCCGAATATTTGACAACACTAGTTAACCCTTAGGCTAGCTGGAATTTTTTTAAAACATTACTTTTTTTGGGAAAAAACAACTGTTTATGTGGACAATTTTTTTTTTCTATCAATTATCAAAAACAAAAAATCCCAAAAATATTACTAGCCATCAGTAAAAACTTTTTAAAAAAATGTTTAAACAAGTTTAGGGACTTTATTGAGTTTTTGTTCAAATGACTGCCACGTTAACAAAAATTGTGGAATTTTGATAAGATGCAATTTTTTGGAAAGGTATTTAGAAACACTATCAAAAAAATTATATAAAAATTATATAAAAAAATAGTTACCCTTTAAAGACGAGGATCCCTTTGTACGTCCTCAATGGGTTAAATTTTTTTAAAAATGTACAAAAGTCCCAGTTACAGTAGGGAATTTTATTACCTTTCCAACGGTGGTTAAATGATCACAATCGTAAGATAAATGACATAGTTATGGCGATTAAAGTCGAAAACGTATGGAAATGTATCAAAAAAAGTCTCAAAAAAATTCCAAATGAGCAGATTTCTCTAAATTTTATACACTTTTAGTAACCATTTTTAGAGCTTAATTTTTTGTTTTTTTTAGGACAATTCATAAAAACAAAAAACTAGTCCATACAAAAAGTTTATTATTTCCCTAAAAAGGTACTTTTTACAAAAATTCCAGCTTACCTAAGTGTTAACACATCGCGAGATCCTTTCGTAGAGGGTACCCTGTACAATGAGCCAAGAAATAATTTAGATCGAGCTTATCAAACACTTTCTTTTTTTTGTATGGAGACCGACCTGGCCTACTACACATACATAAATGCGATTTTCTGACAACAAAAAACGGTGACCTGCTCTTGACAACGGCATTTCAACTTATAATTACTTAAGAGCGTTCGCTCAGTTTTTGGATACTAGTAGCTCACATTTGCAGCTAGTGACCAAGCCCTAAGTTGGTTAAAGTTCACAAACGTTTCTTAAAAAAAAAATAAAAAACATTTGTGAAATTTGTCAGGAGGCTGTAAAAATTAATTGCTGAGAAAATGTAAGAGTTATTCGCAATATGTATTAGGGCATGTTCGCACTGTTGACATCATTCTGTTTCTGCTTCTATCGTGCTATCTTAAAAGTATTTTGCAGCAAAAAAAGTTGTCACTTGTTCCGTCGCAAAAATGCATCAAAAGTTTTAATATTCATTCTTAAAAGATTTTCATTAACTCTAAGTGCGTCTGCCCATACTTTTTTAAGTTTCGCTTACCTCCTGCCTGCGTTCATATGCGTGCTCTTCCAAGTTGAACTCTTCTATGTGCTACGCTTACGCTTATTTGATTTAAGTTCTATTTCCTGCTGCCATATGCCGAAGTGACGAAAGAAAGCAGCTCATCTGGGTTAATGCACCGCTGCTGCAGCTGTGACACGTTACGCAATTAAAACTTTTTTTTAGTTGTGAGCTGTTAAATTTCATCATGATGCTGGTGTTTTTAACCGCTTGAGGGTAGTCAAAGAAATCGACGAAAAGGTTAATGCTACTTAAATAATTACTTTACAGGAAATTTTACTGCGGCTTTGGTTTTTTTACTAACCATTAAACTACAGTAATTTATTTTAATTTTTACTTTAATCATAGAAACAAGTATAAATTTAAAAGTTTTTTACGAAATTCAATTAAAAACGTAAAAAGGAGCAAGCAAGAAATACACTTTTTATGGCCAGTAGTCGTGGCTTTCATTCGATTAGGCTCATTTTCAAACTTGGTGTTAACTTTTTATAAAGCAGCTTATAAACCAAATGCCCTGACAATCGTTTTAACGCTGCTTTCAGGACTGTAATCGTGATCACAAATAAAGAGACATATAGATGGACAGGCGGATACACGGATAGACATAGATACATGGTAAATGAAAACGGCACAGGCTCGGAAAGCTATGCTGGGGAATAGTGTATATTGATTTAAAAACAAAAAATATTCTAGCAAAAACTCGAAATATTATTCGAAATCAGATAGATTTAGTAAATTTTCGATTGTATCACAATTCGCTCGTTTTATTTGAAAATTGTCTATCTTTGCAAGAAAGATGCTAAACTAATGTATAGTGACTAATGTATCGTAAAGATTTAAATATTTTATGAAATTTATTCAAAAAATATAACTGGAAAAAACTTTTTATTATTTTCATTTAAGTATGTTCTGAAACAAAAAAAAAATTTGATATTCTTTAAACATAATTGATGGTTGATAATCAAATTGGACAATCCATTTTTGACTTGTGATCACAATTACTTTTCGAAATGTGACTGCTTCTTAACGATTTACTGATCTTAAAAATGTTTTTGTATTTGTATTTAGTTGACTAAGCACATTATAAATGTATTGCGGTTTCCGGAACACAGACTATTTCGTTTGCATTTTGAAAAAAACAGTATTGGAAATGAAAGCATGTTATATGTGGGTAAGGACTTGCACACTCTTGAAATCCTTGAGTTGCAACTGTTTGAAGTGCACTGCAAAACTGCTCGTGTACCGGTCAAAACTGGCTCTTTCAATATCGAAAATTTCATACAAAAATTAATGGTTTTGACATAAAAGTTAATTTTATTCGTTTTTGGCAGATGTTGTTTTTATATTTAGACCAGGAAGGAAAATAGCCGGATCTTCTGCAGGTTTTTTGATTTTCTGAAAGTAAAAGGTCTGCTCTGATTTAAAATTTCGGATCCTTACATGCTCTGCATTTCATATAAAAAAATAAAGTCGTGAAATGTATTACGAATTCCATAACTAAAAACCGAAGCGTCCGATTTGCTCCGGGTTTTTTTTTGGGTTTGTAATTATAAGGACAAGGTTTGTATAAAGGAAAAGTTTTTCCACACCCCCTTTCACCGCGCGCAAATCAATAAAAATTATATATTTAAGACAGTTGTGGTAGTATAGAGCTAAGACTTGTTAATTTAGTTTGCATGGTTATGGCACGGAAATACTGTGAATGAAAACAAATATATGCTCGATGCATTTTTTCTTTAAGTAAAGTTGTGAGAAGTATCTTTGCAGATATATATATAAACATATTTTTTTTTGCTATAGTTTGGTGATTGTTTCCAAAAATTATGATGTAAATGCATTTAAGGTAGAGGTAACGCAGTGTTTATGCAATCCTTACAAAAGAAAAAATTTAGCAAACTCAAAAATTATTCAAATCCCATGCTCGAGTAGCGATAGGGTTGAATACAATTAAAAAAACAGAAAATAATACCCTAACAAATTCATTATTTCTTATATTTAATGCCATTCATTCAGAAGAAAACTTTTTAATCTGTTAAATTGCATGTTTAATATTTGAAATAAATCCCTAAATAAAATCTTTGTTTCGTAAACTAAAATTGCATCCTAGTTTAGCAGTAACGGAAACTACTTCGGGTAATTAGATAACATAGCATTGGTAAAAATTATGCGACTTTGGCTCAGTAGCCTAGGCTGCCAATGCCACAACAAAGATGATAATGTAAAGAAATAATGACATCCTCAATATAGTTTACATTCATTCCCTTGTCAACAAGCATCGTCTCGGGGAAGAGGTGAATACTTCTGAATTATTCTGATAATATTATAGAATGCTTACCCATCCTATGCAATGCAACAAAACTGAGATTTCAAAAAGGGAAAACTCTGATTTATGCTCCTGGCAAGTACCATGAGCTCTGGTTTTAGGAGGTCGCGAGCTGCCAAAAAATAATCTAGAGCTTCTATATTAGGTACATACTGTAGACATGAGTGGATCCCTCCAGTTAATAAGAAATGTTTTTCCTCCGGTACGTTAAATAAGCACTTTTTAAGTGGAGTTTCCACATGAGGTACATACTGTCGTTAAACAGTTACATTGTATTATAATTACAATAATAATGAATTGCGGCAGTTGCGACGAACATAATGAAAAATAAAAACACTTACCCTTTTTCTATGCACTCTCGTCTTCCTAGCCAGGTGTCGATTGAGTACGCTGGGTAAGAGTTTTTAAGAAATTTAGGGGAACTTTACAACTACAAAAATAAAAAACCTACTAGTTTTTCTTAACAGCACTGGACAAAGTGTTATTTAAATTTTCTTGTGTGTTACACACTTAAACTGACAGGTAGTTGGGATTATAGTATCAAAACAGCGTAATAGAGCTAATTAGATACCGCTGATCGCTAGTATCATCATCAGAGAGAAAACAGCTTGGGTGCATTCAAATGATGTTTAGTGTGTCTCGTACATATACGAGCTATGAATATGCATTCTGCATAAAAATTAACCCAGATTAACCGAATAGCCTACATGTAAGGCTGCGCGAATGCATGTGCCAATCGCTGTGGATACAAACGCCATAGCGTAAGAGCGCTCATGATTACGAACGCCTACGACATAAGAATGCACAACGAAGCAAGACATTAGTAACATTCGACATTAGTAACAGAAAAATGCATGCTTATATGTTCATTCGCTTCAAGAAAAATATTAACTGCAGCACTCAAAGTAAAAGGGAGATCGCTAACGAGAACCATTTGTAGCGGATATTTAATTAAATAAAATATGAATGCTGCTAGAGAATGGCCCATAAAGTATGAAAATATATTCATTCAGCAACAGACACTCGAGTTTCAATGCTGAAAGTGTCTGAATGCTGCCTTCGTATTGATTTGCAAACCATTTTTTACGAGCTTGAGCCGTATGAATCAGAGACCGTACTGAGTATGCATTTTATAATAAAGAGCAAAAAATAATAATTATCTTGTGACTTTTAAAATTTTGAACAAAAAATAATAATTATTTCTGTTTTTTTTTTTTAGGCAAAAATAAGAATCAAAATTCGCCCGATATTTTTTTGGTCACAAAATTACTTATAAATATTGATTTCCATTTTTTATTCAAAAATTAAAAGCGTACGTTTAACGATTTGACGCGTTGTTAGTAAATATTTGTTTTACTATTCATCCACTTTCGCTAACGTTGAATTGTTTTAATTGCCGTTTCAAATAGACAAATCAAAGTGACACCAAAAGTTATTCGAAAGTTTAAAAAAATCTCATACAGATAAAAAAGTACAAAATGTACAGAAGTTAGTTAACGAGGAACATTTAGTTAACGTGAATTAATATACCAAAATTTTAAAATAAGTTTGTTCTGATCGTTAATATATACTACATTATAACATATATTATAATAACTAAATATCATGCCAATTAGACTTGCTTAAATAAATATTATGTTCATTAACTATAATATTCCAAGCCTATTCCTTATTTCTGAAATTACATTACGTCTTCAAGAGGCAAATCACATGCCATCATATATATCAAGGCATGAGCACCAACAGTCAAAATATGGCACAGTATTTGCTTGGTGGTCATTCTATGCCATGGCATGTTTGTTGAAATATTTCGATTCCATTGAAATTCAGGTATGCAATACAGTTCATGCCATGAGAAAAATATCATGGCATTTATCGCAGGGCATAAAATATGCCATGGCATAGGCGGTTTCCACTAGATTTTTCGATGCCATGATGTATATGATGGCATGTGCTATGCCTCATGCAGACGCTATGTTACAACTGCTGCTATTAATCAATCAATAAAGAAACCAGAACACATTAAAAAATACATGCACTAATTTTTGCGTAAGAATGGAAGGAGCAAGAGCTTTTCTTACTTTTGCTGACGAGGAGGACGGGTGGGCTTAGAATTACAAAGAACCTGCTTACATAATACTTGAACGGCCCCTTATGAAGCACTTACGAGATGACATAAATCCCTTAATATAAATTTTTCAAACGTAAACTGAAATACTGATTTTGCTTGTAATTTTTTAATAAACAAACTTTAAATCAATGTTTACAAGTTATTTTGCTGTCCAAAATATGTTGGGCAAATTTTGCTTTTTATTTCTGGATTAAAAAATAAAAATCAAAACATACCAGTTCTTTTGTGACCAAAAAAATAACGGGCAAACTTTACTTTTTATTTTTGCTTAAAAAAATAAAAATCAAAACTTACCAGTTATTTTGTGACCAAAAAGATATCGGGCAAACTTTACTTTTTATTTTTGCTTTAAAAAATAAAAATCAAAACTTACCAAATATTTTGTGACAAAAAAATATCGGGCAAACTTTACTTTTTATTTTTGCTTAAAAAAATAAAAATCAAAACTTACCAGTTATTTTGTGACCAAAAAAATATCGGGCGAATTTTGATTTTTATTTTTGCCTTAAAAAAATAAGAAGCAGAAATGATAATTATTTTTTGCTCAAAATTGTAAAAATCAAAATTTTATAAATCAATATGAGATCAAGTTCTACGATGTGAGAGCTTTCTAATGCTACCTTCAAAACGGCGGTACGACAATTTTTTCATATTGCTTTTTTTATTTAAAAATCTAAAAATAATTATTATTTACAGTCTATGGTATGAATGCATTAATTTTTGTGTGCGATTGTGACTGATTGCGATTGTTATTCAAATGGCAAAAACTATGAATATTCTCATGCGAATCTCTGATCACCATTCAAAAAAACCAAACATCAGTTAACGGCTCGACAGCCTTTTTTTGAAAAAATATTCTGACAAAATAAAAATTTTGTGAGATGTAAAATTTACTTTCAAATATTTCTTAAGTAATTACTTGAGAGCTGGAAAGAGGCCTTAAGCATGAAAATTCGTATATGGCAGTAAGGCAGTCGTGGCAGGACAACGTCTGCCAGGCAATATTTTAAATTGTAAATGTAAACTATGTAACCAATTCAGGTCATGTGTGTACAATATATTTATTTTGTCGAGACAATGGTTTATAGCTTTGTTACGATCTTCTAGGTGGCGCTGTTGTGAAGTGGTTTAATAATTACTGAATATGGCATAAAAACCTTTAACCCCATTTGTGGAAGACATGAAGGCTCAGAACAACGTTTGCCAGGGCATCTAGTTTTATATAAATTTTATTGCTTTTATAATAACCGCGAATCAATTATTTACAAAAGAATTCTAATTATAGCATAAAAATCAATGAGGCTTCTTAAATTGTGTGGGTGAGAGAATGTGGCTATTTGAAACTATTGATTTGGTTTGAGTGAAATCTTTTTTGACAAGTTCATATTAATTTGAACAGTTTGAATTCATATTAATTTATAATATTCACCTCAGAAATTAATAAGAAGCTAAAAAAAGCGAAACGGATTGATAAAAGAATTTTTATAAATTGTAAGCTAATTATGGGATATGAAAACCATTTAGTAGCATTTTTGAAGTTTAATCCCTAAGTATCGATTTCATAAATAGTAAAGTGAAATCCAAATGAGTTTGAACGGTTCTGCTTCGAAAATTAGATGTTTTGTTAAACTTCAGTGAAATAAACGGAATTATTAACACGTGCGCATTATAAAAAAATAGAAGTTTAAAGAAAGCAAAAATTTAAGTTCTTAAAGCGTTTGTAATGCTTAAAATCTGATAAATTCGATTTGAACTGAAGAAAGCATAAAACAGCGAACCAAAATGCCACGATGCTGGATTTTATGGAACGCAGTACTCATATTGCAACAGATTTTCTACGAGCGACAAGGAAGTAACAGAAGAGCAATTAAAGCTACTGATAACATTTGCTAAGTTATTATAAATTGGAATAGCAAATTTCGATTAGTTTTTGCAAAAATCTATCATTTTTTAATTTTTCAGGTGAAATAATTATTATCATTAAATTAAATAGAAAAATTACCATTATCCGGAGACTTGAACCTCGGCTGCGTGAGTGTAAGTGCACGGGCTTATCCATGCGACCATCGCAGTTGTTAACCAAATTGTTGCCTAATTTTATTCATTGAAACGTGTACTCGTGTGTTTAAAAGAAATTAGCTTGAATTCAGTAAAAATTTGCTATTTAAATTTATAATAACTTAGCAAATATTTGCTTGAGTTTAGTAGTAATGGGCTATTTGAGTTTGTAATAGCTTAGCAAATATTCGCTTGAATTCAGCATAATTTTGCATTTTCCTAAATACATGAGGAGTGATTTGACTTTAGAAAACTTTTCCAAAAATCACACCGTGACTGAACAAAATTTTGCTGATTTGCTTTTAAGCAAAACATTTGCTTGATGTAAGCAAAATAATTATCTCCGTGTACCCAATTCCAGTGCTAATGGAATTCAGCATTGCCGGACAAAGGCTCTAACTTCGGTTTAAATCATGTTTGAATGATGCTTTTTTGATAATATACTGTGCAATAAATCTGAAAATGAAAATTTTTCTGTTGGTTATCTAAACTCCCCGGCAATTGCAGGGATTGCTATATTTCCGCAAAATGTTCCGCTTCACTTTTCAACTTTTCTTTTTTTTTCCTGTTCGGCAGTACCGCCAGAAAAATATAAGAACTTATTTTCGCTGATTTTTCGTTTAAATATTATACATTGTATTCATAAAACTATAATATTTCGATTTTTGTAAAAAAAAAATTACAATAAAAATCTTTATAACAAAACAGCTGATTTTGTAAATCACCTAAAAATAAGATTAAATTAAATTAAACTTGAACGAGCAGAAAACAAACTCAAAACTACCGTTAGCAATATCAAAACTCTTAACATTTAGAGTGGACTTATACAATTGCAACAGAGTGTTGTAAACATATACAGTTTAAAAGCATTTGCTTAAAAAAAAATTTAAAACAAAAACTTAAAAAGTATTGTAAACAAATATTTTAAGACATAATTTTTAAATATTGTTCTCAAATTAAAAACAATAAAATTAAACCGCCATTTTTTTATGCCATTTTTTTAATTTTTTTCGAGTTTTCGACGTCATATTCACGGTTGCCACTTTGTGCATATTCAAAAATGGTCTTTTTTCAACGTTTGGTTCGCTGGTCCTTTTCTTTTTTATTTGGTCCCTTTTATGAACATTTTTGCGTATATAACTAAAAAAGCGTTTCATTACGGCAAAAAAAAAAATATAACTAAAATCAACACTGTTCTCAACAACCGAAATATTTATACGTTGACAACACTGTTGATAATAATCGATTGCCAGTCAATTGTTACTTTTTCATATCTTCAATTGCAAATCAAAAGTGGAAAATGGTGATAAATTTCCAAAAAAAATGCAAAATAATATTTTAATTTAATTTACCATGGACAAGTAAGTTAATAAATCATTCAAATGCATATATAATTGCAATTACTCATTACAATTCAATTCCAATTTCCTGGAAATAGGAATTGGTAATTGGTCCTCTCAATTGGTTGGAAAAAATCGTCAATTCTAATTGGTAATTGGGCACCTCAATTCATCAGGAATGGAATTGGAAAAAAATCTCCAATTCTATTACAAGAATTGTAATTGGAAATTGAACAAATCAATTCCAAGGAATGGAATTGAAAAAATATAAATTCCATTACGGGAATAAAATCGTCAATTCTATTACAGGAATCTTAATTTAAAGTTGGAATTTCAATTACTTTTTCATTGACTCAAAACTACTTCCATATTTATTATAAAACTTCATTTGACTTCCACTCTTAGTTGGTTAATGAAATATTTATAAAAAATTGTTTTATCGAAGATACCAATTATTTAATTTAATACCACATTTTGAGTTAGAACAAAATATATAGCTGCTTCGCTACCTGGTCAAACCTCGCCGACTTTTTGCAAGGTGCTTGGTACACAACTTCCACACCCTGTACAAAATTTCATTAATCTACTAATATAGCGATGTTTTCCAATTCTATTCCTAAGGAATTAAGGCGTTCCCGTAACGGAATTTACAATTTTTTTGCAATTTCATTCCTGAGGAATGGAAGTGTTCAATTACCCATTACAATTGCTGTAATGGAATTGAAAATTTTTTCCAATTCCATTCCTGAGGAATTGAGATGTCCAATTACCAATATCAATTCCTGTAATGGAATTGACGATTTTTTTCCAATTAAATTTCTGAGGAATAGAGATGTACAATTTACCAATTCCTAATTCCATGGAATTGGAATTGCGATGGAATTAAATTAAAAAGGAATCATTGCAACTCAGCTCTGCATGCTACTAGCATAATATTTTTTACTTCATATAATTTAAGTGGCATAGTTAGCGAAAAAAAGGATAAAATAAAACGCATAATTTTGCATTTTCCTAAATACATGAGGAGTGATTTGACTTTAGAAAACTTTTCCAAAAATCACACCGTGACTGAACAAAATTTTGCTGATTTGCTTTTAAGCAAAACATTTGCTTGATGTAAGCAAAATAATTATCTCCGTGTACCCAATTCCAGTGCTAATGGAATTCAGCATTGCCGGACAAAGGCTCTAACTTCGGTTTAAATCATGTTGAATGATGCTTTTTTGATAATATACTGTGCAATAAATCTGAAAATGAAAATTTTTCTGTTGGTTATCTAAACTCCCCGGCAATTGCAGGGATTGCTATATTTCCGCAAAATGTTCCGCTTCACTTTTCAACTTTTCTTTTTTTTTCCTGTTCGGCAGTACCGCCAGAAAAATATAAGAACTTATTTTCGCTGATTTTTCGTTTAAATATTATACATTGTATTCATAAAACTATAATATTTCGATTTTTGTAAAAAAAAAATTACAATAAAAATCTTTATAACAAAACAGCTGATTTTGTAAATCACCTAAAAATAAGATTAAATTAAATTAAACTTGAACGAGCAGAAAACAAACTCAAAACTACCGTTAGCAATATCAAAACTCTTAACATTTAGAGTGGACTTATACAATTGCAACAGAGTGTTGTAAACATATACAGTTTAAAAGCATTTGCTTAAAAAAAAATTTAAAACAAAAACTTAAAAAGTATTGTAAACAAATATTTTAAGACATAATTTTTAAATATTGTTCTCAAATTAAAAACAATAAAATTAAACCGCCATTTTTTTATGCCATTTTTTTAATTTTTTTCGAGTTTTCGACGTCATATTCACGGTTGCCACTTTGTGCATATTCAAAAATGGTCTTTTTTCAACGTTTGGTTCGCTGGTCCTTTTCTTTTTTATTTGGTCCCTTTTATGAACATTTTTGCGTATATAACTAAAAAAGCGTTTCATTACGGCAAAAAAAAAAATATAACTAAAATCAACACTGTTCTCAACAACCGAAATATTTATACGTTGACAACACTGTTGATAATAATCGATTGCCAGTCAATTGTTACTTTTTCATATCTTCAATTGCAAATCAAAAGTGGAAAATGGTGATAAATTTCCAAAAAAAATGCAAAATAATATTTTAATTTAATTTACCATGGACAAGTAAGTTAATAAATCATTCAAATGCATATATAATTGCAATTACTCATTACAATTCAATTCCAATTTCCTGGAAATAGGAATTGGTAATTGGTCCTCTCAATTGGTTGGAAAAAATCGTCAATTCTAATTGGTAATTGGGCACCTCAATTCATCAGGAATGGAATTGGAAAAAAATCTCCAATTCTATTACAAGAATTGTAATTGGAAATTGAACAAATCAATTCCAAGGAATGGAATTGAAAAAATATAAATTCCATTACGGGAATAAAATCGTCAATTCTATTACAGGAATCTTAATTTAAAGTTGGAATTTCAATTACTTTTTCATTGACTCAAAACTACTTCCATATTTATTATAAAACTTCATTTGACTTCCACTCTTAGTTGGTTAATGAAATATTTATAAAAAATTGTTTTATCGAAGATACCAATTATTTAATTTAATACCACATTTTGAGTTAGAACAAAATATATAGCTGCTTCGCTACCTGGTCAAACCTCGCCGACTTTTTGCAAGGTGCTTGGTACACAACTTCCACACCCTGTACAAAATTTCATTAATCTACTAATATAGCGATGTTTTCCAATTCTATTCCTAAGGAATTAAGGCGTTCCCGTAACGGAATTTACAATTTTTTTGCAATTTCATTCCTGAGGAATGGAAGTGTTCAATTACCCATTACAATTGCTGTAATGGAATTGAAAATTTTTTCCAATTCCATTCCTGAGGAATTGAGATGTCCAATTACCAATATCAATTCCTGTAATGGAATTGACGATTTTTTTCCAATTAAATTTCTGAGGAATAGAGATGTACAATTTACCAATTCCTAATTCCATGGAATTGGAATTGCGATGGAATTAAATTAAAAAGGAATCATTGCAACTCAGCTCTGCATGCTACTAGCATAATATTTTTTACTTCATATAATTTAAGTGGCATAGTTAGCGAAAAAAAGGATAAAATAAAACGCAAGTTTCGAAGGGAATGGCTAAGCCAATTTATTTGGCTCAAAGAGCAAAATGAAAATGCCTACTGCATCGCTTGTGAAAAGTGCATGGCAAACCACATAACAAAGTTAAAGCGACACAAACAGCAATCAATTCATGTTCAAAATGTAGCCAAGAAAAAATGCCAACTGAAGTTAGATTCTTTTCTTAAAGAAGAAAATGATACTTGGGAAAAGCATATCCGAAACGCAGAACTCAATTAAGTGATGTTCATAATGGTACATAATCTTCCATTTATTCTCATGGATTATTTGCCAACTTTGCTAGCCATATGTTATACGGACTTCAAAATAGCGCAGACTTTACGATGCGGCATAATAAAGTCGACCCAGCTCGCAGAGATTTCAGTGAACGAAGCAATGAAGAGAATAATATCGGATCTTAGAATGTGTAAAGTCTCTGTAATTGTGGACGAAACAATGATACAACTATTTATCAGGTAGCCGCGCATACAACCTATTTTCTCATGAGCTGCAGATGACGAACGTCAAACAAAAGAAAACATAAAACGAACTTTTTTTTTAGACGAGCGTTAAGTAAAATTTTACTTTTTCAATATTTAGTTGTTTTAAAATAAAAAAAATATGGGAAAAAACTTAAGAATAACTTAATATTTTGACAAAAAACATTTTTGATAGCTCCATTTTGCGTCAGCTGCCATAGCAACCATACCACGCTCTCGTTTTTATTTTAAGTTGTGCGGCTACTTGATTAGTTATATTATGGACGAAACCACGGTCTGTTCAACAAAAACATGCCTGGTTTTGATTTTAAGGTATTTTGAGATGTTATCAAACACTATTTGCGACAGATTTTTATCACTAATTGAACTTAGCAAAACCGATTCAGAAACAATATACCAAACAATTAAGACATTTTTTCAAAAGCATAATATGCCTCTAAGCAACTTGATAGGGCTAGCAACTGACGGAGCCAATACGATGGCAGGCGATTTAATGGGCTTAAATTAAAAAATAACAAAATTAAAAAAATTATACTAATATATTTTACATCAAATGCATTTGCCACTCACTACATATGTGTTCAAGCTATGCCTGCAAACAGTTACCCGCAGAAATTGAGGAGCTATGTAGGAATATTTACAAATATTTTTCGCATAGCCCAAAGCGAATCAACGAGTTCAAGGAATTCCAGGATTATTGTGGCGTAAAGTCACATAAGATACTTGGTATTTCTTTAACTCGTTGGCTCGCTCTGGAGTGGGAGGAGCTTCAGCTTTATTTTTCATCCTCGTGTCTTGAAGTAAGTGACGTTAGTGCATTTGAATTAGCACATTCAGGACCAATTTTTCAGTGCGAGCTTAAACTCTAGTCAAATAAAACTGAAGTTACCTCACCAAAATTGGCGTACCCAGAAATTTTTTCTGGGTACGCGCCTGCATTTAATTTTAAAGGTTTTTAATTGAACGCATTTAAAACTTTTTGTATTTACATGAGTAAAAACTGAAACGTTTGAATTGTACACATTTTAAAAATGTTACTCAAGCATAACATTTTTGGTAAAAATGCAGAAAAGTTTGGTTACTGTGACATTTGATTTGAAAATACAGCATTAATCAAATGTTTTAACTTTTGGATTAAACAAAAATGTTATTTCGTAATATGTTTAAGCAAAGGAGATACAACAAAATCTTAAGATAAAACAAAAGCTATGTATTTTTCTATAAATGAAAAGTAAATGAATATAACATCTAATGTCAATTTCAGCGATGTAAAGAAATAAGAGCGCAACACAAAATTTCAAATGAAAAAGAAAATTTGCAGCAATTCATTTACCTCAACCTGCGCGCTTTTTACTCGAAAAAAGCAATTTAAAAATGCTGCAATTGAGTTTTTTTCTTTATTATCTTGAATATAAGTGCAAAAAGAATGCAGAGAAACAAGCTAAAAGTCATATATTGTTTGTATTTATTCACTGATTTGCTGTTATGCGCTTTATGTAGCTTGCTAGTAATTATATTAAGAAACAAATAAATAAAATTGCCAACAAGTCAAGTCAGAGCCAAGTTTTTCTTGCTGTTGTCTGAACTAACTCAGTTGGCAGAGTGCTGAGTTTAGCAGGATTGCTACAAACAACTGATAGAAAGTAGAAATTAAATTTTATTAGCTACATACATACTAGGGATTTTCACCGCCGTTGGTTTTAACAATCCCAGAATCATTGGAGTTGAAAGTTCGAATCGCGAGAATCTGGAAGTGCTTGAGGATTATGAAAACTGAATACATCCGAAATTTTTATTCAGAATTGCTCACCTCGAGCAATATCGGCTGTTCTCATGATGTCAGCAAATTTGAGGGCATCCCTTGGAAATGTCGCGAGAAATTTTGTGCAGCAACCTTCTGTAATTAAAACAATCCGAAGTAAACTAATTGGCCACATAACAAAAACTTGGCACTTTCTCTTAAATTAAAAAAAGTTTTTTTTTAAGTAAAGAAACAAAAAACATACGGCCGAGTTTTATACTTTATTTCCATCTAAGTGGAAAAGTGATTTAAAAGTGTTTCCATTTGACAATTAAGACTTCATTTGATATATGTATTTAAGAATGAGGAAATCGTGAAGGAGCAATTACGTTGCTTTTGCCATCTCTGGAGCTCTTTAATTTTTTTCTCCCCAATTGCTACTAGCAATTGCTCTTCACAGAAGCTCCAAACCTTTTTATTTTTATATTTCCCTTGTTTTGCTTTTTTCGTTTTTGTTATTATTGCTATTGTGTTTTTTTAACAATTAATCAGCTGTCATCACCAATTGTCAATATGAATAGCGATGAATAGCTTTTCATGGATGCCGCATTGCATTTTATGAGATTTTGTATAAGATTTTGTTGAAATCACAAGATCTTAAAATCTTAAACTTGCTTAGAAAACTCAGTCGATTTCAATATAGATTTTATGATACCTTTAAAATCGCAAGATTTTGAGCAGATGGAAACAGAGTATTAATATCTTTTTAATTAATATCCTTTAACACCAACCCACGTAACCTTAGATCTATTCCTCTCTTCCACCTCAACTTTCATCGTATCGACCGACTATGGTTGCAGTGAACCTGTAACCAGGATGCTTCGGGTAACTAACAATTTGATCAGCGAATTTGATTTTCATCTGAGCAGATCTCGACTCCGAAATGCCCTTCTAAACTCCAACGCCATTTTTTCCCCCTCTATAATCTTTTTCTTACAATTAAGATATGATACATATTCCCTGTTAATTATTGTAAGTTCCCTTTATTACTTTTTTAGAATTAATATCTAGGGCGGATTACGCCCACCACGAATTGGATATCTTTCAAACACTAAAACAAAGAAAGGAGAGAGAAAACAAAACCCTGTTACATAAGTTAAGACCCTGTTAGAATAAGATTAGTTCTTAGTTAATCAGCTTGTATAAAGCTTAACGAATAAATAAATAAATAAAATTGCTTGATTTCGGGGATCAAACCAAAGCTCAGCATCAGCTGGAACCGAGTTTCGTATCGGCATATATGGTATCCTTAGTTATCCGAGATGAAGTGACTGAGAACTTGCGAAAAAACTAAACAGAGGTCTAATTAACTGTCTAGCCTCAAAACTTTATAAACTGAAATTTGGCCGTTACATTTCTTAATTGTAAATTAATCAAATATTTTTTGAATTTATGCTGAATATAATCACAGTTTTCCTTAGTATTATTTGGAGTGCGGAAAGTTATGAAGTTTTTTATATTAATTAAATATGGGTAAAACCTAGCGTTCTGACGTTACATTCAGATCCATTTTTTATAAATTTCGCAAACTTTATTAAGAGTTTTTCGATTAAGATGTATCTGGTTAAAAAGCTCTTCATGAGTATAATTTATAATAATTATAACATCCTGTATCTTACCGGACTTAGAATATTTCTGCGAAATGTTCGATCGCACCTCGAAAGTCTAAAGGAAAGAAAAATTGCAAATAAAATAAGTTTAAAAAAAAGGCGAACATCATCTGAAATATCGTATTTTTAAACTCACAGTTAACAGTTGTATTTATTCGGACGTTACGTGTCGGACGTCAAACATTTTTCCATTGAAGTTATTTGGGTAATTAAGTAATTAGGTAGTTAAGTAATTATGATAATTAGTATTTACAAAATAAATTTAATATTTTGTCCTTTCCTTGCCTCAGCAATTTTTTTCTTTATCTTTAGCCAATGTCTTCCATTTTTACTAAAACAAAATAGTTTATGAAACACTTACTAAACATTTACGAAAACGAAAAACTACATTTGTGTAACAGAACAGTCGATTTGATCATCATGGTAAATTAATTTGTGTATTAATTTCTAAATTAAAAAAACAAAAATGTTTCTCTTCTATAATATCATAAAATAAAACGTGCGTGTTATTAAATGTTTGATCACAAATGACCGAGAACTGGACCTACGTGTTAAATGCCAACTCCGAACGGGTTAATATTAAGTGCTTCATATTTTTAAACTAGTCTTACAAATATTATACAAAAGATCAAATAAAAACTAATTCATTACTTTGATATTTAAATATTTTAAGCCGCAATAAAACGCAAACTTCATCAAGTGAAGTCAAAAAAATTTGTTATTCGAGGGATCCTATTGGTCGCTGATCACGAATCTAACTTCAAAACTCGAAAAAGTTTAAAAAATTGCTTCGAAAAATGGCGGTTTAATTTTTTTGTTTTTTATATAATTACAATATTTTTAAATTATGTTTAAAAATATCTGTTTAAAATATTAAAATTTTTGCAATAAATTTTTTCGTTTAAGCAAATGTGTTTAAACTTAAAATTTTTACAATGAAAGTATATTTAAGAACATTGTTTTGAAAACAAAAACTTATTTTAAACTAAACTTGAAAAACATTTGTGTTTAACTTAAATGAAATTGTTTCAAGCTCTATTTCAAAAATAATTTCGTTATATGTAGTGTAGGAGTCCGAAAGCAAAATCCCGGAATTCAAAGAGACTGAAATCATTCGGTATTAGGATTGACTTCCCTTATAACTACAAACATATTTTCCATTGCTGCATATAAGTGTGCATGTGTTTGGGTATAAAAAAAACTTTAATATGCATGTGTGTGTTTTTTTGTTCGGTCTTGTTGGCTTATAGTTTTCGTACCGCATGTCAAGAACGTTCTTTGTTGTTGTCGCAGCTGTGCTGGCAAAACAATTGTGACAGCTTTTTTGAAACATTATTTTTATTTATGAAAAATAAAATTTTACCGATGTTTTCTAGCTTTTAAGCCTCCTGGCGAACTTGAACTTATTTATTTTTCTTTTTATAAATAGGCACTAATTTAAACTGCAGATAAAATGCAGCACAGGTTGTATAACGAAAGCAGTTGGAGTGAGCTAGAAAAGCTCTCTACATTGGCCAAATTATGTGTACTTAAGCTTTACATTTTTACTGAGTGTCATTTAATGCCACATGTTTAAAAGATTCTTAGTTATTAAGAGGGCGCTGTGTGAGGAAAAAACAAAGTATGATTTTGTCACGTTTGTAAAATTTATTCGACAGACTTGATATGTAATAGGTAAAGATCTAAGAAATATAATAACATGAGACTATTATCGCACTGACTGAAACTTGGTTAAACGGAAGCATTACTGACTTAGAATTGTTTGATAACAGTTTTGAAGTTTATAGAAGAGATAGACATGCTGACAATACTTCTGCTGTCGGTGGAGGTGTCTTATTAGCTGTAAGGAACTCCTTAGTTAGTTCCATTATTGTTATTCCCTGCTCTGCTAACATCGAACTTATATGCGTCAAGGTTGTACATTGCAATTCTAATGTATATCTTATTAATGCATACGTTCCTCCTAAGAGCAGTGTAGAAGTTTATGCAAGCCTTGCGGATTGCATAGAATATGTCATAAGCATAATTGACGTTAATGACGACATTTTATTGTTAGGTGATTTTAATCTGCCTGACTTGAAATGGGAATCTTCTGACGATGATACATATTTTTGTGCATCTAATTCGAAGACTCGCCAAGAGCATATATTTGTTGATAATATATGTTCTGACTTACAACAAGTGAGTTGTATTTATAATAGTCGTGAAAGACTTCTTGACCTGGTCTTAACTACAGATAGTAACAATGTGATTGTTGAGAGGGCCCCTCATGTTTTGACTGCTGTTGATGAATACCATCCACCATTGAGAATATGGTACAAATCAGACAGGGAAAATATAGTTAAGTCTAACTCAATAGATAAAGTTTATGAATTCAATTTTAAAAAAGCTGACTTTTTGAAGTTGAATCATTTACTTCAAAGTAAGCTTCATGTTATTTTAGAATATGTTAATAATAACACTCTTGATGATTCAATTAATTTTTTTTATATGGAAATCTTTGCTATGTTTTCTCTGTCCGTGCCATATAGCCTCAAATTTACGAAAAATTGTTCTTACCCCTGGTACACAAAGGAGTTAAAGATTCTTCGCAACAGCAGGAATAGGGCATGGAAAAAATATGTCTGTAGCTTGGACTTGAATGACCTAGAAATCTACAAGCGTTTGTTTCTGGACTTTGAAAATTGCTCAGCTACCTTATATCAAAATTATTTAGACAGTACTAAGCTGAGAATATTGTCTGATCCGAAGAAATTCTGGGGTTTCATAAACACCAAAAAAAAATCTGATGGATTCCCTTCATCATTTAAAACCTCTGACGGATTTACTGACGATCCTGTCGTAATTTGTGGTCTATTTGCCAATCTCTTTAAAGAGTCATTTTGTTCAGACTCTTTTAATCCTGATGAAGAGTACTTTGAATATATGAACTCTACACCCAGGGTTTCGTTGGATTCTATATCCTTTACTTCAGAGGATATTTTAAAGTATATTGGATTGATCGATGAGGATTTTAATGCTGGACCTGACGGAATTCCTGCCGCAGTGTTAACACGATGTGGTTCCGTTCTAAGTCAACCACTGTCCATGTTATTCAATAAATCAATTAGCGAAAGTATTTTTCCACTTTTTTGGAAAAAATCTTTTATAGGTCCTATCTATAAAAAAGGTTGTAAGAACGATATAAACAACTACAGGCCTATCGCGAAACTCTCGTCGATTCCAAAACTTTTTGAGCGCCTCGTGTATGATCGTGTGAAAATTCACTGTGGGAAGGTCATGACAACTCGTCAGCATGGATTTGTTACTGGCAGATCCACTGTGTCTAATCTCCTCGATTTTACAACGTTTTGCTTAAATTCATTTTATTCAGGTAACCAGGTCGACTGTATTTACACTGATTTTAGTAAAGCATTTGATAAACTGCCCCACAACTTAATTCTATTTAAACTTAAGTTAATGGGTTTTCCACAATTTTTTGTAAGCTGGATTCAATCGTATCTGACAGAGCGATCTTATCAAATACGATTTCGAGGCGTATTGTCAGCTGAATTTATTGCTGAATCAGGCGTTCCTCAAGGTAGCCACCTTGGTCCACTTCTGTTTATTTTAGCCATTAATGATGTAACCCACATCATCAAACACTCTCATCTACTTATCTATGCAGATGACATGAAAATATACAGAACAATAGATGCTAAAGACAATTCAGATCTGCTCCAGTCTGATTTGAAATCCTTTGAAATTTGGTGTTCTAAAAACAATATGTTTCTAAATCCAGATAAATGCCAAACTATGACCTTCTCGCGAAAAAGGAATAATTTAGTTTTTGAGTACAAGATAAAAGATACTGCATTAAGTCGTGTAGATGCTGTCAAAGATCTGGGTGTATGCATGGATTCTAAGCTATCGTTTAACGTTCATATTGATTATATTTGTAAAAAAGCATCTTCTATGCTCGGGTTTATGAAACGCTGGGCAAAAGAATTTAATAGTATGATCACAACTACAACACTGTATTATGCAATTGTGCGACCTCACTTAGAGTATGCAAGTCAAGTTTGGTCCCCAAGTTACAATGTACATGTTGAACGTATAGAGAGAATCCAAAAACGTTTTGTTCGGTTTGCTCTAAGGGGCTTAAGTGCAACTGACACTTTAAACCTTCCTCCTTATGAGGATCGTTTAAAACTATTAAAAATGCAATCTTTGAACGAGAGAAGGAAGTCTGCAGATATCGTCTATTTACACCAACTCATAACTGGTGTATTCGATTCACCAGAACTCCTAACTCTTATAAATTTTAACACTAACCGTAGAAGCAGTAGAAATGCTAACAATTTAATTTACTTACCTTTTAGTAGAACAAATTATATGGCTACTGCTCCTTTACATCGCATGAGTACCTTTGTTAACAACTGTAGCTTTTTTGATGTTAACTTATCGAAAGGTCAACTCAAAAGTAGATTGAAAACTAATGTATGATTAGATCTATGTAAACGCATGGTTAGTTGTTATGTCTTGTGTTGTCCCTGAGCCCAACCCATATTATGGTGGGTAAATTTTTCTCACTTTGGATTGTTTTGGACCACTCTTATCAGTATCATTAAGGCTATTCACGGTTTGAGCGTACTTTTAACAAATCATATTTATAGCATTTGTTATTGTTCAAACTGTGAGCACCTCGCCATGTGACTGTCGTATAAAAAGATTGTTCAACCTTGTGATGTATGTGATTATGCGGCTGTAGACAGAGCATAAAAATACGAGGTACAAAGAGCACGTCCAAGGGCTGCTTTTATTTACGCGTGCCTGCGTATTTGCATTTGTATGCAAAACAACAACGAAGCAAAATACGTTTTCGTAAATTGGCGAACAAATAGCAGATCCAACAAATGGCAGACCAGCGTATTCGAACTGTGAATGGCCTTATTGAGATGTTTTAATGATATTTGGGCTGGTTCTTAAGATGATCTAATGCGGAGAAAGTGCGAAAAAGCTGTAGTAGCTGAACTCTATTGTTATTGCATGTAATGAGAGTAAGATGATCGTATACGAGATTATACAAACTTAAACTGAGTTGGTGATTTTAGTTAGTTACTTACTATCGATACAAATAAATTAATCGTTTCAATTTCGATCCAATTCAAATTTGGTTTAAAATAATGTGTTAAGAAAAGGTAATTAAAAGCTATACGTACAAAAAATAGAAATAGGATAACACTTGTCTACATTCCTACATCTACATTAGCTGGAAATTTTTTGTAGACGTTGTGAATTCTAATTGTGTAGCTACAGTCGGCATATGAAATTAGAATTATTTTTGTTAAGAGCTTATAGCAATTTATTAAATTTTTTATATATTACTGAAACTATTTCTTTTAAGCAAAAGTAATACTTATATCAAAAAAAACATATAATTTAAGTAATTTATTTAAATTATTTCATTATTGAATTAATATACAAAATTAAAGCTTATTTATATATAATTATATCATGAAACTTACACAATATACATGTTCACCATTTCTATATTGCGTTGTGTATTAAAAATAGAATATTATAAAATTAAGAAATATCTATAGCATATAAATTATATATAATTCATATAAGAAATTGATGCTTAACACTTGTTATTTTATAAATATACATAAATACTCTTTAAATTCCCTCAAAGAGTTGAATTTTTCATATATATGAACTATATATATGTATATATATGTTTGTTTATTTTCGATACGGTAACACTTTTACTAAAAACAAATTCATGTACCAATATTATATATACTCTTTAATTCATATGTATAAACTGTTTTCAAAATTAGTTCGATGTCATATGCTGACTGTAGCTACAAATAAACATCTACAAAAAATTAAAGCTTACTGTACAACAATAACTACTTAGCAAATTTACAACAACAACACAAAGAGAATGAATGACAAGATCCCAGCGGTTTCGCAGCTTTAGAGGGGATGAACCGAATTGGCGGCGTAAAATATACAGTACTTTGCATGCTATATCTTCTGTTTGCCTGCTAGCAAGATCTCAAATTTAAAGAGGCATTAAAAGAGACTTCAGAAATTTCAATTTTTCATATTTGTATTTTGTTTGACTGTCGTGAAGTCTCTCTTAATGCCTCCACTTTAGATCTTGCTAGCAGGCAAACAGAAAAAATAGCAAGCAAAGTGCTATTTATTTTTCGCCGCCAATTCGGTTCATCCCCTCTAACGCTGCGCAATAGCTGTGATCATGTCATTCTCTCTGCGTTTTTGTTGTAGATTTGCTTGGTAATTGTTGTTGTGCAGTTAGCTTTAATTATTTTGTAGATGTTATCTGGTAGCTACAGTCGGCATATGACAATCGAAGTATTTTTATAACGCTTTATATATATGTACATAAAAACACTTACACAAGAAACCTGCAAAATAAATTTATATTTACAGTTGTAATTGAATTACTACAGTCTGCTTATCATGAGCGTTATATTTCTTACCACCTAATATTGAAATTGAAAACGCAATCAAACGACAAGTAAGACACGAGAAGCAACACCTTTTTTATACAAAATTCTATTGCTTCTCGTATCTTGCTTGTCGTTGGTTTGCGTTTTCAATTTACAACACAATGCGGTTAATCTGTCTTCGTACATTTATTATATTAAATTATATATAATTTATATACTATATCTACTTCTCATATATTCTTATTTAAATAAACAACACAAGCTATATATAGCATGCATTATACATGCGTGTTATTATGTAAAAAGATATAAAAAAGATTTAAATTTTTCAATTAATTCAATAATGAAATAATTTAAAAAAATTATATGAATTACTTGTATATATTTTTGATATGGTAGTACATTTAGTTAAAAAAAATAGTTTCAGCCATTTATACAAAATTTCAAAAATTGATTTAAACTCTTATCTAAAATAAATCAGTTGTCATATGCCGACTGCAGCTAAAAAAATCAAAAAAACTTCCAGCTAACTGTACAACAATAATTACATTTCAAATCTACATCAACAACGCAGTGAGAATGGAAATGTTCACAGCGGTTGCGCAACGTTAGAGGGGAAGAACGAATCGGCGTCAGAAAATAAACCGCATTTTGCTTGCTATGCTTTCCGTTTGCCTGCTAGCAAAATCTCAAGTGGTGGAATGGCAATATTAGACAAGGTACTGTTAAAGCAGAAAGCCGAAGACCGAAACTGTCAAAACGAAGTTGACATTTCATACAAAATATGCAACCAATGAGAATACAATATGAAAGCAAAAATTGGCCAATATACCAAAATGGCTGAGTTTGACAGTTATGGTCACTAAGAAAGAGAACACATTCAGCCCTAACACTACCTTATCTAGTTGTACTATGAGTGGTGGCATCAAAAGGGACTTCAGGGCCAGTCAAACAAAAACCAAATATCAAAAATTTTCAATATATTTTATTTTAACCTACAGCAGCTCTACATATACATTGAAAAAGCTATATCATTCAATGTTTCGCAGCGGAGCAAAGGGAGGGAAAAAACCTATGTGTCAGCAGAGGAAATTATTGATGGTTGCTTGCTGCATTTGCTGAGCGTCTTGTAGTCAAGATCCAAGAGCGTCATTTAAAACCTACTCGCTGTCTGTATTGATGACGAGAGTTACTCGCAAAATGACGATGAAAATGACGCAAACCTAAGATTTACCCTCTACCAAAATCGTTCAACGAGCCTAAAGAAGTTTTCACTTCAAAAAAATAACGAAAGTGCTTGAGTTTGTGTGTGCGTGGGCCAACGATATCACCATTGGTGCCACTTGGAGGACGTTTGCCAGCAAAGAAAGCCAATTTAACTTTGCTGCACTTGCTGATGCACCGGAAGATCGTTGGCCCACACACACGCACACACAAACTCAAGCACTTTCGTAATTTTTTTTATTATTTTGTTATTTTTTAAGTTTTTTAAGTTTACAATATTACAAGTTTACGAAATAAGTTGCAAGTACAAGCACTCGAATGAAATATGTCGCGAATTGAATAAAATGCAAATTAAATAAAATATTTGCGCTAAGACACGATCGAAATGTGAAACGTCAAAATTTGCAACAGTCAAAATTTCATCGTCCATTTGACACAGCAAAAAATGCAAATTTATTTCAACACACACAAATTTTATTCAACCTGATATTTTCTATCCTACCACGACTGAAAAGTTTCCTTGTGACACTTTCCCTTTACAAGGAGGTTACACGAGACAGTACTGTTAAGACAGTCGCAACACATTCACAAATTTTTACCCACACACACTAACTTTTGCTACTGTCTGTTCTACTGTCTTAAGTTTTTTGTAGACAGTTGGCGGGACAGTAGCTAGGAGAGTAGAATGATATTTAGCATATCAAGTGACAGAATACGTGAAAATTTAATAGAATTAATGTAAAATTTGCAATACTTTGGCGTACTCGTAGTTTTAACAAAAATTTTCTTCATAAAATAGAAATTTTTTACTATTTTGTCTACTGTCTTGCCAACTGTCTTACCAACTGTCTCTACTCTTTTTCACAAACACAAATTTTGACAATTAAAACGTATTTTTCACTGTCTTAACAGTACTGTCTCGTGTATAACAGTACTGTCTTAAAAGTACATGGCTCAGTACACAAGATAAAAAGTTGCATTTACTTTGGAGCAGTTGGATATACAACTACTAAAAGTGTCAAAGTCCATCCATCAAAAGCTTGCCTAGTAACTCGAGTAGCAATGGATGCAATTAGCTGTCAAGAAAATCAAAACGATTCAAACTCAAAAACATCAACTTATTATGATGAAGACTTTGAAAAACCCGATATATTAAAAACTTCCAAATCTTCAACTTGTTGCACTTGTTCAAAAAGCAAACGTTACCACCAAAAATGCAGCCAAAATATACAGGGTGTTGGTTAAAGCCGGAGTAAATATATCAACGCCATCGCAACCAGGAATCTACAAAGCTGCAATAAAAAAGGCCGAATGTTTGGAAAAATTGTTTTAAGAACACGCTTAAAAATTAAAATAGGTGCCTACATTTTGATGGAAAAAAGTTTGGTAAGCAAGAAAGACAGATCGTAGTTTTCAAAAATGAAGTACGAGAAGTAAAGCTGGCTGCTTTGGTTCTTGATAATGGTAAAAGTGCAACAATATTTGAAGGAATTAAGGAAAAACTCGATAAATTTGAACTTTGGAAATCTATAAAGATGATAATTTGTAATACAACAAGTATTAATACCGGCAATAAAAATGGAGTTGTTTTTCAATTACTAAAACATTTCGAATTTCTGTCACTACCTCCACCACAATTTCAAACTATGAAAACCTTAAACAAAGCTTCATGCACCCGAACTTGGAACTTGGTGCAACATTTAGGTTCTATAAAAAAAATAATAAATTTTCTTTCACAAAGTTTAAAGCTATTCCATCGCTTAGCAATGCTCGCTGGAGCTCTAGAGCTATTCTTGCGATTTTAAAATTTATACTTATACCAAAATACAGAGCTCAATTATCTCCGCTTTGCCAATTTATATGTGGTGCTTGGTATGATGTGTGGTTTTCCGATCACTGTTTTCAAGACAGCAATTTTGAAAATTTAGAAATGTCAATAAATCAGTTTAAAAAAGCTCACATCTGCTTCTTGAAACATGAGGTAAAAGTAGATTGAGCTATACAAAATCAGCAGCGCTCTAATATTTGTGCAGAACGTGCCGTTAAATTTGTTCAGGAAAATTTCCCTAGGTGCAAAACACCTCATACCTTAAATCTTTTAAGTACAGCAAATATTATTTGAATAGCAAAGTTTAAGTGCAGATATTCATTTAAGCAATAAAACCTGGTCTAATCTATAAAACGAGGCATGAAGATTTGGGAACGATATTATTCTATAACGTGATATAGTTATGATTTCGACATATACTGCGGAAAGAAACACTTCTGTGCGATGGTTCTCTTGGAGAACGAGTTGTAAGAAAACTCTGTTTCACGCTCTCAAATCTTTCAGCCGTTATATGCTTTGATTGGTTTTTTTACTACCGTCAACTTATCGCAGATTTTAATTTTGTTGGTACAATTATGAAAAATAGGAAATTATTACCAAATTCTTGATAGTCCAAAATTAGAAATAGATGACTAAGTTTTTAAATTTAACTTATTTATGATTTGAAATGGTCCGGTTTATGATTTGAAAATAGCAAGATACAACGGAAGTTTTATTAATCAACAATTGTCACACTGGTACCGTAACGAGCGTAACGAGTGTCTTGCCCTGCTGAAGTCACTGCTTTCTATAATAAGTATATTGGCGATCAGATAAATTTTTATTATACTGACAAAAAATCTGGAAAATGGTAAAAGAGAGTTTTTCAAAAGCTGCTTATGGTTTGTGTATCTAATGTTTGGATTCTTTTTAAGGACATATTAAAGTTTAAGCGAAAAATCCTGTATTAAAAGCAGGAAGCCGTAGTCTAGTAAAACACCTGAAATATGCGGTTGATACGATTTTCAGATATTGTTCACATGTAAAAAAAAATAATTAAGCGCCTGCTGAAGAAAATTTAAGGAAAATGTTGATATTTACTAAAATGATGGTTGAAAAACTGATTTTTGTCTAAAATTATCTTTAAAAAAAGGACTAAAATAGATTTTTGACTAAAAAAATCACCCACTTTAGGTTTAAAAAAAGTATGCTCCAAAATAAAAATCGAAGGATTAAAATTTCCTATTGAATTTGCTTAACAAGTGCATACATTATTGCTGCGATCTTTGGCATAGTTTTCAAGTCATGCTGTCAACCGGTTTTAAATAGAACTTTTTGAAAAAACGCGTTTAATGATTTTTCACGCATACTTTTCCGTGTCTTCTAATATAACTACAACAATTTTTATTCAACTGACTTAAAAATTTCTAAGAATATTTTTACACTGTTATACACATAAAAAAATAGATTTTTCGTCGCCGAAAAGCTTTTTTGGGCCCTTAAAGAAACTTAGCACAAACAGTACCATTAATTGGTTTTCTTGTTGAAGTGGCAAGAAGCTTCAGCGGGTGCCCTTTCCAGCGATCAAAAACAATTTCAGGATTTGGAGGAAATCTTCCTGTTGATGGAAATACATGCTGCCGCTGCAAAAGCTATGCAAATAATAAAAAAGAGCAACGTACGAAAATGATTTGCGTTCTTGCCGTATACTTGATTTGTGCAAACTAAGTTTTACCAAATATCATTCCAGTTAACTTTAATTTGTATTAATTGTATATGATACGTATTTAATTATGATTGTTTCTATCAATAAATTAACACAGGATTAAAGTCTAAGAATTATACGATTAGAGTTCCAAACACCATTTTGTTTTTACATTACTATTTTACTATTGGGACATCTCAGTCCCATAATATTTTCCGTGTTCTAGTTATCCTCTTCTAAACGCACCCTATGGAACATTATTTGAGCCTTAATCAACCATGTGTATTGGTAAAGTTTGTATATTTAAATGAAAAATCCGTATTGAAAGAGTTTAAGATTAGTAACAAAACAAAAATTGTGCAAAAACTAAAATAACTTAAAATGACAAGAAAATATCAAAAAAGACTAAAGTTGGTTCTATCCGTTGTGATCAAAATTAGAGAGTATATTCTTTTTGGTGAAAAAAAAACAATTGGCCATTTCCGCCCTTGAAAGGACTTTGACCGAGCTTATTCATTGATTAATTGTGGCATCATCAATCTCTCTGGGATTTGCCATTGAGTGTAGAGAGGTTACGGCCGAGCTAAAATATTAATGCAATTGATAATAAACCTTCTTTCACAAATGGGAGTTAAACCCGGGCTACTGCATATCTTAAACATACAAGCCACGCACTCTTACCAACATGCCAAAAGCGCAGCCGACAGCTACAAGTAGCAACTAATATACATTCATATTTTTCAGGGACCGAAAATAACTGTTATTTTACAATTTTCAGATGAAAAAGGCACAGCGAAAAAGTTGCCGGAGGACTTTTAAAAAAAAACCATTATAATCGTAATGGTAGCAGCTTCGAGAATATTAAACGCCTTTTAAATTTTTGACTTTTACAATAAAAGATAAATATAACTGTTATTTTTTACCTTTTATTTTTTCGGGCAAAAACAACTGTTAACTGTTACAACTGTTGCTGATGAGACAATGAAAATTGCACTTAACTTTTTTTTGTCGTTCAAGCGACTTTTAAAAAAAATCTAATTGCCTAATATTTTTGACCGAAAAAATAAAAGGCACATAATAACTGTTATTTTTGACCTAATAAATAAAAGAAACATCTTACAGTTATTTTTGCCCGAAAAATAAAAGGCATAAAATAACTAAAATTTTTGGCGGAAAAAAATAAAAGTTAAATAATAACTGTTGGCATCTGATTTTTTTGATAAAAATCATAACCGGTATGGTCCCTGATATTTTTCCATTTAAAAGATAATATTCACAATGAATAATAATAATGAAAATATTAAGTATTGATTGCAAGCCCAACAGTTCGCGTTCACCCCGTGTGGGTATTTCGTCTACCCAAAAAAGAAACCTTCAGACCGTGCGACTAATAAAACATGAACCACGCTTTTTGTTAAATATATATATTTATTTTATTGTGTAATTTTTTGTTTAAGGTAATATTGCATATTTTAAAAAAAATATTGGACTCAATTTAAACATTTAAAAAAAGGCACGATTTTAAACCCGTTAGATCGCCTAGCGGGGCAAATTGTAACTAAACTTAATAATTTTAGTATAAGTACCTTTATTAATTAATTATTTACCTTTATTAATATGCACCCTAATTTTTGTTTTTATATCCGATAAACTGGGACCAAAATATCTTGACCCCATCTGAAAACTAAGTGGCGTTTGTGATTTCGTTGCGTGTAGACGTGCGTCCGTCCGTCCCAGTCATATTCTCCCCGGTCATATCTTAATTAAACATATTAATTGTGTTGTTTTGTTTTATAACGTATCGCGACTTAAGATATATGTTTCGTCGTGTTTGTTTTTTTTTTTTGGTTGAAATGTCAAAAAATATTTAAAGATAAATGTTAAATGTTGTGATAAAATTAACAAAATAAATATTGAAGAACAAAAAAAAAACGAACAAACAAGATTAGAACTAAGAATCAATAAATAACAAAAAACAAAAATAATCATCAACAACAAGAAAAAATCACCACACTCAGAGAATTATTGAATTTCGTATACGGCTGCCATGAAAAAGTTGAGGCTGTAATAGCCATACTAGAGTTATTATATATGAAAAGAATTAGCTTTGGCTGAAAGTTTATTACAAGAGCTTTATGAGAGCTCTCATAACCCCAATTGAATCTGCAAGAAGCACAAAACAAAAACGACAATTTTTTTTCAGCGTCTTTCTCAAAAAAAAGCTGTGGTTACAGTTGTGATACTACAACTAACTACTACTACAACTAATTTTCAATTATTGCTAGTAACTTTTATATGGCTATTATAGCCTCTATACGATTTTCACGCTTTTACTGCGGATACTAAAACCACAAAAGACGAATAAATCTATTTTAGTTTTGACATTTTAGTGCGCTTGTTGGCAAAAAGCAAAAAATTATTTATAAAGTTTTAATAAATCAATGCTTATAAACACTTGAAATAACTTAAACTGCATAAAACACACTGTAAGTACAAATAAAATACAATAAGCTATCAATTAATCGGGAATAATTCTCAAGAAGTCGTGAATGAAAACTTTTGTTTTTGAGCAAAATTGTGGCAGTTTTATAAGTACCTAATTTTTCACAAAGAATGAAGAGAAATGAAAGAAACTGCGTTATATTAAAACCAAAAATTGGAAAAACAAAAGTTAACTTTCACAATTTCATCACAAAACATTTTTCCACGATTTGTCAACATCACGATTTAAAGCAGCCACAAAAGGCGCTGTTATGACCCCTCCACGATTCGGCTATCAAAACCGAATTCCTCTCACCATTGTAAGTTCTTACAACTTCCTGTGAGGTTGTCAAAACCTAAATTGCAGCTTTTAAACTGGAATCTAGCAGCCATTATGGAAGTTGTCACAGCCTCATATATTAAATTTTTGAGAACCGTAATATTACGGCTAGAAGAAGCAATGAGTTGATAGCATCGCCAGTTCCGTGAGTGCAAGAACTGCAAAACCAGCGTTTGAGAGAGCCGCCAGCTGCAGCATCAACATCGCTGGACAGCATCGATGTTTTTTTTAGCTGACCACGCGAGGGGCTTTTCTATGCTCCTCGCTGTGTAAGTACTTGTTGTTGTTTTCGTTTCCGTCAACTCCACTATCCTCTCCACTTAGTTACGTCTGTACGTAAGGTTGCACAGTGGGCTGAATTGTACTGAGGCAAAGGCATAACACTTGCTTCAGTATTTTTGTTAATGCTCATATTGTGCAATCTTCTTCAAGCCGTAATAACTTACCTTATATGCCCATATTTTTTTTATATTTGCATGGTGCGGAAATGTCGGACCATTTTTGCATAGATTTTTGCAATATTCGTGGAATGAGACCGAATTTTTTTTCGGTCAATGTACATTTTACTCTACATAGGCCTAAAATAATGGCGAGACCCAGGTAATCGAGGATGCAGATCCACTGGATTTTCGTATACCTGGGTATTACTTACTGCCATTGTTTTTTTGTAGCCTACCAGAGTGAGAGAAGTCTGAACGTGACCGTGCCGGAGTTTAGCTCAATGTCAATTTAGCTTCAATTGGAAATTATGTTTCGCTGATAGAAATGTGAATGCCGCGGCTGTCATGGTACAAGAAATTATTTTATTGGATATGCGGTCTTTCATTCCCAATAAGATGAGAAGCATTAAACCAAAATATCACTCCTGGCTTAATAAGACTTGCATACTTGCAGTTGAAGAGAAATAAAGATAATAAAGAGAAAGCCTTTCAGAATTGGCGTTCTAACAAGAATACTGATAATAAAAGACTTCGCATCAAAACAAGGAATCGCTGTAATGCAATTTTAACGCGAAAAGTTTCTGCACGAAGCTCGCATTCGAGAACAGGTTCTTCTCTGCCCCAAAGGGAGCAAAAATTTTTGGTCATTTGTTAAAAGAGTAAAGAATCAGACACCGTCATTAATTCCAACTCTTTCAAAAGATGACTAAATCATCACTGACTCGGATGATAAAGCCGCGTTTCCATGTGATCTTTTACTAATCTCCAGTATCCCATATCACAAATTTTTTGCTATAAAAGCGAGATAAATATATGTGGTTAAGTTTATAGTAACTTTGGCATATGTGAAAATTTTTCGTTGTTTTTGAATAATATAATAAATTTAGTCTTAATTTATTATATTCGGTTCAGTTGCCGATAATAAAAAACTTATGATATGGGATACTCGTAACTACAATAATTCGAAGCCCTCGCAAACAGTAGATGCGCACACAGCCGAGGTCCATTGTTTGATGGAATCCTTCAACTTAGTTCATTGTGGCAACAGGATTTGCTGATAAAACTGTGGCCTTTTGGGAACTACGTGATCTCAAGCTAAAACTGCACTCGTTCGAATCGCATAAGTTTGAAATCCTCCTAGTTCAGTGGATCATCATTCGCATGGTTGGGATTTGTCAAAAATTCGTGAAGAACAAACTACCTAAAATGCTAAAGATGTACCACCCGAATTGGTTTTTATTCATGATGAGCACACTGCTAAAATATCAGATTTCTTGGAGAATCCAAACGAGCCAAGGATTATTTGCTCAGTGTCGGAAGACAATATAATGCAAGTTTGGCAAATGAGCAGGAGGTACCAGTCACGAAGCTCGAGAGCGGAACTGCTTAAGTTTTCAAGAGAAACATTCATGTTTATAAAATTCTTTGTTTTCGAATTGACTTGATGTAAAATTATTAATTTATTTTTAATTATCTCATAAACTCAATACTTGTACCAGAAACTCGATAAATTGTGATTCAAAATAAATTAATAGTCAATTCGTGTTATTCAAAATAATGTTTATATTTTTTCCAAAGACCTTTTTGTTATACCCATCGATCGAGCATTATTAGACCTACGTCTACATTGCATAGTAAGGTCACCAACATCTACCTTACCCCCCTATTATTAATTTTTATACGATAGACGATAAACGCTTGCAAGCTTATCGTAAAAATTAAGCTTTCGAATTATCGTTTTCATACGCCCGATAGATATGTTATTGCAAATGACAGTGATTTTTGCTTACATTTTACCTGTGAATTCAAGAAAAAACAACTGAAATTTTTACTTCGCGATATTAAAAGTTAAAAAATAAAATATATAAACATGTTTCCAATGTTCCATTGAGTTCTTTGCACAGCATAGATGCTGTGAAAAGAAAGCAGTTGAGGGATGCTTCCATTCGGCGTTTTCTTCCATTGAAGTGGCAAGACGCTTCAGTTGAGTTTTTGAGCTCACAACTCTTGGCCAGAAAAGATCGCATTGATTTTGCTCAAATCCTGTTCAAAAACTTATTTCTATCACTTTAATACTAACATATTTCGAAAAAATATTAAAAAAATTCATATATAATTTCAGGGTATGAAATTGAACAGCTGATCTGAAACGTATCGTTTCGTAATTCCATTTTTTTCCGATAAACGATAAACACTATCTGTCGGATTTAATACGACAAATGTAAGTTCGTAATACCGCATAACAGAATGCAAGCGTTTATCGTGTATCGTATGACTACCTGAAGACTACCTGCTTCCAATGGGTTGACTGATCTGTAGGTGCTGTACCAAATATTGCTGAATTTAGCAAATCGAAATAAGCATCGAGGTAGCCGAATGCGCTGATTTTATAATTCTTCCTGCATATTATGCAAAATTTATGTATACAATTTTAGTAGTTTAAATCTACAGTAAGCATATTCAAATCGACTATCATCTCTGACTCCATAAGTATTTATTTTGGGTCGACGACGTCAATGACGTCAATGTGGTTCGCACAATACTTCTTTGCGCATGTTCGACTTATTCAGGAACTACAATTCTTTCATCCTTTAGGTGATGTTCGCGTGCATACATAACGGTGTCAAGCATGCCTTTGAACAACAAAGAAATAGCCATCCATTCGGAGATAATTATGTCGTACTTCTGCTGCGGCAGCGTTGTATAATTCAGCCGTCCATTAACTAGGGATATATTTAAAATGTCATTGTTTCTAATAAAGAGTGGATATAGGTTCAAAAAACATTAAAAACTTGATTCATTAAAACTTACATAACGATATCCATAGCATTGTAAATAATATCGGCCCCCGCTTGCACTGCAAATATAGATAGTGTCGCAGCCGACATCAAGCACATCCTTACCGTTAACAAAATCTTCGTTCTTGATCAAAGCATTCCTGTAGCTTGATGGCCGAACAAAAACATAGATTATGAAATATATTTGTTTTAATCTTGCATTTAAACTCACTTGAAACATTTCACCAGCATTGGTGAAGAGTATAAAAGGCTTCTTTAAGGTTTGTTCCAGCCAGCTTTGTTTGTTTGACCCAGAAGGGGTTGCGGTAGAGCATTGTTTAATTTAATAATTAAGCTTTTAATATCAATAACAGCTTTTGTTGCAATATTATTAATCAACTGCTGTGTGCAGTGTTCCAACTCACTGACAGCATGTTCAAAGATCAAAAGACCAAATGAATGTTGTTGGCACTGGAGAGTCAAGTATTGCAACTGATGTCTAGGCTGAGACAGCGAAGAGTAACAATTTTTAATGGCTTCTAATAGACTCACAACCTGAGTTACGGACTCCAAAGGCTCTTCTGCTTCCACTGGCGATTTCATCTAATAAATGAAAAAAATTTAATGCATTGAAAATCAATTTAAATTATTCAGATCAAAAATTACCAAAAATAAATACTCAACCAGCAGCTGCTGCCTGTATTGAAATCTCTATTTTCAGTCTGTTTACACTGACACTAGCCAACATTTTTTTTACGAGCTGTCAATAGCTATAAAAATGGCTGTCAAATTTAAAGCAAGTGACTAGCACTTTCAAAGGAAAAGTTCAGAATGTTGAACTTTTTCTATCCTCTAGTATCTCATAAAATCACAGGGGATATCACATGCTATAAAAGTAGAAAAAAAAAGTAGAAAAGTAGTGTCTATTGCACACTAACATTCGTTAATAAGGTAGGGCTCGCATGCTCTTTCTAACTAAAAATAAGATAAAATACGAAAAGATCACATGGAAACGCAACTTAAAGCGAATCTATTGGCTAAATTGTTTGCACAAAATTCCGTTGTCTCGGATAGCAATCAGCTACTGCCATTTGTTAAGGGTGGATCTTCTGCAATGCAGAAGATATACTTTCGAACGAGAGCAGTTAAAAGAGTCCTTTCAAATCTCAACGTAAACAAAGCCCCTGTTCCTGACGGCATACCCCCAATTGTGCTTAAAATGTGTGGTTCTTGGCTGGTTCGGCCTTTGCGCAACCTTTGCAACATCTTCTCCAGAACAGGAGTATTTCCATCTTGTTGGAAGTTGGCAAATGTCCAACCGGTAGCTAAAAAGGGCGATGCAATGAACCTGCAAACTACCGACCCATTGAAATATTCTCCACACTTTTTAAAGTTATGGAGAGCGTAATTATTTTAAACTTAAACTTTATGAACTATCTGGAGCACAACTATTTCTCTCGCTCTACTGGTAATTTTATGTTGTTCTCAACCGAAGAATGGAATAAATGCGTTCACTTTTTCGGCAAGAGTTGAGTTGTTGCTTTTGATCTTTCAAAGGCGTTTGACCAAGTGTGGCATAAAGCGCTCGTGTCAAAACTTGTTGCTTATGGTTTTGGTGGTAGCTTTGCTTAATGGATCACGTGTTTCCTCAAGGAGAGAACGATTCGGGACGTAGTTGTGGGTATTTTGTCCGAGAAGCACGCTATCAACGCAAGAGTGCCACAGGGTTCAGTCCTATCGCCAACCTTGTTTCTGGTTTTCATCAACGACCTTCTGTCGACGCATAAATCAATACATTCGTTTGCGGACGACAGCAGCATTTTTCATTCATATTCATTCAAAAAACGCCCAAGCTCTATGGAGATTGAGAAAAAGAGGCAAAATATGAATGACACACTCCTTAATGATCTAAAAAAAATCTCCGAGTGGGGTCTTGTTAATAGAGTAGAGTTCAATGCAAGGAATACCCAGTTTTGTCTGTTAACCCACAAGCGTGTGGATTGCCCCTTAGCTCCTCTCATTATTAATTGTGTGGATCTTGTGGAATCAGCCGCTTCTGACGTTCTGAACATATCGATCTAGTCTGATCTTTGTTGGAATGATCATATTTTCGATGTGTCGAAAGAAGAGGGCAAGTGACTTGTTTTTTTTAAAACGTTGCAAAAAATATTTCACTTCAGCTGATAGCATGATCTAACCTCATATATTCGGCCGAAAACGGAGTACAATTTGCACATTTCGGCAGGGGCTTCAAGATCTTATTTGGAGCTTCTGGATCGATTGCAACGTCGTGCGATATATATGATGGGGGATGAAAGTGTTTTATCCTCTCTGAACTCTCTTGGGCATCGACGTAATGTTTTTTGCCTAAATCTTCTGTAAAGGTATTACCCTGGGAGCGTTTCAAGCGAGGTACATTGCCTAACGCCACCAGCTCGTATGTTTCCCAGGTCCACTCGGGCAGCTGTCGTCCAAGTTCGTTTTTAAGTCACACGGTAAAGTTATGGAAATTTCTCCCTGCTAGCGTGTTCCCCAGCAGTTTTGACCTGTGCTAACTTAAAAAAATCTTCACCGACGCAACTCCATCTATCCACCCTCCAACTACCTATCATCCATCTTCCGAATCAACACAATGCTCTAACATTTATAGGGGGCATCCTCTGAGCGTTGGATCAGTCTTAAAAAAATACCACTTTTTTAAAGTCACCTAGTAAGAAGAAGATGCATTAAAAGAAAAAAATTGTTGGAACATCGTTTTTTGTGTTATTTACGCAAAAAAAATTTCAAGTTTCTATGTTTTATAGTCTTTTCGCAATAAATGTTTAATAGCTATTGAAAATTTTTATTTTTTTTTAAACGTGCACCCCTGAACTGCACCCCTTTTGTAGCATTTTGTTTTAAATTGATTTAGTAAAATATTTTAACCCATTTTTCACATTCATGTGAATAAATATGTAAAATGGTACTGTAATAAAAACGATTTTGTAATACTGTTGCCCTTTGATACGTCTTTAGATGAATATTTTTCAGGAAGTCAACAACCTCTTTCATCGAATTTACTTCTTCGTTCTGTGTCTTCAATGACTCCATGAACAATTGCTAATCGCTCATTACCTTTTCTTTTTCGAAGTCTTTAAAGTAGTTTATTACAGTGCCGACATCGTCGCAATCTCTTATAGCGAATCGCTCTAATAGTTAAAAAAATATCGCCGAGTCGTTTTCAAAGCGACTTTTAACAGACACTATTAATTGGTCAATTAAATAAAGATCAATAAATCGCTGAGTTGAACTAATGTAATATATGGTTGGTTAAAGAGATTCTTAAAAATGTTTGCAACATATATGATAAATTTTAAATTTTATTGAAATCATTTGCTGTGTGGAACCCACCCACAATTTTCCATGTGGATATAACTACCCACCTTACCCACATTATTTGCCGGGCCTGATTGATTGGGTTCTAACCTATTAAAGTTCTACACTTTAAAGCTTTTAATTGCAACTAATTACAAATTATAGTTTGTACATTATTCTTCACTCTTCAACCAACCATGTTGATGTTGGTGCTTGTGTTGGTAATGATGTTGGTGCTGGTGTTAATTCTGGCTTTAAATCTCGTTCATTCACTCGACACAAGCAAATTATTATTTTCGCCCATAAACACGCTTTACTAAAAACATTTGCTTTTGTCCTGCGTGTCGCTGAACATTCGTTAAGCGAATGTTGTAGCGATTTTCTAAATTGAGTTTTCAATTTCCGGTCGAGTGAGTGGAGGGCTAGATAGACCCCCTACAAGTGCTCTGCGTTCTAATTGGCTTAATTAGTTTACACTACAAGCACACAACGTGCAAACAAAAATAACGGAGGGAAAGAAAAAATATCACAACAAATACTCAGATTGGAAAGTTACAAATGGATTTTCTTTTGCAGCAGTAAAAGTAAAGATCCATGCTAGGCTATGGCATGGACTTAATGTGCGATACTTTGTTTCGCTTTACTTTTATTTCCGGCGCTTTGCGCTTCTTCAGCTGCTCCTTCTTCTTGTTATATCTGCTTCTACATTGTCTTCATCTTCTTCTTTATTAAGGTACGCTTCTTGCCATTAGGCTGCCATGACGTCACTGATTCTATTTTTATTCTGTCCCAACAAAAGCGAGCATGAGCTTCCGCTTCAGCACATTTCATGAGAAAAAATTCCAAAAAGGAATACGGAGTGAAAAGTTGACAGACCGTTAGACCGTCTGCTATTGATTAACATTAATTAGTCTGATGCGTAAACTTTATTTAAACCTTGCTTCAATTGGTTGTCAAAAACTAATAAGGGAAAAAGGGGGCTAAAGATTTAAGGCCCATCCATAATAATTGCGTGGACGATGGGCTTGGTTTTGACACCATCACTGCTAACTTTATATCGAATTAAAGCTATTTTAATGACAAGCATTGTGCACAGTCAGTTGACAAATGCAAATAAGTTAGCGTCAAAATAATTAATGATGTCTTGCAAGGCTCTTCACTCCTCAGCCTTTAGTCCTTAGCAGAAATAGTAAAGCTTTAATTATTAAATTATTCAAGGATAATTGTTCAAATACATACACCGAAAAAAATTTACAGAGTTAACCCAAGTTTTTTCATGAGTCAAAAGAGTTTTTAAGAAGTTAAAAACGTTTTGTCGTCGTAAAACACAAAATGAATTGAATCAATATTTTTTTTGGTAATATAAATCTTTTTTTGCTTGATACAACTCATTTTTAAAGCTTGGACTAAATTAAAAGCAGTTTCAAATTAACTCTGCATCTTCTCCAAAGATTTCTCATTTTAACTCCATTAAAACTTATTGCAACCATCTATGAAGAACGTCTTTGTATTTTAAAGCTGAAACGGAGTTATTTTTAGCACGAAACAGAGTCTGCTCGAGCAAATATTTTCGTTTGTTCGTTTTACTTTGAATGAAGAGAAAGTACTCAAATATTTTACCAAGAAGATCAAGTGTGCTGTAAGAATTAAATGTTGCATAATGATAAAAAAGGGCCTTTTTACTATTGCGAGTTATATGTTTTCGTATATCTTTATGGAAGTGAATCTTCTTATGCGGTTATTTGATATAGAGGGTAAAATTTTTCGACTCTCGTCTCGAAAGTTTTTTTTTAATCTCGTCACGAAAAATTGTGTACACAAGCTTGATATATTTTTTGTATGGGGACCCCTAGAAGGGTGGCAGATAGAGTGTATGTGTGTATAGAAGAAATGCTAAATAAAAAAAACAATAGGACCAGCTCATACATTTGACCTCCCTAGGGGTAATTGATTTTTTGATATAAACTATAATAGACAGTATTTTCTATTTTTTGTGTCTTTTGTATCGGGACCTCCAAAAGGATGGCAGATAGAGAAAAGGTGAGTTCAAAAGAAATTTTAAGGGGAAAAATTAATAGGACCAGCTCATATATTTATCCCCTTAGGGGTTGTAGATGTTTTGATATGAATTATAAAAGCCATTTTTTAATTTTTTGTTTTTTTATGGGGACTCCCACAATTGATCCCCATAGGTGAATTTTTCGCGTCATCTCGTAAATATCAAATCACGGACATATTCCGCATACATCGCAAATCATTAAGACCAGTATTACTAAATGAAGCACCAACCAATGACATGAAAATATTAAATAAACAGAATATTTTTTATGAAAATTTTGTATTGTAATTCGTTTGAGATGCTATCTCTTTCTTACTCTCTGTTTTTTTACAAGAATCTATTTTAATCTTTATATTAAGAAGCTTATCTTCTGTACTGTATACACACTATACCGTAATTTTTTTGAACCTGCGGTGTATTTTTTATAGAAAATTTTGGGAAACTAAACAATTTTATTAAATTTGGTATACAACTGTTGTTTTAATAAAAGTCAAGAAACATGCTTTTTTTTAAAAGGAATTTATGAATTTTTGGAACATACTGAAGTCAAATATTACCATATTTTATTAACGAAACTGCATTAAACAATAATAAACAAATTTTTAATGTATGTATCACGACATATAGGCAACCATGCTCACTTAACACAAATCGCCTTGAGAATATTCTACCTATCTTTGTACCAAATTTAATTATTCTAGCATCAATTTATATACTTCATTTTGATAAATGCTTAAAAAATATCTTTTCCCTCATTCAACGAACAAAACAGCAATCAATTGTAAAGTCAATGCAAATATTAATCTCTTTTTTCAAATATGTTATATACAAAAATCCCTTTTTTAAAAAATTTCCCTTAAAATCAAATAAATGAAACACCTTTGAAACAAATTTTGAAAGTTGAGCGCAATTTAAGCTCAAAAGTAAAAAAAAAGTTTTGCTGTATAAGAAATTATGGAGAGTCAAAATTGGCAAATCGTGGATAAGCAAGCTGCTCTGTGAGTATGGAGAAGAAATTCTATTTTTGGCGTTAAATATGACTTTAATTTCCTTTGTATTCAATTGGAATAAGAAATAAATAAAAATAATTAAACACAAAAGAAATGACGGGTTCTTTATTTGACTCTTTTGTGTGTGAGTTTGTTTATTTTTAAAGCTTCATGCTACATTTAAATGAGTTGATTCTACTTTTTTTTTAGTGAACTCAAAATTTAAAAATTCTCAATTTCTCATTCTTAAAACAACTCCAAACGGAGTCAGTACGACTTTTCAAACAAATCCAATTTTTGAAGTAAATTTAACACACAAACGGAGTTAAATATAGTTTTGACAGCTTTGGCAAAATACCATGCACGAAAAGAGTTAAATTGACTCCAAATATGACTTTATTTACTCCGCTTTTTTTTGGGTGTAGTTGCAAAAACTTCTTAAAGAACTTGTGCATTGTATTTGGTAAATTTGAAAACTAGTTCAACAGCAGAACAGAGGAAAGCAGGCAGTCAGGAAGTCAGGCGTAACAGCATCACTGTCGTAGGGTCAACAGCTGTTGCATGTGTAAGCAAGCGATTCTTATGCAGCTAGCTAACTGTGACCAAGTCTTTCTTGGAGGGCTTGTGGTAAGGTGGGAAAGAGGGAGAGGGTAACGTGATGTTATTCTATTTTCATGAAGCAAAAGAAGGATTATAATGAAGTGCTGCTTATTTTCAGTTTTGAACTTTGTGCTGCGAAATGTTGGCCCAACTCTGCATAATTGCAGTAAAGGATTAAATGAGCAACTTGATGGAATTAAGTGTACAAGCAGCAGCTGTACACTTGCACACACACATATACACACTCACATTCATGCATGCAAATCGTGTTAGAAAGCTTTGTGCACTAGTTGACCTCTAACTACAACAATAGCTACTGCGGTCGATAGAAAACTACATTTTAAAGATAGGAAATTTATCAACAATCAGGAAAAAATCAATGAAGCATCAAATAACGAGCAGAACTCCGCAAGAAATAGTTTCGGAAAATTGCAAGAATTTATTTTTACCAGCAAACTGAAAAGAGTTCGATTTCTTGGTAACTGGTTTGGCTACTTCTAGTAATGGTAAAGAAAGCTTAAAATGACAAAACAGAAACCAAACGATAAATCCACATTACAGAAATAATATAATAACCCATTCTGATCTAAATTTAACTTTTAGGAATTTTACTGTAAAAAGATCAAAACTGAAGATATAAAAGTTCAAATACAAAAATAACGAATTATTGCAATCTATATTGATGATAAATAATGATAAATAAAGTACAGGCCTATAGACAAGGAGAGTTGTCAAAGTGCAACTTTTGAAATGAAATTTTGAAAAAAGTTTTGTATTGCCTAAAAATAATTGTGTAAGAATTAAAATTTTAAGATTTCCAATTGAAATTAAAAATAATCTCGAAACTTAATTGAGCTTCAATACGTAAAAAATATCTGAATATACACATCTGGGTATAAATCGAGATCGTACAATTTTGAAGCTTTAAAATTGTAAAAATAAGAAAATCTATTAATTTTATTTGATTGGAGGAGCAAAACTGCATTTTCAGTTTTTCTGCGAACGATATTGCTTCCATTACTAAGGCATTGCCGTCGCAAAATTTTTTTTTAAAAATATTGCAGTTCATTTCGAATGCCATGTTCCTATCCTTTGAAACAATTTGGGCCATCAAGTTTATACTTTTTCATCTGAAAATATAACCTACAAGCAAATTTCAAACAGAATCATTTGTTTTTAAATTTTAGAAATATATTATCTAATGGCAAATTTGGATGCAATATCCATTGCACTGCATCCTTCATCCTTAGGGATCGTAATCTGCCCTTTTTTTGCTCCGACTAGCAATCGAAACAGAAAACTAGTAAGGAATTATCTTCGAGGGAGCCAAAGTTTAAATACCCCCACGGCCGTATTTCAGTTTATAAGAAGTTTTGAATGTTGTATGCATTATTTTAATGACGTCACTTTTATAAGGCGTGGTTTTGTGATGGCACAATTAATTTTTACTTGGAGTTATGGTATGACAGGTGAATTGACAGGTTTGTTTGATGGGATATGATTTATATTGACAAGTATAGTTCTAGTACCTATTGCTATATCAATCAGAGCTTGGGCTCAGAGCTTTTTGTTGCTAGATTAGCATTAGCTCGTGCTCGTTAAACTTTCTTTTCTGTGCCGACACCTGAAGCAGCAACAGCTATCGTAAAACAAGTCTTGTGGAAAAAAAACAGTAACTAAAAGCCTTTAGGTAATTTTCGATTTTTAAGCAAAATTAAGAAGTACGAAAATTAAATATCCATATTTTTAGAAGAATGATAACATATAATCTGAGAAGCAGTGAAAATTCGAACCCTTATAGGCATTAGGCATTAGATGAGAAAAGATACACATATTATATGTTAAAAGTCGTGTTGAAACTTCCAACGCAAATACATTTGCAAAAAGATTTGCATCAGATTTGCATCAGAGTGCACTGGTGAACGACCGTAGCAACGTGGTCGACTCAGCGCACTTACACACCACCGCAGGTACACAGGTAGTATCTACCTCAGCGCACTTACGTGCAACCGTAGTCGATAATCATTGGAACTTCACTGGATACAAACAATCAAGACACTTCTAGCAACATTTTTTTGTTAACTTAACTAATTTAAGTACATTAATCTACCTTAAACTATTTAAACTTGAATTAAACAACTTTAATCTACATATTAGCTACTTAAAATATTAATAATTTTGAACTTAAACTTTAACTACTAAAAATATTATGAATTTTAAAGCTAAATATAATTAGTAACTAATCTAATAAGAATAATTAATCAATAATTCATTTCATGAATATCTCTCATTCTGCTTCTACCTTTCATGTCTCGGGTTTTTTTTTTTATATTGAAACAGTCCTATTTTATTCAATTATTAAACATACATCATATCCACACATACATATCTGAGCAACATTTTCTTAACAAAGTTCGACCAACGTGTTTGCGCAAACATCGAGGGAACCTCATCAATAAAAATGTAAGTGCTCTGATTTAATATTACCTATTTCCTAGAAATTAAATATTCATTTAACTACTTTTCTTAAAACAATAATTTAATTTTATTAAAATAACAACAAAACAACAACAAAAAAAAAAACAATGATACAAATAATTGCAATATAAAAAAAAAACAATACAAAATCAGAAACAAGAAAATATAAAACGTAAATTTTTTTGTCAAGTGAAAGATAGAAAGAAAGAGAGAAAGAATGTAAAAATGTAAACAAACAATGTATTAATTTTTTTTGACAAACTAATATTCTTTTTTTTCTCCATTCATGACAATTATAAAGAGATATAGTATTCAGTTCTCCGTGTATTTTCTCTATCGTTACCGTTTGTTAATGTGTTTACAAATAAGCTCTTCTTTTTTTTTTTTGCAATAAATGCTGACAACGAATTAATTTCTAGTTATCAAGTAAGAGTTAAAGTTTTTTTTATTACATTTAATCTCAGCGGCGGCTGTACTTAAATTTTAAGAGAGTTTTTTTTTTCTCTCGCAAAATGCTGCGAGCAGCATAAAATGTTCTTAGTTAAAATTTTAGTTTTAAATATGAATTAGATAAAGTTTGTTAATGCTTTAACGCAGCAATGTTGCAGATAACATTTCTAATAACCTATTTCTTTATTCTTATTAAATAATCAATGAATTAAAAAAAAATATGAATTGCATTTAAATAAAACATAACATGTGAGTTTCTATTCTCTCTGGTGGGTGGATTTATGGATGGGAGTGGGAGAGCTTTATATAATCTCTCAGTCATGGTTGGGAAAGTCTAGTCACCACGTCTTTGATTTGTTTTGTGTTTCAATCTTCTTAGTTTAGTTCTTCTAATTGCTTCAATGCAGTTGCTTCGATTCAGTTGGTTGGATTTTTTTTTACAATATAAATTTTATTGCAATTACAATAATAATGATACCTTAATAATAAAAGTCCGCTAATATTCTGCAGAAATGCTAAACAATTTTGTTCTTTTTTTTCATTCTTTAGTCCGTCTGTTATTTAAAAAGTTGCCATCGTATTCATAATGCACAATTTTTTTGTGCGAGTCAAAACAATTTTTATCAATTTCACTATAGAGAACAGTTCCAAGGTGTATAAGATTGCTGTGCATGAAAATATAAAAACTGTATGATGATAAGGATAAAAACTTGTTGCTCTGATTCTACTATTTAGTTTATCAATTTATTGATAAAATTTCAATCAACAATCATAGATTTCATCCAAATATTTCACATTTTCAACTGAGAGTCCTTTTTATTTATTAAAGCTTATGTGCACAATATAAAGTTTAAGCATTATTTTATTTAATTTCAGATTTAAACTAATCTGCAAAATTTGAAGTCATTGTACTAATTTTTATGGAATTTAACTTTGCTACGATAACCTTAGGGGTAGTCCACAAACTACGTTACTGATTTTCCGGTATTTTTTACCCCCCCCCCTCCCCCTGCGTTTCCCCCTGCGTTTCGTAGTGCTTTTCAAAACCCCTCCCCCCCCATAAAGTAACGTGACATATGAAATTAATTCATTCGAATGATTATATATTTTGACTACCTCTGACAATTTTCACTAGTATTAGTGACTAGTATGACTAGATACATTAAAGAAACAATTGGAAAAAAATCAATAATTAATATCATATGTAAAAGCTATTCCATCTGCGATCCAAGATTCGATGCTCTCAATCACTGGGATAGAAGAAGCTGGTAGCTTTGTTGAGGATTCTTCAAAATAGAATTTTTCATCGGATTCTATGTCGACCCATTCAGGTGAATCCTCATTTCTAACGCAAAGAAATTCACCTGGTCTTTGACAGAGTACCCTTAAAGGCTGCACCCGAGCTGCACCAAGTTCTGTGTTTTTGTGTAAATGCTTTCTAAAAATTGATTTATTTAAATAGTATTTTTTATTCCGATTTATTGTAAACGATATAATACAAACTTATGGCAATTCATAGAAGTTTTAAAAACGAAATACAAGCCGCAGGTAGGACACGACCTTGAACCGATTTCTTCTTTCTGAGAAGGACAGTACATGTCATACGGATCTCCTTTGATCAAGAACATTCAGACCTTAACGTCAAAGCCTGTCGCAAAAGCAAAGACCCAAATTTTTCAGACGTATGCTGAGATGGTGAAGGAATACAAAAGGTTCCTGTGTCGAGGGAAAAGGTGGTGGAAGAAATCGTTGAAACAAAAGTTAACCATCAATTTAGACGATCAAACATAAACATGTAAGGTTAAAAATTTTTGAAATGATTGTGTTATTAATTAGAGGTTTTTCGTCGATTTTTTTAATTTTTGGTAACGTTACAATATCTAAACACCTCCCCCTTTACCGTTACTTATCGTAGTGTATTTCAAACCCCCCCCCCCCTAAATTGGTAACGTAGTTTATGGACGACCCCTTATTAGAAGTAGCTCAAAAGTTAACCATACGTCATAAACAATTTTTTTTTTACTTAGATAACTTAATTACATAATCTCTTGTCATTCAAACACATTTAATTATAATTGTTTTTATTTAAAAATGAGAAAAAAAAAATTTCAGTGGAAGCATTACGCGAGAGAGAGAGCAAAAAATTTAGAAAGCATGCATCTCGCAGTCGTAGGTTATCAGAGTAGGGTTAAGGAGATTTTACTGATTTAATATAGTCACTTTGTATGGAACGTAGCCGTGGTTTTCATTCGATTCTTAAACATTTTAGAGGGTTAAAGGGTTAAAAAAAAAATTATAGAGATTTTACCGTTTTGGTAAAGCCCTTTTGTATGGGAGGTAGGAGTGGTTTTCATCCTATTTAGCTCATTTTGGCTCAGTTATCGTGATCAAAGACAGACAGACGGACATAACAAAATATACTCAGGAGGTGATGCAGATCACGAATATACATATATTTTTCTATACCTGTCACGCCTCTTTATCGGCGTTACAAACAAGTTAATATTACGCATTTTTATATATTATCGCGGTTTAAAAATAGTAACGATCTTATAGTTTCGCTTCACGTGTTTAAAGCATTTTATTTGCTCTAATATTAAGTTTCACCGTTATGCCGCTCAAGGCACCTGGCAACCAGTGGGATCCAGTGGGATCCATAGTCTGGGTAAAATCCACACACTTCTACGTACTCCTTCCTCTTTAAGCAATACCTCGCAATCTTCATTTATTGCTAAAACAACATAAGTCAAGTGACTAAGTGGTTTCTGCATGAAATCGTTGTTAAAGTGCGCGCATGCCGCTGTGCAACATGAGCGCGATTCTGGAGTCATACGAAAATAGTTTGAAAACATGATCGTATCTACGTCCCAGAGGAATATTTTAATTTAGTTTCGAAATCCAGTTCAATATTTACACTTAAAGAACTGAAAACTGAAGATAAGATAAGGAATATTCCAAGAGATATTAAAACATGACAAATTAATACATATGGAATGTTCATAAGTCAATTTTAAGGTGTAATCGTCAATTATAAGCAATAAAAAAATATGACTACTACAAATGTTTTGGTTAAATTATATGCAACTAATCTTATTTCTTGCTAAAACAACATAAGTCAAGAATATTTTTTCAGCTTTTTACAATTATTATCATTAATAAACTGAGACGTTAATTCGACATTTCAATTTTTTATAACTCAAATACTAAATTAAGCATAAGAAAGACCTTTAAAACTCATTTGTTTGTGCATGAAACAGTTTTGAATGATTCCTGAAAAACTCTAATTGTGTGACTTATGAGGTTTTTGAAAGGACTTGTTGTTTTTGCAACCTATTGCTTCATAAAATTATTTGGCATTAGGCTCATGATAATATATAATCAAATTATTATTATTTATTAATTTAGTAGTTACAATTTTATTTCAAAAAGTTTTTTCAAAATCTTTTGGGAATATTTATATATAAGAGCCAACATTTTATCCGTCTGTATGAAAAAAAGTATGGAAGTTGGTCACATCACCTATAATAAATATGATATGGTGAATAAGGTATAATGATTATGGTATAAGAGTTAAAGTATAACAGGTGTGCCATGATGAATTTTGTATGATGGGTTAGGATTTTTAATGTGATATTGATGATACGGTATGATAGGTATGACAAAATTTTCAAGCTGATACCAGATTATAAATAAGAAGCTGTTTTTATTCTGTTTGATGACGTTTTTACCTAAATAATATGAAAATACTAAGCTACGCAAAAATAATTTTTAATGTTTTCTAAAATGTTTTCTACTCTTGTGCTGAGTAGCTTGGTTTTGTTGTTTAAAGCAAATGCATTTATAGAAGGAATAAATTAATGCAAAATATTTAAAGCAAATGCATTTATAGAAGGAATAAATTAATAGTGCACAATTCATTTCATCACTATAAGAAATGCTCTGATTGTGATTCAGCAGTTCTTAAAATATTTTTTTTTAACTGCAAAACTCCTTAATCACGATATGAAATGTTAAAATAAAAATGCAGAACTGCATATTTTTGACATTAATGTATTATTTTGCAAATTTATATATCAGCACTGCCACAAAAATCTAATAATGAATATCTTTTATATGATCTTAGTTGTGAGTTATTTAGATCAAGTAAGTTTGAATAAGGACGAGAAAAACAGGGAGCTATCTGTATTTTTTTGCAGGGAGTGGTTTTTTTTGCATTTAAGGTAAATGTTAAGGTTTAAGAGTTTTTATACCTGATTTTATCAAATTGGTTTTTGTGGTAAACATCTTGGTATAGTATCCACTAATGTGGTATTATGATTATACATTAGGGCGGGTCAATTTGTATGGACGAATTTTTTGGAGGTCTGGCTCAGCGAAATTCGTAAAATACATGTAATTTCAAGACTTTTTCTCCACTACAGCATATACAAATTCTGAAAAAAAGCTGTGCGGACTTTCGTAAATAGATTTTGTTCTCAATTATAAAATATGAATGTATGTGTATGAATCTATTTACGAAAGTCCGCACAGCTTTTTTTCAGAATTTGTATATGCTGTAGTGGAGAAAAAGTCTTGAAATTACATGTATTTTACGAATTTCGCTGAGCCAGAATTTGACCCGCCCTATTATACATATTTGTATGTCGTGGCAGAATTGAACATTTTCCTTATTAATACTTTTTAAATTGCGCATAAACAAAAATTTTTTTAAGTTTCAGCGATACCATAAAATGTTATGAGTTTTTTAGCAATCCTGTTCTCTTTAGCTTTTTCATATTCAATGAATTATCAACGTTTTCTTTTGTAAAACATTAAATATGAAATTCTAATTAATTTATAAATTAAAAACCATTCAAAACAGTCCTTATATATTACATGCCATTTTTTTTTTAAGTTTTTTCAAATTCAATTCACTCTAAGAATATACTACACTTCAACTATGTTCTGCACACGGAGATAACTATTTTGCTTGAATTAAGCAAATGTTTTGCTTAAAAGCAAATCAGCAAAACTGTGTTCAATCACGGTGTGATTTTAGAAAAAGATTGCTAAATTGAAATAACTCCTCATGTATTTAGGAAAAATTTATACTAAACTCAAGCAAATATTTACTAAGTTATTTTAAGCTCAAGTAGCAAATTTTTACTAAACTCAAGCAAATTTTTTTTAAACACACGAGCACTGAGCAATGAAAAAATTAAAATATTATGCACTTACACTCACACGGCCGAGGTTCCAGTTTCCGGATGCTAGATGCGAGGTTCTGAAAATATGCTAGATTTCAGAAAAAACTAATCAAAATTTGTTATTCCAATTTATAATAACTTAGCAAATATTTGCTTGAATTAAGTACAAATTTGCTTTTGCAGTTTATAATAATTTAGCAAAACTTTTCTTGAATTTAAACAAAATTTTGATTAAATTCAATAAAAACATTGCTAAGTTATTATAAACTGGAATAGCAAATTTTGATTTGTTTTTGCTGAAAGCTAGTATAATTTTGAAAAGGCTGAGATTCAAGCGCAGGTTTTCCTTAACCACAATACAAATTTAGCAAACAATTTTCTCCGTGTACTACAATATCCCCCACATTTCTGGAAAGGAGGTTTTTGGGTTTTCCCAAACTTTCCCTAATAACTTTTTGATGAGTTATCATAAGATTCTTGTTCTATACTAATTTGTTCCCAATACTTCAAGCATCAAAACTAATAACATTTGACTAAAATCCGACTTCTTGTTTTTTTTATAATTCACAGAATAAAAATACCTATCCCACAAAACCCGAAGTTTCTCGATGACTTAAATTTGTGTGTGTTTGTAGTTGTTTAATCAAACCTGTTGAATTGTTCCAATTGCTTTATGTTTGTAAAATTTTAAATGCTCTTTAGTAAACTTATGTTTTTGGACACTTGCTAAAATTGTAATTTGGTTGAGCTCCGTTAAATAAACTAGTCTCTCTGAAGTTCGAATACAAGGGTTTTTCTTTAATAATGCAATTCCAAGCTTAAGCCTAATACAATAAAAGTTAAGAAAGAAGTGAAGTGAATGGTAGAAAAAGAGAGAGAGCTTTAACGAAAAAAGTGTTGCTGAGACGCAGAAAAAGGAAACTTAGTACTAAAAATTAATTTTTCTTAAAATAACTTAAACTATTGGTGATCTGACGAATCAAAGGCAACAACAACAATCAAATAGCCTTTATGTTGATTGCAAGGAATTCTTGTAATAAATCCTTTCATTCATTGGAAAGTCTTACGGTGGAGTTCTTCTATAACGTTCTATATTCTTTTTTCTATAACGCAGCGAGTCTCAGGTTTTTGCATTGCGGTGTTTTATATGCACTATCCATTTAAAATTGAATATCTTATCTCTTTCTGGATACATTTAATCTAACATAGATCACCAGAATGTAATTCCTTCGATGGAAGAGAAAATTTATTGAAAATGAAATGTCGTCATTTTTAGCACAGAATAATTTTTTGTCGCCACTAAGTTCTGGGTTTTGTGCATATCATAGTTGCTCAACAGCTACCCTTAAAGTTTTGGATAACAGTAAGTCTTTTTATGATGATGACCGGCTAACTTTATTTTGTCTGCTTGACTTTTCAAAAGCATTCGATACCGTTAATCATGCACTTCTTTGCTACAAACTCAAATATTTATATGGATTTTGTAACAATGCTGTAACAGATAGAGTATAAAAAGTAAGAGTTAGAGCTAGTTTTTCGCAGCAAAAATTGGTCTGCGGTGGTGTCCCTCAAGGGTCGGTTCTTGGACCCCTTCTTTTTCAGTAGTTATAAATGACATTTTTAATAGTTGCGCATACGCGTCATTGCATGCTTGCGCTGATGATGTTCACGTATACCTGTCAGGTAAAACAAACATCTTAGAAGATTTGGTATGCAAGCTAAATGAAAATTATCTTCAATTAAATGCCCTAAAATCATATGTGTTCCCATTTCCAAAAATAAAATAAACTTTACGGATGTCCCAGAACTGTCTATAGACAAAAACCTGAAACTTGTCTGCAGCGTTTGAAGTCCTGGCTCTTATATAAATTCCTCTCTCACCTGCACAGATCATATGATATGGTTCGTAAAATGTACTTCATACTGCGTAATCTTAGACTATTAGACGAGTAAACATCAATTGATACAAAACGCAAGCTAATTGTTCCGCTGGTCATTCCTGTAATTATGAATGCTGAACTTGTCTACAGTAAGTTAGATTCACAGTCACAACATAAATTACAATTTGCGTTCAATCATGCTACACGCTATGTTTATGGGCTTCAAAGACATGATCACTTAGCCACATTAAGGAATGGTATACTTGGCTGTAAAATTAGAAGCTAGCTCAATGCCAGGCATTGTATTTTTTTGCACAAACTGATCCAGACCAAAACATCAAGCAATTTCGTCAGTCGTCAAGAAGACAAATTCTTGTTATACCATAATTTTTTTAACTCTACAAGACTATAGCGTTAACAAAAGCTATTAGAATATGGAACTCAATACCGAGTCATTTAAAATCTATTAGAGCATAGACAAAATTCAAGCATGCCATGCTGAAACATTTTTCGTCACAATAGATGTCTTAGAAATTAAAAAAACAGCTTCCTAACTCTTTACCTCTTTATTATTTTTAATTATCTCTCTTTGTAATTATATTTTCTTGTTTTCTCTTATATTGTTTTCTCTACTTTTTCTCTTCTTTTTTTTACTTTTCTTCTTTTCAATAAAAAAAAATTATTGTTGTGTTAATTAATGTTAGCATGTTACTTACGATCTGTAGTATTAAGTTAATTTAAGATTTTTTAATTATATCAAATGTTACTTGTTATTCAGTTTTGTACATTAAAAGAATATAGTTCTTATTGTACATTAATGCCTAAAGGTAAATAAAATTCTTATTAAAAGTAAGTGAAAACACTTACTTAACACGCTTTCCTAAGCATGTGACGTGACAGTTCATTTTGAAGGCCTATAACTCCTAAGCGATAAAAAAACAAAATATATTATTCTCTTTCTGAAATGAAGACCTTAGTTAGCTTTATCATATGCAAATTAGATATTGTTAGTTGCTGCTTATGCCATCTGTTCGACAAAAGCGTCGAACTAAGTTTATTTCCTAACATGATAAAAATAGCTGAGATAAAACCTTTATATAAGAAAGATTTCCGTTTTAATATCAAAACTATAGACCAATATCACTTCTACCTATCTTCTCTAAGGTGTTTGAAAAAGCCTTGAATATCAGAATTGTCAATTTTATTGAAAAAAACAAACTCTTTAGTAATTTCTAATTTGGATTTAGATCTGGGTTATCTACTGCAGATGCCTTACTGAATTTCTGTTCAAGTGTATATTCAGGTCTTAATAGCAAACGTAATACTTCAGCTTTATTTGTGGATATTACCAAGGCATTTGATTTTGTTGACCATAAGATTTTGCTACATAAATTGTATAATTTTGGTTTTAGGGGCTGTATATACAGTCATGTGAAAATAAATAGGGACACCTGTATTTTTATATTTAAAGCTGCATGAAATACATACAAGGTGCAAAAGATATAGCATTGATTTGTATTTTTGAAAAAATATCAGCTTTTTCATCAGTTTATCAATCACTTTCGTGTCATGTGCTTTAGCGGAGTAAAAATTTTGAGATTATCCAACGAAATATCAACAAATTTTCTGTCTTTTGTTTTAGCGGAGCTGTTATTGTCCAAACTTAGAATTTAAAAAAATACTGTTGATTAAGTGTATTTTTACATGAAAAAAAGACATTTAAAATTTTGACGATTATACAGTGACACATATTCGTATAAACGCACTCTTAATTTTAAATTTGCTACCTTTTCTCTCTTTTATTAATGCATTACTCAAAACAAATTACAACTCATATTGTTTACTAAACTAACGGAAATTTGTACTGAGTGCAAAAACCTGTTTTCGTTGTTGTTGTTTTATATAAATCATTTCAGTTTAAATATTTTACTTAAAACAAGTACATATTCGTTTAAACGCATCAACTTAATTTTCAATAGGAATGGGTATTTATTTAATTTTCAATAATTAATTGGTCCACCATTTTTATTTATAACTTCAAATATACGATTCGGCATCGACTTCACTAAATTTTCCAGCAACTGACGATCTAAATCTTCCCAAGCTTCCTTAATGGCCAACTTGAGCTCTAGCACGGTTTTGTAAAGGTGTCCTTGGGCTTTTTGTCCATAGATTTTGCGTGATATGCATCCCCAAAGATTCTCCACCGGATTCAAATCGGGACTGCATGCAGGCCATTTCATAAGTGGGATGTTGTGCTCTTCAAACCACTTTAATGCCTCTTTAGAAACGTGAATGGCAGCATTATCCTGTTGAAAAATACTGTCTTCATCCATTTTATCATCCAAAAATGAAATGAGAGCATCATCCAACAATTCCGTGTATTTTTTAGAATTCATTTTGGGCGGCACAAAGCAGATATTTGCTTTACCTCTAGATGAAAATGCCGCCCACACCATAACGCTGCCACCACCAAAGTTTCTTTTTGACATACGTACGTCATTGTTTCGCAAATAATGCCAATAACAGCTGTAAGAGTCTGGGCCATCTAAGTTAAATTTTTTTTCGTCGGAAAACACAACATTGTCCCACTCAGTTGACCATTGCATGTGTTTTTGGGCGCCTAAGTCCAAGCGCGCCTTTTTGTGATGCGGCTTCAACACAGGCTTGCTCACCGGTTTTTTCCATTTAACGTTATCTGAGTTACGTAAAATGTGTGCAATGTGACTCGTTGTCACTGGAAGATCTAATTTTTCTTTTATTTGAGTTGAGTTCAAAAAACTTGTGGTGGCTTCCTTCCTAATTTGATTAACATGGCGAAAACTCAGTTTTCGATTGCCTTTCGTGGATTTTTTTACTCCATAATTAACACCGTTTTTTAAAAAAGAGCGGACGACTGCTTCTGATCTTCCTAGTCTCCGCCCAATTTCCCGATTTGAATAACCCTCTTTATGGTACAGGTTGATTTGGACGTTTTCTGTGTCATTGAGGTATTTTCCCTTTGGCATTTTGATAAAATCTTAAAAAAATATCATTAAGAAAATATATTTACATTTAAATTAAACAAAACGTACCAATTGTTAATTAAATACAAGCAAATACTTATTTCTTTAAACCACTAATATATTTTCGACCTCCTTATTCAGGTGCGTTTAAAGGAATGTGTACTTGTTTTTAGTAAAATATTTAAACTGAACTGATTTATATAAAACAACAACAACGAAAACAGCTTTTTGCACTCAGTACAAATTTCCGTTAGCTTAGTGAACAATATGAGTTTGAATTTGTTTTGAATAATGCATTAATAAAAGAGAGAGAAGGTAGCAAATTTAAAATTAAGAGTGCGTTTATACGAATATGTGTCACTGTAGCTCCACTAAAACAAAAGATACAAAATTTGTTGAATTTCGTTGAATAATCTCAAAATTTTAGCTCCGCTGCAGCACATGACACGAAAGTAATTGATATATTGATGGAAAAGTTGATATTTTTTCTAAAATACAAAATATTATTTTTTATCTTATGGTGAGTAGTTTAGATTCTAGATCAATAACACTAAACACGTACCAAAACCGTAAAACACCGTGTATCTTGAAAGTTTTACAATGTGGAAGGAAACTCCATAAGGTGTTATACTCGCTTTATCAAGAAAAATCACCAGCCGGGGGAATTAATGCTATATCTGGGGCATCATGTATATAATTCATGCAGCTTCAAATATAAAAATATAGGTGTGCCTATTTATTTTCACATGACTGTAAAACTGGTATAATTCATACTTAAATAATAAGCAGCAAATAGTAAAGATTAATGATTACACTGTGATAGTCGAAAAAATGAACTTCGATGAATCCTTTTCGAACTATTAGGGGGGAGTCCCCTGAGAGCGAAAGTACATTTGGAAGTGTCAGATTGGCTCCAGTTTTTGAGAAATCGGTATATATCCATTTTTCATGGATATAGGTAAGTCTGCGCTGTTTAAAAAAATTTTATTCGACTGTATTAGTTATTTTTGCATTCTTAACTTTCTTTTACGGAATGTTTTGATTTTTTTTTTCAAAATTTCACGTAATTTAAACCATTAATGTCGATCAAAAGTAACGATTTTTGACCATTTTTTCAGGTTTTTTAGCCACCAAACAAATTATCGTTAGTTGAAAAACTTAAGAGGGGGAGTGGCAAAAACTAAGTATGTTACATTTTAAGTTGGGATGCACTTAATATGTATACCTAGTTTGAGTAAAATTCGTTGAGCCTTTTAGATTTGCATAAAATCTTTATAAGATGCATCTGTTTTAGATATGGTTCCGATATGGTATCTCCGACTCTTTTAATCTCTAGTTGCAAATTTCCTGAATGCTGCGCTCTCATCTGACGAGCACAGCCAAAAAATAAAATCACTAATAGTGTACACATTGATCAAATCACTCATCAAATAATTTGACAAACGATTTGACCAACAGAAATATATATGAGTTTTCAGACTCATCAAATCGCCATCAAATCTTTTGATGAAAATCAAAATATTTTGGTTTGATTTTTCTGCTGATTTGACGAATCACTGTGAACACTCGTCAAATTGTGTAGAACAATTTTGTCAGTTGGAAAAAGTTTTCAATCTGAGCACATCGCGGCAAAAAATAGACATTTTTTTATATTTTTTGTAATTTTTGTTTCGTAGCCCCCAGAAAGATGGCAGCTAGAGTGTAGGTGTGTACAGAAGAAACGTTGAGAGGGAAAGATTTTTAGGACCAGTACTTACATTAAACTTCCCAGGGGTCCTAGAATTTTTGATATTAATTATAATAGATATTTTTTTTTCCTATTTTTTTTTTTTGGTATCGGGATTCCCAGAAGGGTGGCAGATAGTGTGTGTAGGTGTTTTGATAAGAAGTGGTGAAGGGGAAAAATTAATATTATCAGCTCATACAGTTGACCCCTAGAGGTCATGGATTTTTGAAAAGAACCATAATAGAATTTTTTTTCTATATTTTGAGTTTTTTGTATGGGGACCTCCACTATAGATGCCATTTGTCGAAAATAGCTCATCACGGACATATATCTCATACTTTAATTAAGACAAGCCATTAAAATCAGTATAACCTATTGAAACACCAACCAATGACAGAGTCAATATTAAATAAACATAATATTTTTCATGCAAATTTTGTATTGTTTTTCTTTTGAGATTCTCTCTCCCTGTCTCTCTTGCACATAAATCACTATTATTCTTCATTTTAAGAAGTTTCACTTCTATATTGTATTCTGTATTCTGTATATATTGTATACTATACACCTCATCGTACTTTATACCTACATCGTACTTTATACCTCATATTCATAGTTTCATTTTCAAATTAATTTTTAATATTATACGAGGTCTGACCAGTAAATCTTGCGCCTAACAATGAAAAAACAGTGATTAATCTCACTGAAATGGTTTTTGTTTTATTCCAGGTATTTTACAAAATGATTAATTTACTTTTGCATTCGTTTGAACCAATTTTTGAAACAGTTTTGCTTTTATGAAATTGGTGCCTTCCGAAGGTTTTAGAAGGCCTCAACGATTTTTTCTAATTGATTTTTTATTATAAAAGACTTAAAAGGCATGTAAACTATTTACTCAAAATTTTATATAGAAATGTGCGGTCAAAATGTACCAACTCAGAAAATAATGTTGCAATGGACCATGTTACAAAATGTTTCAATTTTGGTACATTTGCACCAGTGTGGCGACCGTGTACAGTATTATGAGTGATGTTGGAATTGCATATATATAATTTCAACTTTCACTAAGTCCTTACTGTAGTTTCACCGATGATATGCTTAGCTTTTTATTCCATTGACTTTATGCTGCTAAAAAATGCTGCTCTGGCGACCATAGTGAAGAGGTCAAATAATATAATTTTCTCATCATATTTTAATTGTATGTTAAATTCTATGAAAAATTCGAGCCCAACTCATAAATATCCAAATCGTCGCTTTTGCTTTCTTTATCTCCACAAACAATGCATTTAGAGAAATTAAAAATTCCTTTTTGTAATTTAATTAATGCTAATGAAAGCGCGAAATGTTTTTTGTTTTGTGTTTGTGGTAATTTCCACAGTTAACAACATTTTGATGTGTAAGTGAAAATTAAGCAACTTTGCAAAATCATCGCAATCATTAACATTATCGCTGTAGTCATCACTTAGACCATCATCATTATCATAACCATTATTATCCTTTTCATTATCATTTACGCCGCCAGTCTAGATTGTATGCAAAAATCAAGATAACGTTATATTTTTATGGTCGTGTGGGTGTATAGGGACAGGGCAGATACTTCAGAATGTGCACACAAACGAACATTTTGCTTGTTGCATCAAAGCTCAAACAAGCAGTTAGGGAACGCAGCATGAGCTGCGGCTGCAGGACGGCACGCTTCTTTTTAATACCAAAACTCAAAACTTTCAAGCAGCATGTGGTTTTTTTCTCCTTATTTGGAGAGGTTTGCTGTTGACCAAAACAAAACGGAGGGCAAAAAAATACATGCAAAAGCGACATAAAACAAAGAAAGCTACTTCCATGCGGTGCATAAAACAGTAATTAAACTAATTTTTTGCTGCTGCTTGAAGGATGTTGCAAGGGCAGCACAAAAGTGTGACTACAGGGTAAAACGTGAAAGGAATGCAAAAAGGGTTTTAAGTAATTGAAATTTAAAATTAATAGCTTAAATGACTTGAACATTGTAACAATTTTTGTGATTTTAATATTTAGATAAAAATAGTACAGAGTTTTGTTGTTGGATCAGAAACACACGCTCAAGGACGTCCGATTTAGTCATACGCATGCACACTGCGTATCCTGAAAGCTGCTATGATGAAAAAATGTTGGCTGAGTCAAAATAAATAAATATTATTTCGCATGATTTTGTCGTCATGCATACAATTTCATATAACAATGGCACGTGCCTCTTGAACAGATAAATGCGACGTGTACGCTTTGATGTAGTGGGTTGTAATTGTGTGTTTGTAGAAGTGTGAGTGTAAGTTTGTGCACGTACGTGCATATGTTTTGTATTTGATGTTGACGTGTTTGAAACAGTTTCACTGCGTAAAAATGCAATCACTAAGTATTTTCATATTTTATATTATAAAGCCAGCCCATCCAACCCCAGTTTCCCCAAACAACATTTGCATCAACAAACACCAACTCCTAGAAAAAGAGTTCTTGTAATTACACTATATCTCTCTATGATTTTCTCATGGACTTGGGCCCACAAAACACGAAAATCACATTTAAAAATTTTTAAATGATAGCGGTTTGGTCAATTTTCAAAGCTGTTTCTACGTTTTCACAATATCTCGAGTTCGATTGACCGATTTGACCAAACAGACACTTGAGTTTTTTTTAATAACAAATACAATATATATTAATTCTGCAGAAATTCGTGGTTTAGTAAAGCACCTCAGACACGCGGTGGGCACGATTTTGATCAGTATTTTTTGAGCTCTTAATTGATGATTTTAAGAAATCGTTGATTTTTACTAAAATGGTAGTTGAAAACCGTCATATGTTTTAGGTTATAAAAAAAGTATTTCTTCAAAATAAAAATAGAACGACTAGAAGTACCACTTGTATTTGCTTAAGAAGTGTATAAAATTTGGAAGTGATCCTTAGCATAGTTTTTGAGTAATGCTGCCCACCGGTTTTAAACAGCACTTTTCGAGAAAAACATATGAAAAATTTTTTCATGTATGTATCTTTTTTCAAACATTTGTGCTTATAACTACAACAAGTTTAATTCAATTAACATAAACTTTTCTGGAGTATTCTATATTATATTATACAATCGAAAAATATAAAAAAAAATGGATTTTTGGTCGCCGAAAATGTTAAATGGCCCCTTAAAGGTGACTGAGCTTTATACAATTTATTATTATCATGTAAGATTGGCCCACTAGTTCCGATGCCAGCGATGTTTATAAGTAAAAATATAACTCTTTTTGGAAAAAAATCAGGGTCACAAATTCACATATCGCCCTAAGAAAAATATAATTCGCAAAGATAAAATTTGTTTGATTTTTTTTTTTTTTTGTATTAATTTTGAACTTTTACAAAAAAATCTTTCTTTCGATTAAAATCCATGCTAAAACGGTAAAGATCTAAAAATTCTTTAGTGAAAGGCTAAAATTCAGCATTTTGACAATTTAAAAACTTATTCTTTATTTTTTCAAATCAGTTGAAAAACTCAGCATTTGATATTAATTTTTTTTTAATTAATTTTTAATTTAATTTTTTTCATTTAATGATAAAAAAAAATCTCTAGACTATTTCTTCCTATCTTACGAGGTACAAAAAAATAATAAATAAATAAACCAGTTAAAAAGAATGGAATTAAAAGAATTGTTACTTTCGTGTTGTTAACATACTCTCACTTTGTCCTATGAAAGCTTTCTTTCAACATTTGACTACAATTTTTTAAAATGTGAAAACGTTTTGACTTCTTCTCTGTCTTTTGTAGCTTTCGATATTTGTTTCTTGTGTAAGGGACCAAATGTAATCGCCCATCGGCTGTATCCCAGAATCCGCTATACCGTCGCTCCATGCCCTTTTTGTGGGTGAAAACGTTCCCCCCGTGCTCGTCACTCACGTCACCCAAATTGTCAGGAAAAAATTCCAAGTGAGAATGGAGGACATGAATTTTCAATGGCATGTGCACTTCTGCCGGGAACATTAAAAACATCAAAAATTAAAATCTAATGCAGTGGTTCTGAAATGGTTCATGGAGTTCTAGGAGTTCTTTCTATGTTCATGTCAATTTCATTCCTTCCCCCTTAAAATTATTTTTTCAAGTTCAATAAAGTTGTTGTGTTTTTATAATTTGTTTTTATTTTAAAAATTAATACTTTATTCAACTTTAAATAAAAATAATGACATAAAACATAATTATATAATTATAAAAAATTATATCATTAGTTTTTACAAAACATATTTCAGTAAAATTTGTAAACACAATTCATAACATTTACATTACAAAATGAAAAATTATATGAGAAAAAAGGAGAAATTATTTTAAAAATACAACATAAAAATGTGTTGATTAATGTGATTGTTAAAAAATCTTTTGATCAACTAGTTGTTTGTATTTGTACTGGACACCTGAGATCATTTTTGTCTTGACCTTTTTTTGGTTTTTATATATAATAAGGCTGAGAAAATTGACTCACACAAATATGTGGAGGAAAACTGCACTAAAAGGCGTAATGCCTCTGCACTAACCAGACAATAAATAAAGCGAACCAAAACTCTTCAAAAGTTATAAAAGAAAATTGATCTTTGGCACATGAATCACACTTCAGCTCCAGTGCCTCATCTTGAATGCTTTCTGGAAGTGACTAAATTATATTTCCATGTTTTCTGATAAAATATTAGGAAAATATAGCACGAGTTTATCATAAAGAGAATTATGGTCTGAAATAAGAAGATTTTCGTGCTGAAAATCTACAATTTGTTTGTCAACTAAAAGTTCGTTGAAGCGAGGGAAAGCTTAATAGCTTGAATTTGGTCCTACTAGACGCAGACAAGACAAGACAAGATTTAAAAGATAGGGAATACAAAACCAAGCAAAGAAATGCAGTAGAAGTTGAGGTCTATTCTGACCCCCTGGAGAGTTATATACAATTCAATTATGAAGAATTGTGTAGTAACTGTATTAATACACAGCAAAATACAATAAACTACAAAAACTAAGGGGTTAGAGCCAAAAACCCCTTGAAAGTGAAGGTTGCCAAAAGTTGCCAAACCTAAAAATGTTCAAAATATTAAGTAAACATAATAGACTTTAAGGAATTGTCAAGAGAAAACACAAGGACACACAAATTCCACCTGGAATATGGCAAAAATTACCGTTTTTAGTAATTCGATCCTATCCTCAAACAAAAACACATTAGTAATAGAAAAAAAAATTTTGTTGTGCAAAGAATTACATAAGCATACATCGGCGTTTACAAAAAGTGGTGTACCTTTTTCAGTGAAATTCTTCGTTTAGGAGTTATGTCATGAAAAATAGAAAATCGTAATGTAGGGAAGCGAAAAGGCAAATTTTCCCATACAAACATTTGTAACTTTGGTACCACACGGTCTATCTGTATGCAATTTACATGTAAGGAAGATATGCCTAAATCCCAAATTGCAAATCCCAAAATCATTCCGTTCACTCAAACTCGAGTTACAGATTTATTTTCCTCTAAACAGGTCTCCCGTGCAACGACAAAATATAGTATCTCCATTTTTAACCGACTTCAAAAAGGAGGAGGTTCTCAAGTTTGTTGGTTTCTATTTTTTTTTAATGTATGTACATCGATAACTCCTAAAGTACTGGCCCGATTGCCACAATTTTTTGTCAACAGGTACAGATACTAGACGCGGAGGTGCCCGTCTAAAAAAGTGGGCGGTATTCAACACAGGGTCGTGGCAATATAAGAAATACTTTGTATATCGACTAACATTAACACTAGAGTGCTGAAATTTAGTACAGGGTTTGGCACAATTATTAAAAGTATGAGAAAAAAGTGAGCGTTATTCTATAAAAGGCGTGGCAGTATTAGAAAAACGCTGTAACTCCAATAATATTGAAGCTAGGATACTGAAATTAGGTACAGGAGTAAGCATAATTATGAAAATTTACTGTGAAGAAAGTGGGCGTTGTTGGACAAAAGGCCATGGCAATATAAAAAAAAAATACTGTATCTCAGTTAATATTGACACTAGAGTACTGGAAATTGGTACAGGGTTAGAAACAGTTATTACAAATTATGGTCAAAAAATTGGGCGTAATTAGATAAAGGGCGTGGCAATATAAAAAAACGCTGTAACTCGAATAATATTGACACTACGATACTGACATTAGGTACAGAAGTAGGCATAATTATGAAAATTTACTGTGAAGAAAGTGGGCGCTGTTAGACAAAAAGGCATGGCAATATAAGTAAAATACTGTATCTCAGTTAATGTTGACACTAGGGCACTGGAAATTGGTACAAGGGTTGGAACAATTAACACAAATTACGGTAAAAAAGTGCGCGTTGTTCGACAAAGGCGTGGCAATATTAAAAAAATGCCATAACTCGAATAATATTGACACTACGGTACTGAAATTAGTTACAGTGGTAGGCATAATTATGAAAATTTTCAATCAAGAAAGTGGGCGTTACTGGACAAAAGGGGGTGGCAATATAAAGAAAATACTGTTTTTCAGTTAATGTTGACACCAGGGTAAGAAAATTCGTTACAAGATTGGGAAAATTGTTATCATAATGTCTAAAAAGGAAGAAATAAAAACATTTTAACAAAAAAAAAACCCAACTTCAAAACCACTACAAAGTAAAAAATAATTTTAAATTACTTTTCACATAATTCCTTGGTCAAATTTGTTAATATATTTATATATATTATTAAATTGGAAATCTAATTACTATACATTTTTTTCTATTTTGAATTATTATCATAAATATATTAATTTCTCCATGAATATAAAACCTTTAAGGTCGGCGCCTTATATACCTTTAAGGTATATAATCAGACTTTTATAAAATAAACGCTCCGGCTTTAAAGGTTTTATATTCATGGAGAAATTAATATATTTATGATAATAATACAAAATAGAAAAAATGTATAGTAATTAGATTTCCAATTTAATAATATATATGAAAAAATAAACAAATTTGACCAAGAAATTATGTGAAAAGTAATTTAAAATTATTTTTTACTTTGTAGTGGTTTTGAAGTTGGGTTTTTTTTTTTTTTTTGTTTAAAAGATTTTTCATAGTTTTGAGACAACTGAGTTTTTGTATTTTTGCCTTAGCTCTTTGTTATTATTGTCTAAGCCAATATATTTAAAATGCTAATTAGTATCACAAAATACTCTAAATTCGGGAATCACTCTTAAAATATTTGTAAAATATTGTGTTACAGTATCAAATTGCTAACCTTTTTTTGTAAACCTTTTTGAAAATATAAGCAAAAAAAAATTTTAAAATCATAACATAGTATGTGCATACTATGGCTGTGTGTCAATCGGAAACTTTTTAGTCGGATGATCAAATTTTGACAGTTGGTAGAGCAATTTTTGGCAATTGTGAGGTGAATATAATTGCCAAAATTTATGCTAGCCCCAGTGCAGCGCAAATTTCCCGATTCTTTTGCTTGGCAACGTTCTCCGAGAGTCGCCACGAGCAGCAGCAGAAACACCATTTCAGCATGTCTCAAGTTCAGAGGTAAATTTCTGCCATTCTACTCCGGCGTGAATTAAATAAATTGAAAGCGGAGAATTTGCGCTTCATTTTGTGCTGCTGGTGATGGCATTTGGAGGATGTTGGCTAGCAACAAATTTTGCACTGCACTTGCTTGTGCTGCTGGTGGTGGCACTTGGAGGACGTTCGCCAGCAAAGAAAGCCAATTTAACGTTGCTGCACTTGCTGATGCACCGGGAGATCGTTGGCTCACACACACGCACACACAAACTCAAGCACTTTCGTTTTTTTTTTATTTTTATTATTTTGTTATTTTTTAAGTTTTTTAAGTTTACCATATTACTAGTTTACGAAATAAGTTGCAAGCACTCGAAATAAATATGTCGCAAATTGAATAAAATGCAAATTAAATAAAATATTTGCGCTAAAACACGACCGAAATGTAAAACGTCAAAAATTTGTAACTGTCAAAATTTCATCGTCCATTTGACACAGCAAAAAAGACAAATTTATTTCAACACACACAAATTTTATTCAACCTGATATTTTCTATCCTACCACGACTGAAAAGTTTCCTTTTGACACACACCCTTTATGAAAAATATCTCAAAAACTATACATCGTAAAAACAAGCGGAGGACTGTTTTAGATAGAGCAAAAAATGTATATTTAGGATTCATCATAAAATTAAAATCCTGGAAATGGCGTATACGAAGTTTTGTGCTTGCACGGGAGAGTTCAAACAGTCCACTGATAGTTCACCAGGTCAGCTAGTAAAGTTATAAAAAAATTATTCATAGAAATCATCAGACTACATACTAATAATTGAGTTATTTTATTATTTAAAGACATCCAATTCTTTGAATACAAGTTTCTCTTTTAACGTATGGTGTAGCAGGTTTGTGAATACAAAAAGTATTGAATTTACCGAAATTTGGCAAATTAATCAAAATTGTACTCTTTAAATTGTTTTTTCTTTGAGCTCGTATGTAATATTATGAATTGAATTAAAACAAAAACTGGAACCATTATTTTGTAGAGGTACTACCTAACATTGCTGTAACTAATAACTAACAACAGAAACAATAAAGTCAAAGTAATTTGAAATATTTAAGAGTGTGGATGTGTGTGTGTGCGTGTATGTTGGTGCGGTTGCATAAAGCATTTTTGTCTTTTGTACACTAAAAGAAATTTAAGTGCCCTCAAGTGAAGTTCCCGCACTGCTTGTTGAAGTTGTTATTATATTATTTGTCCTTGCTGTTGTTGTTTTGCAGGTTGTGTTTGTTGTTGCTGATGTTGTTTTCAACTACTTTGTTCCATGAACTAGTCAGAAAATTGTTTTAAATTGTTTTCTGCTTTGCTTGCGAGTTACTCAAGCAGCAAACATAGACAAGTACAACGAAAATCTAGCACACACACATGCTTTAAAAGTGGTCCCAAAATAGAACAAAATCATAAAAACAAAATCTAAGATTTCATGGTAAAATTCAAAAAAAGGATGTTACGAAGAGGAAAACAATTCGAAAAAACTGCAGTGCAAAATATAAGACTGATATGCAGGCACCGAAACTCATACCAACTCACACGAAGATTGCTGTATATAAACATAAAATTCGCTGTATCTTCAATTACGGACCAAGCACTGAACCCTGAGGAACTGCTAATGAAATGGGCTTAGCAGGGCTTAGATAACACTGTGATAGTTTTTGACCCAAAAAACATGAACTTCGATGAATCCTTTTCGAACTATTAGGGGGGAGTCCCCTGAGTGCGAAAGTGCATTCGGAAGTGTCAGATTGGCTTCAGTTTTTGAGAAATCGGTATATATCCATTTTTCATGGGTATAGGTAAGACTGCGCTATTTAAAACAATTTTATTCGACTGTATTAGTTATTTTTGCATTCTTAACTTTCTTTTACGGAATGTTTTGACTTTTTTTCAAAATTATACGTAATTTAAACCATTAATGTCGATCAAAAGTAACGATTTTTGACCATTTTTTAAGGTTTTTTAGCCACCAACAAAATTACAGTTAGTTGAAAAACTTTAGAGGGGGCTTGGCAAAAACTAAGTATGTAACATTTTAAGTTGGGACGTACTTAATATGTATACCTAGTTTGAGTAAAAGCCGTTGAGCCGTTTAGATTTGTATAAAATCTTTAGAAGATGGCTAAAAACCTGATAAAATGGTCAAAAATCGTTACTTTTGATACTCGTTCGCAGAAAAAAAAAAACAGCTAAAAAATAATAAAAACAAATGCGTAGCTGGACGAGAGAAGCGAAGCTATTTCGCAGTTTCATAAGTTTGATAATTTAATGATTTTTTTTAATAAAACAATTTTTAGATTAAAAAATTTTTAATACCATAATTTTAACTAAAAACAATTATATTCCGACTAGTAAATTTTATTTCCTTACATTATTATTTCACATTAATTTTGAACTTTTTTTGTAAATGTTAATCTTGGTGTTTAATATCTAAAATATCAAACGCATATTATATAGATGTAGTGTCATCGATATTTCTAGCAAATACTACATCAATAGTTGTCCTAATCGTGTTGTGAAAATATTTGGATCGCTTATCATTCGCAAATTATATTTATAAAAATAAAAAGTAAAAAAAAAAGACAGTTTCGATAGTATCGTAAGTATAGACGTAGAACTCCTTTTTATACAGTAATAGAGAAAAATTCTGGTTTTTTCATGTACATTATTAAAAATTTTTTTAAAGTATTTCATCTTCTAAATAAAAATTATTCAAAAACAAATTTGTTGTTGTTGTCCTTCTTTAAACTTAACTGATCTTAAAAGCTCACAAATAAATTCATGCAAAAATTTGTTTTGTTTTATAAAAAGTTTTCGTTTGATATTTATGGTGATGAATTTGTTGTTCTTTTTCATTTGTTTTATTATTTAAAACTAAATGTAATTCAAAGTTATGTTTAATTAATGGAAATAAATATGGGTAAATTTGAATTATTTATTTTTCCTGTAGTAAAGATCATATACATGTATGTATATTTTAGAAGTAATTTAAAATTAAAATTTTAGTTAACAAAATAAATTTTTAATATGGAAAGAATATAATGCATAGTAAAAATAATTCGAATTTATTATGGTATTTAAAAATAAATGTAGTTTTTAAAGCACAACGCATGCTTAATAACGCATGCGAAAATTTGTGTAGTAGTATACATATATGCTGAAAATAAACATTCGTTTTTTTCGTACTCCAACTCATGGCAGAATAAGCAAGGTAGGGCCGACTCGAAGAGGAATGAAGTAAAAAGCAGAGAAAAGCGAGCTAGTTGTCAAATAGAGTAAAATAGAATAGAGTTCATGTAGAGGAAAAATGAAGATCATCTAAAAAAATTTCAGCTAACTGAACCAACAACAATTACCAAGCAAATCTAAAACAACGACGCACAGAGAAGAGCAAGATCACAGTGGTTGAGCAGCGTTAGAGGGGATGAACCGAATCGTCCACAGAAAATAAACAGAACTTTGCTTACTATGTTCCGCTTTTCACTCGTCACACACGAAAATTCTCGAGCTTGCGACAAAAGCAATTATTGCTCCGTGGGCAATCGGCTTAAAGGCTTTTGGGCTAAAAATTAATATTTTCGAAAAAACAAGAAATTTCTTCTTCACTATTTTGCATATAAATATGAAACTAAAGAAACAATTTTTATCAATTTATACTTATAAAAGCTAATAAAATTTTCCATCTTATGCTGTAAGAAACGTTGCATTTTGTTCAGTACATTTTTTTTAAGACTCTGCAAATTGAAATGTTGATTAAAATTTTTTTTGAAACTTTTGATGTCTTCAACTCACATTACCCCGCTTTAAAAAAGCATGAGGAAGATGTTTTTAATTAAACCCACACAAATGCATAGTGAATTTTTTCGAAAAAAATTTTATTTTTATTAAACGTACGTACACAAGTATTTATGTAGATAACCATAAAAAAAAATTATACTTCATTAGTTTAAGTTGTAAAGTATTGTACGTTTTCTGTTGTCAGTATGTTTTTTATTGAAATATTCAATTACTTGGATAACACAATTTTGCTGTTCTGGATCCATTGCCCACGTATTATTTACCATATTTAGAAGCCATATAATTATTTTTGCTAGATCATTTAAAATAGTTAAATTTTTAACAATTTTTTAATATCTAAAAAATTTTCATTCGTACTCCACAAGGAAGGATGCATCTCAATAAATTCCTTACAAGAAAAAATATTGAAAACCTACTCATAGCAAAAAAGCTGTATAACAACAAAAAAATAACAGTAGAATGCAAAACAATGCATAGTAATGCTGAGAACATACTAGGGCTATTCACAATCCAGTGCAAATTGTCTTGCACCATATCATTTGCAAAATGGTAAAATATATATTTACTCTACACTAAGAAAATAAAAAGGAATGCATTTACTACGCTATTGCATATATACAACACTGAAATCCATAGCTAAGATTTACTATACATTGCAATGCTAAATTGCAAGCTGACTGCTGATTATAAAAAAAATAAAGGCGAAAAAACTGATATGAAAGATAAGCGAATAAAAAACCAAATAATTGTACTTAAAGATTTTTATCGAAATGAAATTGAGCTAAGCAAAATTTGCAGAGGAAAATAATTTTGCTTTTCATCAATAAGCTGTGAATTTCATGTTTTGCAACAACTATAGCAAATTATATCAAACAATTGATAATGAATTTTTAAAATTTTTAACAAAAGCACAAATATCCAAAATGCACGAAATTGTGAATTGCCCTACTTAAAATACAAGCGCATTAAGATCCGTGCTTTTTTTAGATTGTTGTTGTTTCAGAGAATAATCAATATCAGATCAATAGCATATAATCCGTGTTCACAAGGAAGAATGACTAAACTCAAGCTATCGTAAAAAGGCGATACGCCATTTTCTTTATTGCCATTCTTTGGAAAGGTGCAGAAAAAAGCTTTTTACACATAATAGAGTATCACTTATGTCTGCACATATTTCGTTTGTAACGGTTCATATATTTTGGGAAAAAGGTCGGAGTTCGTGCAGTAAATCGTATTATCGTTTTTTCCGATAATTTGAGTTTATCGGATCATTTATCTCGAAAGTACTTTTTTTGTCATGGTGTTGTAGAAAAAACCAAAACTATTCAGCCAAATATCTGAAATTTAAAAGTGCTATCATAACATCAGTGGGATCGGCTGGAACAAGAATCAAAGTTTTATTTCAAAAACATCGTATATTTTACACTTAATAACCGGTAGAAAACAATCTGTTTTAAGAACTTAATTTTCAAAAGCGAGTCATTCTATTAATTTTCAATATTTTTTTTAGTGTCAGCCATAGCTGCACTCATAGTGATTAGTAATTTTCTAGGTTTTTATTTTTAGATAAATAGAAAAGTCAAAATCTACAATACCGCCCATGTCCCTTTTCTTCGAGGGCGTCTCGTTGAGCGTCATTTTGAAGAAGATCAACAATTACTTAAATTAAAAAAATAGTTTTTTATATGACGAATGAGTGTTACAGTATACCTTAAAAGTATACCTTTAAAAAATCAAAAAAATACCTTAAATATTCAAACGCTAGACCACCGGCCTTGTCTTAAGTGCCTATGAACATTCATGTCTGAATTCGCAATTAAAATCTACACCCTAAACAATTGGTATCTTGTGATAATTTTCACGTTCAATGGAACCTTGTTACTTTTATTGTTTGGATAGCTAATGCACAATGCTTTTGATAGATTATTGTGATCTGCTGCATCAAAGCTTCACGCATTCACAATAAAATATGTAGGACAGCTAATGCACAATCCTTTTAATACATTCTTGCAAGGTTGCCAGTTATGTGAGAAAATTCGTAGTAATTTTTTTAATTGGTCTTGGGAATTTTTTTTTCCGGAATTTCTCTGGTATTTTTTAATCCAGCGTAGTATTTTTTAATTGTCGTGGGAATTCAGCGTGGTATTTTTTAATTGCATGGAAATTCGGGAATTTTCTACTTAAAAATTTATTTTTCTCTTTAACTAAGCAAAAATTTAATAATGGTATTCGATGAATGACGTATACATACAGAAGCGTAAAGCTATAAGTTTACGCTGTACATTTTCTCAAACTAACCCTTAATAAAAACCATTAAGTTGCATATTTGTTTTAATAACAAGTTGCCATCACGAAAACTAAGTAGACATTTTTTGACACATGGCAATACTATTATTGACTATACTATATACGCATTATTGATTTTTTTGCAAGCGTAAAGCTTATTTACAAAAATTATGCTAAAATGCCAAAAATAAATAAAATATAATTACTACCAAAACAATATTAAAAAATATTTGCAAGTCTACTTATCGAATTCATTGGTTTTCAATTATCTTTTAAAATGAAAATGAAATCACAGTCGTAAACTGCGTATGTAAAATTCCTTACGTTTTTTGTTGTTGCAAAATACGCTTCAGTTAATATATAAATACGACGTTCATTGAATACCAATATTTCTTTGTGGTATTTCTAATTTTTCTTACATTTTTTATGCATATGGGATTTATTGTGGTATTTTTTAATACTTATGGGATTTTTGGTGGTATTTTTAAAACGAGTGTTTTCGTGGTAATTTTTAATGATCGTGGGATTTTTTTTATATTTTTTAATTGCGGTGGGAATTTTTTTTTTTTGTTTATTTTTTCCATGGCAATTTTGGTGCTATTTAATTGCTGTTACTTTGGGAAAAAGGTTATTTTCGTGGGAATTGTTCCGAATTTTAACTGGCAACCTTGCATTCTTGTAATCTGTTGCATCATACATTCACGCGTTCACATGTAGGATAGCTAATGCACAATCCTTTAAATAAATTCCTGTCATCTACTGCAACATAGCTTCAGCTAATACTTAATATTGAATGAATCACATAATAACGCAAAGGGTTGTTTTGGAGTAGAGGTAAGAGTGTAGAACTCTCGATCGAAGTGGTGTGAGTTTGATTCTCACTGATATACGCTTACAAAAAATATTTTTAATTTTATATCCTCTTGTTGTAATAGACGCAAGTAAAAAACCAACAATATTTCTTAGAAAAAGGTGTATGGAAAAAAGTGTCGTTTTTGAGATTTCACTCAAGCAAATCACAAAACGAGGCGTAAAAAGCTTCGCTTCCAAATATCAAAAAGGCGCAGGATAAATACATTTAACACTGAAAAATTGTTTAGGTGATATTCGCGTTTGAAAGTTTAAATGCGTAAAAGGACGATTTATCAGGATTCAGAAATTTTCACTAATGAAAAAAAAAATCTCAAACACAAATGAAAATAAACACTATTTGCAGCACACAACACACAGTCTTATTTTCATTTCATTTTGTGTGTAACCGAGTTGGTGTGCTGACGACCATTATTCATGAATTCTTCGTTTTAGTATTTACTTATGCATTTCGTACACAGACAAAGATCGATCTCAACGATTCGCTTTGACTCCGTCTCGATCTTGTGTTTGCTTCAAAATGTTCACGCTGGAGAATTCAGGACTTCGTGAACACGAAGAATGGTCGACAGCGCGCCAACTCTGTTACACACAAAAATGAAATGAAAATAACATTGTGTGTTGTGTGCTTCAAGCAAATGATTGTGAGTGAAGGTGAGTGAATATTGCATACATCAAAATTATTGTAATTACTTCAGATACAAAACTGTATTCTTGAAAACATTTTAATTGTTATTGTTGTAACATAAAACAAGATTTTTTGGAATTAACTTTTCGGTGCATTTAAGTAAAATTGTATAATGCTTAAAACTTTGTTTTTATACCGAACAAAGCTTTTTTCTCGGTAACTTGTTCCGTTCTCGACACCTCCAGCCACCACGCATTGTTCCCTACCTTTAGCCTTGGAATCAGGCGGAGGGAGCATAGGAGGTTGCAATCCCCCGAAATTCTTGGAGAATCTATATTTAGCTGCGATGTACTGGTGTTTTTTATGTGGATTAATTATTTTTTTTTTATTTTTTATTATTATTTATTTCAAAAAAATTGATTTCAAAAAAATTGTTAGCATATAAGAACAATTCTTTTGCATGCCGAATTTTCAATGGATATAACAATATTTAAGTTACAAAATGCAAATTAAAGTTACAGACTGCTATCAATACTAATTGTACTTAAAAAGACTTACATTTAAACAATGAACAAGTATTCCTTAAAAATTAAGTAGAGAGTAAGAGAAGAAAAATGAGAGTAAAAAGAAAATTGGGAGCTAAGAGAAGTGTTTAAAATTAAATGCTTAAAAATATTTTTATTAAAAACGCTTTTATTACTATTAGATAACGAATTGTACGACCTAATAACGCTGCCGAAAAATAATCTACTGGAGTTAAGGAAATTGTATCTACACTCAGAAAAATATTAACTGTAATATTAACAGTCGGTCACTGTTATTTTGAAACACTGTTAATTTGAAAGATGTCCGTTCAAGTTAACATTTTTCTTCGTTAAATAAACGGTTTTAAGGAAATTTTTACTGTCGTATTTGTCTGTCGATATTTTTTAAAATATTTCGTCTCATTTTTTATATTATCGAGGAGCATGCTTTGCGTTATTTGTTTGAAAATTTTGAGTTCGTTTCAACGAGTACATTTTCTTTTAACATCATGGGAACTGCAGCAAATGCATCCAGCTTTAACAGGTGAGTACATATCGACCCCTTTGCGTGAAATTATCGTATGTGCCATTTCTTCGAAACTAACTTTTTGATGCATATATGTTCTGCAATCTTCAACGCATCACCTCTTAAAATATTGTAGCTAAAATCCTTGTTGTAAATTAGTTACATAATTGTCTAAGCGAATGTAAACTTTAGTTTTGATATTGTAAGCTAATTCACAGAAAAGTAGAAAAAAATCGGTCCTGTGAATTTTGTTTTTTGGCACATACGATAAATTCGCGAAAAGGGGTCGATGCATATGCAACTATTGTTTATTGGTTCAAGAAGAAAATATATTAATAATTTATTATTTGTTCATTTTTTAGTATGACAAGAAAATAAAGAATAATGGAAAACAATCGCTTTCGGAGGTATCAAAGCATACATTTTAAATTTTCAAAATTATCAGATGGATAAATGAATATTTAACTAATGCTATATTAAAAACTATATGTAAACTAATTGATTGCATATGTTTTATTTGAATATTATTTTCAATTAATAAAATCATAATAAAATAAACAAAATTTAATTGACTTTTTAATAAAGTTCACAATTTTTATAGTTGATTAAACAGTAACAATGGCTTTGTTTTTAGCAAAGTTGAATCAGTGGTTTATCTGTTAATTTAACAGTTAATTTGGTGTTAAATTGATGAAAAGAACGGGTAACGATACAGTTAATTCTGATAAAATATTAACTGTAGAAACTTTTAATTCAACCAAAAATTATCAACAGTTGATCAGATGTTATTTTTATAGTTTCGACTGTTAGATGGGATCAAACATTGAAATCTGTTGTTTCAAACTATGAATTGTTTGATATCACAGAATTTTTTTCCCTCAGTGTAGGGATCTTGAGGCTCATATTTCTACTTGTTCTGCAAAACTTTAAATTTTCAAAAGGATATAGTACTACGTGTATAGCTGATCCGGTGTAAAAAATGCAATGCCTAGCTTCAATGTAACTTGGTTAGTCACGACCAAGTAATTTTTTACAACAGACAGAGATAAACTTTCTAAGACCATATACATAGCAAGCTGCATTGTTAAATGCGACAAGGAGATTATGTAAAGACCTAGAGTCAAGTTCGCAGTACACGACTTCAGAGTATATTATGATCGGCATACTCAACTGCAGGTTGGCCAAAGTTGTCAAAAAGAAACATAAAATTATTTTTTTATGATTTTTTTTAAATTTTTACACCACTATGCTGCAAACGTTGGTAGCTTTTTCTATTAGTAATGCACTGAATTTTGTTTCGGTTTTTGATTATTTTTTTTGCTATATCGCGCCTGTAGCTGTTAACAGTCATACATACAACCGCAACCTGAATTCACGAAAACACCGCATTTTTCGTATAAAATTTATCCACACCGCACAGTGAGCTTTAATACTAATACGAAAATGTAATAGAAGTTATGTCGTAAAAGCCAAGTAAAACTAATATCATTTTATAATCTAAAACACTGTTGATTTCATTTGCTGATAACATATTTAATGAATTACTATGCATATAATATATACACGGTAAAAAATCTAAAAAAGTCTAAATTTTAGTCCCACTAAAATATTACTGCAATTTTTCTGTTAACATTTAAACTTTGCAAGTGACTAATTCATAAACTTTTATAAACTGAATTCATAAACTACTATACTTGAATTTAAACCAAAGAAATATTACGGCTTCACTTTTAGCTTTTTGGTTTAAATTTAAGTACAAAAGAAATATAACAGCGTTCTTCTTAGCTTTTTGGTTTAAATTTGAGAACAATTATGCATAACTTTTTGTTTTTAATACAATTAATTCTAAATTGTTGTACATATGAATGCTAAATTTTTATTTGGACCCGTAAAAAGTGAGCCCTGGCTATGCTGAGACTCAATTTAGATGATTCGGTTCATATGTTTGTTTATATTTTTATTTATTTGTTTGTTTATAGCAGGTTAGACTAGTGAATTTACAAACTGGATGTCCTCGGTTCGAGTCTCACGGTGATTGTTATTTTTTTCTTAATATTTTAATCCAAGCTTGTACTAAATTTTAAACCAAAGCTTTATTAAAACCATACATAAGTACATATTTTGCAAATACTAGATTTGAAGCCAAAGCTGCTGTGAACAGTAAAGTTTTTTATTTTAGTAAAAGATTTCTAGCCGTATATGACGTACATAACTATTTTTAAACTCACCTCCGAAATATTTTCCTAAATCCGCCCCGGCCTTCCTTGCTGAATAAAGTTTCACATATACTTTTACATTCAAGTTTTAGTGAGTAAGAATAATGAACACACACCACAATTCGATAAAATTCCACCCAAGCAGGAAAACCACGCCCACCTGCTGCGCCTTCGGCTGTAATAGTAACAATAATAAACATCAAGTGCGAAACTATTCAACTATTATTGAAACTGTTATTAATATCAACAACTTAGTAACAAAAAATAGCACAAAAGCTTTAACAACACTAAGCAACAAACTACCTTATAATATAACTTTAGGAGCAGCCAACAACAACAGCAACAACAACAATAGTAACATCACCGACAAACAACAAGATCAACCGACAAACAAGGATATTTGTCGGAGCTGCCGTTGTTTAGGTATGTTTGTACAGATCTGGCTGTATTTGTGTGTGTGTTTGTGTATATGTTTGTGTGATAGTGTGCTTAAAAGCCTTTTTGAATTATTGCACGATTTGCAGAATTTGTACGCTGGCTCTTCTTTTATTCGCCAACTTTTCTTAAGCGCCAGCAAAAGTTTCTTCCCGCTCAAGTTTATTAAAAATTAATGGAGGACCTACAACAACAAGGACCCCTACTAGCAAGCATTTGTTGTTGTTGTTGGCACTCTTCCTCTATTGCGGTAATCGATTAAGAAACCCCAACTGCAGCGTGCAGCGCCTTTTAATTTTTAAGCACAATATTAAAAACGGCGAGTCGAGAGCGACGCAATGCAGCAGCTTTAGTATTTAATAAAACTTTCGATAGATGCAGTTGCTGCAGGGCACTTCACCATTTCCACCGGCCCTTGTTACATGTTCCACAACCTTGTTGGTGGCTGTTGTTTTGTTCTACTGCTAGTGGAGCAAAAAGATTCCCGACGTAGAAAATAAATTTTCTCTTTTTTAATGGCTGTTAAATTTTAAAGGAGGGTGGGAAAGGAAAAAAAGTGAACGTAAAACTCGCATTCATTCGCCAGGCAGTGAAAATTTATGACAAAAATGGAAAAATTAATATTATTGCTTATTGTTTGGTAGACTAAGGGGGAAGGCATGGTGGAAATGTGCCAAGTTCTTGTTTATGGCTTACCTAATTGTTGTTGTTGCTTTCAGTTTAAGTGTTGTTAAAGCTACTTCATTGTAACTGTATTCAAACTGATGTAAAGGCCAAGAAAATAAATAAGTTCCATAACAAAAACATTTTTATTTTGCATTGTTTTTTTTTGTTAATTAAATAAATCATATAAAATAAATATAAAACAATGCTATTATTACTGCAAACAACATCAACACTGGCAAAACAAACCACATTTCTGCAAATTGGGACTAAATATTTCAAATATTACGAGTAAGAGAAAAATAGGCGGCCTCCATAAACTAGTCGTAGCGCGCTTGAATGCTACCCAGGGGTCTCGGGTCCCTACGCTTTAACCTTTTTTCATTATTTCTAATTAAAATTACTTTGAAACACATCAATTTACGACGAAAAGTTGTAGTTGGTGGTGCTAGGAAAGTTTGTAGAGAGGAACGCTTATCAACTTGATTTGAATGAGGTAAAGGCATAACATTTTATTTGCGTTATATATTGCATTATAAAATTCTAAAATTACCAAATTTTCAAAATGACCGAATATGTTCATTAACAATACTATCATCATCGAAAACCACCACCAATGAATACAATCTTCGCTTAAATCGAATTAGTATCGAATACCGGCTAAAAAGCGATGGATAGGCGAGTAGTCGAAAAGTCGACTTTTTCATAAAATTTTTCGACTTTTTAAAGTCGATTAATGATTTCAGTTACAAGTCGAAAATCGATTTTTTTATCGACTATTTTCGGTTTTTGTGATATTTTTTTCATTCATAATTAATATAATTTTGTTACTATTTAAAAATCTGTAAAATTTAAGGTTTGTATAACACTTATAACACTTAGTTTTCCCTTAGTGAAAAACGATTGCTATACAAGAGCAACACTGTTGCGTTCAGTTCGCCAACTTTGAGAAAACAATATAATGTTAATTGCTAATTTGTGCCAGCGCTCCCGAAAGTACAACAAAAGTAGTATTTACTCCTAATGGATAGTACTACTACTCCCCAAATATGAATAGTAGTACTGCAATTATCACACGGATAAAACTGTCTGCTAAATTTGTATTTTGGTTAAGCAAAACTTGCGCTTGATTCTCAGCCATTTCAACATTATGCTAAATTTTAGCAAAAACTAATCAAAATTTTCTATTTTAATTTATAATAACTAAGCAATTATTTGCTTGAATTAAGTAGAAATTTGCTATTCCAATTTATAATAACTAAGCAAATATTTGCTTGAATAAAGTAAAAATTTGCTTTTGCAGTTTATAATAACTAAGCAAATATTTGCTTGAATTTAATCATAATTGGCTTAGTTATATAAACTGCAAAAGCAAATTTTTACTTAATTCATGCAAGTATTTGCTTAGTTATTATAAATTGAAATAGCAAATTTTTACTTAATTCAAGCAATGAAATAATAATCAAAACAGAGATAAAGAGATGGGAAACTCCGTTGGAGAGGGATAGCACGATGTTCGATTTTACGTTAAATTGGCTCCAATACTAACACAAAACATTTATTTGTGGTCGTAAAATCAACGGAAAACAACCCTGATTTGTGGTAGACTGAAGAATTTCACCAGTTACGTTTGAGGTCCGATAACCGTAAAACTGCATATTATTGGAACAAAATGGGTAACAAAAGGTATACCACAAAAGACTTCGGAAAAGCAATGGAAAACATCCCTGAAACATCATGGTCAAATAATCTTAGAATAGTTACACCATAGGAATAAGTTCAAGTATTGTTGCCGCTAGGAAAAATGTATGGATATTTTTTATGCCTCATAAATGAATATATGTTTTTATTTGCAAAAATATAAAAAAAGTAGGCAAATATACAAAAACGTTAAGAAAAGTTATGACTTTGAGACATTTTTGGACAGTAATTTCTAATCAAAAAATGCCCTAACTCAACCTCTTTACAAATAACTTTACAGTTTTGTGATAAATATATTAAGTCTGCCTCATAGCACAGCTGCTGCTGAATGAATTTTTTCTAATTTAAAGCTTACTATACACGATAAGACAAGTAGATTTTTTTTGGGAATAGGTAAAAGTCTATTGTTTTGCAAAATACTTAAAAAAGAATAATTTTTCATTTTTAAATTTAATATAAATAAAGGGCAATAGCAACCCATTTAATTTATATTAGACTAAACTGAATAAGCTATTCAATTACTTTTTTATGTATTTATATAATATTTTGTATAATAACAATCAAAAATAATTACGATTACTTCAGATTATGAAAATAACCAAACAGAATTAAAAGTAATCAAGAAAAAAAAATCCGACTACTTTCAGAAATTATTTTTGATTCTTTTTTAATATTTCAAAAATTGCAGTTTAAAATACTAAAAATTTTGTTAAATTTTATTGATATACAAACATATATATGTTTAATTATAAAACAAAGATTGTCAAAAAACAAGAACGAAAAAAATGCATTACATTTGCTCTGTTAATGCTTATTTATGAATAATATTTTACAAAATATTCCGTCCTTTAAAATAAACTTCCTAAAATAATCTAACAGAATCGAAGTAGTCGCAGTACTTTATTGAGTCTTTAATTAATCAATATTACAATATATATATTAGGGCTGGTCGATTTAAAAATCGCCCATTGCTCAGTGAAAATCGTATTCTAGGGATCAAAGTAAGAAACTTTGCCCGAGGAAGTATACCTCTAAAACGAATTCTAATGCCCCAAGTTTTGACTTTTGTCCCGTAGGGTCAAACTTTGAAAAATCCCTCTTTGACCCATTTAGAGTGCCCCAATCGAGTCCAAATGTATAATCGACCCCACTAGTTTTGGATGGCCGATCCACCCATGCCAATCGGACCAGTGCCCCAATCGAGTCCAAATGTATGACCGAACCCCACTAACTTTGGAGAGCCGATAAACCCATGCCAGTGGAACACCCCCTGGAGCCCCTTGGCGGGTTCCCCATACAAACATACATTTAAAGAATCACAATTTTTTGCACTTTACATAAAAAAATCAGCGAAATGGGGTCGCCACTGGCATGGGTGGATCGGCCCTCCAAAGTAAGTGGGGGGCACTCTTAATGGGTCAAAAAGGGGTTTTTCAAAATTTCACTGAGCAATGGGAGATTTTTTGCTTCCCCACAAATCGACCCTACCTAATATATATATACTAGCAGGCCACTGTTTTCCGCGGCTTCGCCACGGACGTTTTTTTATCAATCTCTTAATCCCTTAAAGACGGGACAATTTTTTCACACATGTGCTAATTTTTACCTAATTTTTATTTTGACTAATTTTTATGTGTTACCGTTAGCTTTGCGACTTAGTGATGCGATATGGCATATTGGGTTAAGACAATACATATCAAAGAAAACAAAAATTTTTTTCTTTTGTTTTGTTTTGGAGCAGTGTTGCCGCGACGATTTTGAGAGAAATATCCATGAAAAGGTCAAAAAAGTAGTCAAAATTATCCACTTTGAAAAAAAGTATCCACGTATCAAAAATCAAACCAATATATATGTATTCGTATTTTAACACAAAAATACAACTTTAATATTTTTAAATAATGAAACCCAACTTAAAAAGCTTCCATAACAATTTTATTTATTCAATTTTTGGACTAATAAATATTTTTATTAAACTATAATAATAAGAAGCAAAATATGTATTATAATATTAAAAAGGAACATAAATTTCATAAAGGACAGTGGCTGATTGCTATCCAAGAGAGTGGAATTTTGTGCAAACAATCTAGCCAATAGGTTCGCTTTATCAGCCGAGTCTGTGAAGATTTGGTCATCTTTTAAAAAAATTTGAATCGATGATGATGTCTGATTCTTTACTCTTTTAACAAATGACCAAAAATTTTTGCTCCCTTTGGGGCAGAGAAGAACCTGTTTTCGAATGCGAGCTTCGTGCAGAAACTTTTCGCGTTTTAAAATTGCATTACAGCGCCAATTCTGAAAGACTTCCTCTTTGGACCTGACTGCAATCCTGCAAGTCTCAAGAATTCTTAATTATTTGTTGCTCATAAAACTACAATAAGAAACATAATACAGAAATAATACATTACATATTGGTTGCACCAACGGCACGTGTTAAACTATCTATTTTCTCTACTTTTCTCCTTCATGGGCCTGCAAACATTATACCAGTTTTGATAATTTCGGTAATGCTTAAACAGTGAAGAAAATGAATACTTTGTTTCTGTGAAGAAGCGTACAGACAGTTGGCAAGACAGTAAATAATAATTTACTTTATAAACGCTTAAAGTAAACTATTATTCTTTATTAAAATTTTATAATCGGCTTAACGGGCTGTCTTCCCTTGCATAGCCCATTTATAACGATAAGGTACTCAAAGAGCTATCTAAAAACACAACATTAAGGTTTTTACTGTTCGCCATGAGCGCACAAGCATTAAAAGCAATTAAATAAAATATGTTTTTTTAAAACATAATTTCAACATTTATTTATAACTTTTTCCCCCTTTTGGAAAATCCTAGCTACGCCTCTGACTCAAATTATTACTTTTTATCGACAAAAAGTAAAATGCGTTTTTTACAAAGTGCGAATATAACCTTTGGGAGGAAATTAAATTCGTTCTTTTTGCAAGTACTCACTCAGTTTATTTTTAGGACATTGAAAAGTCTATTATTCGAATGGAATAAAATCGATAAGCCACTGGCGTATAAAAATTGCCCTCGTACTAAGTGAATGTAAGTAGATTTGTTTTTATTTAATTTGATTTATTTTGTATTATCCATATAATTTTTTTATATTTTCGTTTCTCATTACTATACCTTTTAATAATAAAATATAATATATTTTTTTGAAGTGAAAACTTCTTTAGGCGCGTTGAACGATTTTGGTAGAGGGTAAATCTTTGTTTTGCGTCATCGCCTTTTTCCGAGAAACTCTCGTCATCAATACAGACAACAAAGATAACAAAATAAGAAACTTAGAAAACATAACCTCAAAAAATGTTTGCATGTATTTTTACATTTAAAAAATCAACACTGATGATGAACAATTTCTTCAGTTCTTGTATTTGTCAACATTTTTGAAAAATTTGCCTTTATTCAAAGTCATAGACGATAAAATTTTGACAATTACAAATTTTGACGTTTCACATTTCGGTCGGGTTTAAGCGCAAATATTTTATTTAATTTGCATTTTATTCAATTTGCGACATATTTAATTCGAGTGCTTGTACTTGCAACTTATTTCGTAAACTTGTAATATTGTAAACTTAAGAAGACTTAAAAAATAACAAAATAATAAAAAAAAATAACGAAAGTGCTTGAGTTTGTGTGTGCGTGTGTGTGGGTCAACGATCTCCCGGCTCATCAGCAAGTGCAGCAAAGTTAAATTGGCTTTCTTTGCTGGCGAACGTCCTCCAAGTGCCACCACCAGCAAGTGCAGTGCAAAATTTGCTGCTAGCCAACATCCTCCAAGTGCCATCACCAGCAGCACAAGCAAGTGCAGCGCAAATTTCCTGATTCTTTTGCTTGCCAACGTTCTCCGAGAGTCGCCAGGAGCAGCACTAGCAAGTGCAGCACAATTCAATTTACTGGTCAACTCTCAAATATTTCAGAAGCACCATTTCAGCATATCTCAAGCGCAGAGTCAAATTTCTGCCATTATACTCTGCATTTCATATATATATAAAGTGTTATAAAAATACCTCTATTGTCAAATGCCGACTGTAGCTACAAAAAAAAAACAACTACAAAAAAATTCAAGCTAACTGCACAACAACAATTACGAAGCAAATCTACAACAAAAACGCAGAGAGAATGACATGATTACAGCGGTTGCGCAGCGTTAGAGGGAATGAACCAAATTGGCGGCGAAAAATAAATAGCACTTTGGTTGCTATTTTTTTCTATTTGCCTGCTGGCAAGATCTAAAGACGACAGTCAAAAAAAATATAAAAATATGAAAAATTGAAATTTCATTTTATTTCAGCAGTTAGCTCTGAAGTCTCTTTGAATGCCTTTTTAAAAGTTCTGTTTATTTTCCGCCGCCAATTCGGCTCATCCCCTCTAACGCTGCGCAACCGCTGGGATCTTGTCATTCTCTCTGCGTTTTTGTTGTAGATTTGCTTGGTAGTTATTGTTGTACATTAAGCTTTTAATTTTTTTGTAGATGTTTATTTGTAGCTACAGTCAGCATATGACATCGAACTATTTTAGAAAACAGTTTATACTTATGAATTAAAGAGTTTATATAATATTGGTAAAACTATTTGTTTTTAGTAAAAGTGTCACCGTATCGGAAATACATATATATTAGGCAGGGTCGATTTGTGGGGAGACAAAAAATTGCCCATTGCTCAGTGCAACACGTATTTTAGGGATCAAAATAAGAAACTTTGCCCGAGGAACTATACCTCTAAAACGAATTCTAATGTCCCAACTTTTGACTTTTGTCCCGTAGGGTCAAATTTTGAAAATCCCTCTTTGACCGATTAAGAGTGCCCCAATCGAGTCCAAATGTATGACCGACACCCACTTACTTTGAAGGGCCGATCCACCCATGCCAGTGGCACACCCCCTGAAACCCCCCTGGGGGTTCCCCATACAAACAAATGTTTATAGTTCATATTCATATATATACATAGTTCATATATTGTATATGAACAATTTAGCTCATTAAGGAACTTTAAAGAGTATTTATTTATATTTATATAATAACAATAACGTAATAAACCTTCAAAATAAATTAATATTTTCAGTAGTAATTGGGTAACTAAAGTCTGCTTATCCTAAGCATTCTATTTTTTAAACTGATTAGCATCAATTTCTTATATGAATTAAATATAATTTATATGCTATAGATATATCTTAATTTTAGAATATTCTATATTTAATACACAACGCAATATAGATATGGTGTACATGTACATTGTGTAAGTGTTATGATATAAATAGATAAAAATAAGCTTTAATTTTTTATATTAACTCAGTAAGGAAATAATTTAAATAAATTACTTTAGTTGTATGTATTTTTGATATGGTAACACTTTTGCTTAAAAGAAATAGTTTCAGTAATATATAAAAAATTTAATAAATTGCTATAAGCTCTTAACAAAAATAATTCTAATTTCATATGCCGACTGTAGCTACACAATTAGAATTCGCAACGTCTACAAAAAATTTCCAGCAAACTGCTCAAACAACAATTACCAAGGAAATCTACAAACAAGGACGTACAGAGAAGAACAAGACCATAGTGGAACTTTTAAACATTTTTGATTTTCATCCTACATGTAGGATGGGCTGCAGTATGAGATTTTGCACATCCTACATGTCCGTCCGACCTGTCCAATCCGTCCTACATGTAGGATAGTCCGAAACCCTCTATTGGAATGAAAATTCTTATACAGCAGTAAGGCGGTCCGTGGCATGACAACGTCTTCCAGGGAATACTAATATTTTATACATAGGAGAACTGCTTCGGTCGGCAGTTCCCTCACTGCTATACTTTTTTTAAGCAAAAGCGTTATGGTTTTAGCATTTTTTATTTATATACAATAAAAAAAAATGGAATGAATCTTACTCGTGCTTTTGTTAAATTTAAGCCTCTTTTTTTTTTTGCTCTATTTTGGTTCATTCGTAGCCGAAGGACTTATTTTTTTCAAAAACATTTTTCCGTTGAACTTAAGTTAATTACTGCAAACTGTGGGACCCCGGCGCAAGTTCAATGAGCCAAAATCGAGCATATTTAACGCTTTATATTAATAGTCAATGCTTTTCATTAGCCTTTAATAAAAATATTATGATGCTTTTTTATCAAAATTTAATAAATGCTCTAATTTTATTATAAAAAACAAACGTTTTCATGATGCTATCTACTAAAATAATGAAACACAATTTGAATTTTTGAAATTTTTAACAGATTAAAAATTAATTAAAAACTAATCCTAAATTTGCCAACAATAAAAGTAATTAAATATCATTTACAATTTAAGGTGGTTTTTTTCTCAACGATAAATCTTTAAAATATGTAGTAACGGTGAAATGCATTTTAAATGTACATAGAAGTGAAGTTTATATTTAAACACACCCAAAATCTGTCAGCAAATCTGCTCTACAGCACTTAATTAAGAAAGAAGAGAGAAACCCAAAACAACCCGACAAACATTCAATCGTCTATTGGGATCTTTATTAGTGAATCCTGGTCACGCATACTAAAATAATAAGTTATGTACTCGACAGCGAAACAGCATTTAGAAGAGGCCAAAATAGCATCAAACAAAAAACAGAAACAAAACGAAATAAAAGAGATAAAAATAAAATCATTGCTGGTTTTCAAGCAAAACTCAAAGCAAGGGAGGCCAATAAAATGTTTTACATGGCGTTGGGGAATGCAAAAAAATTGCTGCCTAGCAGACAAGATGGCAAGCCAGGGTCATGGCAGTCAAATTTAACCCAAGACGAAACAAATTTTCCAAGCAAGCCGGAATGGCATATCAACACTTACGAGCAAGCTAGAATCGCAGCAAGCAAAGTCAAAACCCATTAAAAGCGAGTGCTAGGAGCAGAATATTGCTAGGGTGTGTGGTGTTGCGAAGTGATAGGGAAAAGTCAGCCGGAAGGCGTTAAGCATTTATGTATGTTCAACATAAGAAATCGATACTTCATTAAGATATCCTGTTTTTCCGTTTTCCTATGCCGTTTCCTTGATTACTCTTTCACTTTTCCACTTCCACTATAGCACCAGGGGCGCTGTAATAATTCGTTGTGTGTGTGTGTATGTGTGAGTGTGACTGTATTTGCCGTGCAATGTACTGAAGTTGAGGAAGGCTCAACTTCCTCTGGAGATGTTGTCTAAAAGTTCTTGGCTGGTAATTCGACGAAGCATTCTTCGTTCTCCGAATCTAAGCGAAGCCACCAAGCAACGATAGCTCATTACGATAGATTCGTCAGTTGAAAAAGTAGATTTCAGCTGTTTTTCAACTGCGTGCTTATCACACGAAAAGTATCGAAATTAAAATAAAAAAAAAACACGAAATTATTTTTGACTGCAAGTCATGGCTAGAAGCTAGCACGTAGTAGCTACTATACCTACCAAGACACACAAAGTTAGTCAGACTGACAGTCAGACAGACAGACATGTAGAGCGGAGCTTAACGAGAAATGCAGGACAAGCGAACAAATAATCAGCAAGACAGAGGCCAAGACAAAACCTGATTGTTCTTGGTAACTCAATTCATTTGTGGAGCTAATGTTGTTTGCGATTGTACACAGTTGTGGAAGTGGTGGTAATGTGTGGCGATTGGAGTTGAACAAACGTCTCTTAGTGGTATAAAAATATCACAAACTAGCTCTATAGTAGCTAATAACAAAGAAACGATAAGCGTTAATTGCATTTTATACGAACGCCAGCATCTCAATGGATTTGAAGTCAATAGCTACATGGTGAAAATTAGAGTAGTAGAGAGATTGTTACAAATGTGGCAAGATAAACATATGCGAAAATAAAAAACTAAATAAATAAATAAATAAATAAATAACTGGAATGTACAGCAGATTAGGGTATTTGGATGGATGCTCGTTTGCGAATGGATCTAATTGTTTTTATTATGTTAATTTTAGATAACAAAAAACAATTTGTAAGACTTGCCATTCATAAGAAGCTGGAGTGACGCACACTGAAAATCGAAATGAGTATGTCACTTATTTTTTATTGAAAAATATTTGGGGTTTATTTCCATTATCTGTTAAATCTACTTTTACCAAAAAGACCTTCATTGCCTGCTTACTTAGCCGATGCTTGCAACCGTAGATTGATTTTAGCCTGGTCTAAGAACTTTCGCTAGCCGTTTCTGCTCTGAATTACCGGAATCGCAGAAAATGTTTGTTATTTGGTTAAAGCCTTTAAATTTTTTGTAATTATACACATTTCCAATAAGCAAAAAAGAAATGGAAAATATTTGAGCATCAGGCTGAAAAAAGAGAAAGCATCCTTTCTTTTACTATTTTATGTAAATGATTTGCAATCTGCCATAGCGCATTCTAGCAACTTGATGTTTGTTGACGACGTCAAACTCTTCCTTTCATTTAAAAATTATAAAGACGATGGCTTTCTGCAAATTGACACGGACCATCTTTATAACTGGTGCAAAAAGAAGAGCACGAGTTTCAACATGAAAAAATGAAAGCATATGACTCTCACGAGTACTCCATCGATAAAATAAACTTACATAATATGTGTTTATTTATTGGAGTCTTTAGATATTTTCCATGATATTGTAATTAGCTAAGATCCATGCTTACTGCACTGTCTTATCCATATAGATAGACAGATAGATAGTAAAGTGAGGAGGGAACTAATCACCTAGTTACTGCGGCCTCAAGGGCCTATTGTAAAAAACCTCTTTAAGTTATAGCTCATCCCTTTGGGTCAACTATCCGCTTTTTAGTGTGGTTCTAGGTACAATGCACCTAAGTACCCATGGTTGATAAGTGCTTATTTACCTTGCAATGTCCAGTTAGAAAACCTGTGACAAGTCTGATAGATATTCCACTTAAACTAAGGAATTCTTTCGTTCTTTGGAGCGAAGTGGTTGGCATGAATGTTTTTGTCTGTCTGTTACCTTAAGTTTCTTTCCAGCTATGAAAAGCGTCTCTTTTTAGCCACATTTTAATGTTATGGCTCATAGTGCCCCATGGTAGCCCGTAGAATTGTTCTGGGCCTATGAAGCAACTTGCAGCTCCTTTCCTGGAAAGTTCGTCCGCAATCTCGTTTCCTAAATAGCCGCTGACGGTGTGCAGGAAGCAACTTTTATTCAACCTGAAATGTCGACGCAATCTGAGTATGTAGATGTTTGAAGAACCATTTATAGATGCAGAATTCATTGTTTTTAAAATCCAATGAATTTGTTAAAGGGGTAAATCGATCTTTTTATAGCAAAAAAATATTATTTTTTGAAGTGAAAACTTCTTTAGGCGCGTTGAACGATTTTGGTAGAGGGTAAATCATTGGTTTGCATCATCGAATTATTCCAAGGAAATCGTCAACAATACAGACAGCAAAGATAACAAGATATGAAAATTACAAAAAATAACCTCAAAAATGTTGTCATGTATTTCTGCATAAAAAAATCAACAGTGATCGCCACTTTTGTTCTAAATCGGCCGCAATCTCACAAATAAATCACTTGGCAACTCCTAAAATTAATGCATATAATCTGTTTGTTAGTATATAAATACTTAAGTTAGGTTGCAATAAGATGTTTGCAACCAAAACTTATTAATAATTCGGTTTATATTGGTATATATATGCCTTTAAAGTTTGGCAATTTCTTCAGTTGTTGTATTTTTTAACATTTTTGAAAAATTTGCTTTTACTCAAACAGCTGCTATTCATGGTGAGATTTAAAAATGGATCGATCTTCTTCTTTTTCTTCTGGAGCTTCGTTTGCAAACAAGAAAAATAATGTATGGATTGAGTGTTTTAACATTTTAATCTTTAAATTGTGATAAAGGAATATGTTGAACATTCAAATAATTACATGCATGCTTATTTTATTATTGATTATTTTATATCATAAATAGATAGTAAAACAATTAAAACTTATGTCCTCAAAGTTTCAAACAAAAATATAGATTCTTTCTGAAGTTATAAATTGGTTTCTTTTGTGGATAAAAAATTAAGTGGATACTTTGGAAAAGTTTCATTTTTCGATATTTGAAAAGTGGTGGGAAGCGTTTCACCAAAAGAATCTTTCCGTTTTCATGTATAAACATCAATATAAAACAGTTTAATGGCATCGGGCAGGCTCCTAAGTCACCAAGAAACTAAAATACTGAATAAAAATCATCGAATCGAAATTTATTGTTCATCGCGAATATCGAGGTCAGAGTTGCAGTTTTGGCAGGTGTAGAGCCACGGTTGCCCATGTTGACGCATTTCAAGTGATATCGCACTAATGCAATGAATTGAAAAATGCCAAAATACCAATAAAACTGCACTAAACACACACAAAAATACTAAATACGCATTAAAACGGAGTTTATGGTGTGAAACGTTTCATTTTGAAAACACTACTGACTTCACACAACCACTCCATAGATATTTCACAAACACTTTACATTTTTTAAGAACATTAAACCAACATGACTGAAATATTTACTTCGAATTTGGAAATATATCAATTTAGTAGTTGGCATAAAACATGATAAATTGACTCGATCATAAAACTTTTAGTCACAATTTTTTACCACTGTTTTGGAAGAGCAATACAATGTACGTCTGAACGCTACTCTGTATCATGAAAAACTGTGCGGCATGACGGTGTGACACTTGGTTATATGTAAGTGCGCTGTCAAAATTTCAGAGGTGAAACGCTTCACCCATCGCACCCTAATTCAACAAAATTATTGTTTTTATTTATATAATATATTATTTCATATTCATATACATAGAGTAAGCCGGATCGATTTGTTAGAGGGACTCTAAAAAACTGTTTCGGCATCATATTTTTTCTTTACAAACTCTTTTGAGACCCCAAAAAATCGGTATTTTTTTCATTTTCGAAAAGACAGTTTTTTAATTGCCTGTAAAATATATATTTTTCATGGTATTGAAGCTCTTCTTTTAATTGATATATCGTATAGTGTATTGTTAAAAAAATTTTAAAGAATCCCTGTCCTCCGTCAGCCATTACATTAATCATACAGTTTCCTATTAACTTCCGAGCTTCTAAAATCGCTTCTAATAATTCAGATAAAGCAGCCCCTTCTAAGGGTCAAATTTCTTTAGATTCGTTTGAAACTATGTCAAACTGTAATTTATCTGTTTTGTAAACATCTCTCAGAGTGTCCACTTTTTCAGTAACATATGAAGCGTAATTTTGTGGGATCGATTTCTACCATTTCTACTTCGAATAAAACAAGCAACATTTCTCGTTTGTTTGATGCTTGTGCCTGAATTTCTCATAACATTATCTAAATAGTTTTCTTCAAAAATTATACTTTTTTGCTCTTTTGGATTTTTAATAACAGTCGTCTTTTACCGGATATTTTACTGATATTAATTTTTTTTCATATCTTAAATTGCAAAAGCTTAAAGTTATATCGTTTTTTAAACTTTGTAGACATTATTGCTTAATTTTAATACTTCCTATTTATGATATAAAAAATCGATTTATTTTACTATAAAAAATTGTTTTACTCCCTTAAACTAACTCATAGGATTTTAAAAACAATTGATTCTGCATCTATAAATGGTTCTTCAAACATCTGCATACTCAAATTGCGTCGACATTTCAAGTTGAATAAAAATTGCTTCCTGCACACCGTGCGCTATAACCTGGTTCCCCTATGGTACTATTGTGGGACTATTTACAAGCTCTCAGCTTTTCAGACTTCAGCTTTTAAGACTAAGTTACCTATTCCCATGCTAGCATATATAGATTTTGCCCGCCTTGAGCCAAAAACGCCAGCTCCCACGCCTTCATTTGTCTTTGAGCCGTTAGTATACCAGACTTGATAGTCACCAGTGAACCGCAGCCTTTCTGTTTGCCTTGTGGTTCTGTTTGGGAAGGAGACTTGGTAGTTTTTACAGAAGTTTTATTTTGTGAGGCAGAGATCGCAAGGTAATAACCTTAGGTTCTCGTCCATAGTTATTTCGTCTAATAGCGCTGGGTAAGTGAACTAATTTACTCCAGAGTAAATCACGCAAAAAAACTAAAGATGTGCTAACTCTGGTGCCAACCCCGAATGATTCGCTCCAGAGTAAAACCCCTAAAAATTAAACGTATACCGACTCTGGTGGATGCGAACCAGAACTGATTTGCTCCAGAGTAAAGCACGCAAAAAGATGTGCCGACTTTGGTAGATGCGAGCCAGAAGTAATTCACTCCAGAGTACAACACCCAAAAATTTAAAGTATGCCGATTCTGGTTGATGCGAACCAGCAGTGATTCGCTCCAGAGTCATGCGCACAGGGACAGAGTCTAACACTGTGAGATTACCTAAAAGGAATGCTGATTTTGTTGGTTTTGTATCACCTTTTTATTTTTTATGGCGTTTAAACGAGTTAGGAATTATACGTTCTGTTTATTAGTATTCTTTGTTTTCGATTCCCTGAGAATTATCTATTTGCTGCTTGCCTTGTTAAACTATGCTATGAATAGGTAGGTAGCGTGTATCTGTATACATTGTTTGATGCAGTAGTGTGGTTATTTGTTATCGATATGTTTATTTGTTAGTGGCTAATGCAACAGTATGGTTGTTTGTTGTCGCTATTCTTTTGATATATTTTTTTTGTGATAAGTAAGTGCTGTGTATGTTTTGTAGCAACAATATAATATTTCATGCTAAGCTTATGCTAATACAGATTGTTATAATGAAGAAAATATTTAAGTAAGTTTTACAAGTTTAGAATATAATGTTTACAGGTAAACTAATAAAAATTTAATAATAAACGGTATAGAGAGTTTTTAATTTTTGTAACTTATTTACTGAAATATATTTATCTAATGATATGTAGTTTTTATGTTTGTAACTTATTTAATGTAATTACATTTAAGCAAGTTTTTTATAAGCTTAGAATATGCTGCTTAAGGTGTATTTTTAGTTTTAATGTTTGTTATGTCACGTTACACAACTACAAACACACAAAACCTTCAAATACTCACTTTATTTAAAGTAAAGAATTAAAAGTCTTCCGCTTGAAATGATATCAATTTTGTAAGCAAATACATAAAGTTTTCTTGTCATGTTTTCGATATTTCAACAATAAAATGCATCTTTTTCTTATTAAGTAATATGAAAGAGTTTGTGTAGATTTGTTCTTAAAGTCAGAACTTTGCACTTTGCTTTAAATACTACAATCAACCAAGCAAGAAAAACCCAGGTTCTCACGCAACACATACACACACACTCATACACACGCATACTCATATATCCGGAAACTCAGTGCAGTTGGTGCTGCATTCTGAAGTTAAACTTTTACTTTAATCTAAGACTGAAAAGTTATGCAGCACAATCTTTCATTTGATATATCAGGATATTAAATAATGAAAATGAAATCGGATACATCAGGATATGGCTGAGAGCAATGTAAGCAATGGCTGAGATTGTTGCATGGTATGGGAAAAACAATTTTATATTTGTACTAGAATGCAAGGGCCTTTGTAGGTTATTAGTTTTCGAATAATTTCATGAGAAAGAAACCTTTTTGAATTTTGTTTTTCCTTTTTAATTAAATGAATAATATTTTGATGATCTTTTAAAAGAATCAGTTCAGAACTAAGGCAATGGAAGATTATGTTATAACTAAAATTTCATTGGACGTTTTAAGGCCTTTCCATCCAAAGATGAGTCTTGACAAAAGACTATAATTTAGAGTCAAGTAAGTTTTGAGAGAAGGCAACAACAACAACTCTTTATAATGTCAATCAAAAGCAGACTAGACAGGCTGTTTCGAAAGGAGCTACCCCTTCATATTCAGTAGTCTTGAGTGATTAAGCTGTAAACAGCTCACTATTTAACGCTTCACTTCATCTGGCAAATATTCGAAAATGCACCTTTCTTGGGAGCTCACGAATTTAATATGTCAGTACTTTCATAACATACTTGATCTGAAGCTCTAAATTAGTACCTTGTAAAAACATCAGAGGTCACAATTAATTATATAAATTTTAAGATAAGCTCTTACTTTACTGAAATTGAATATTTTAATTGTTTAAAAAACTGAACTGACTAAATAAAAAGCTAACTTATATTAATGCACTTATTTAAGTGTGGTACACAAACCATTCACTGCCACCTTTGCTTTTAACAATAGCACAAGTTCACAGACTGATGTGAAATTGTGAAACCATTAAAATATGATATCTACAATACCTGATATTCGATAAAGCATTTTTGAACTGATACCGAAATAAAAATATTTTTAGTCTCCAAATAAAAAAAAAAAAGCAGAAAGAAAAGTTACCTGATCATCCCAGCATGAAATACAAAATGTCTTACAGCAAAAGAATAACAATAAAACAAAATGTTATTTGTTTAAAAGTTATGAATTCAGATGCAAGAATTAAGAAACGGAATAAAACTTTTAGAATTTTAAGTTCAAAGTGAAGATTTAAGAGCTAAGAGTATGTTACGACCAATTCGATATCATAAATATATACATATATATAAAATATATAATTATTTGCAGTTTTTTAAATCACAATATCAATATGAGTAAATAAAAAATAAAAGTAAAATAAATAAAATAATAAAAAAAACAAAAAAGAAAGAAGGCTTACAATGTGTCCATGACAATTTAATGCGCTCCCCATCTTTCTACTAAGCGCATTCAACGCTGCTTTATCAGTACGTATACGGTTAAAAATTTTGGACTACTTTTTAATCCAAACTTTGGCTTTAAGGAATTTTTAATCCAAAAAGTAACTACTATTTAATCCAAACATTAGTTTAATTTAGCTGGGTCTGAAACCTACGTTCCTGAAAACAACTCACTTGCTTTCGTAATGATGCAAAATAGGCGAAACTATGTTAATAACTGAGTTGAACGAGTGAATAAGGTATTGGACCAGCACATCAGAGGACGTGTGTTCAAATCACGAACTGGTCAGAACATTTTTTATTTTACTTTAATTTAGCTGGGTCTCGAACCCACGTTTCTGCTTGCTTGCTTGCTTACTTACTGCAAGCTTACTTACTTGCATTCGTTATGATGCAAAATAAGCGTTTCTTTCTTAACAAATGAGATACACGAGTGGATAACGTGTTGAACCAGCACTACAGAGGCACTACTACGTGTGCTTTAATCATGACCTGGGGGTCAATTCCCGTTTTGCGTTAAAGTGAAGTGAAAAGAAGCTTTTCGCAATAGTTTTCATTTAAAGATTTCACTTTTTCACTTCACTGCGCACAAAAACGCGATTCTTGTTCGCCTAATGAAAAGTAGCTGCTGAATATCATTTGAGAGTTGCTGAATGTCTATTAAACAAAGCTTTTATGAAAAATAAATGTAAACAACTTATTAGATGGTAGAAAATATTTTCAAAAATGACTTTATTGAACATGATGATGACTTTATTATGACTTCAACATTCTTTTTATTGATTTATGTAGAGAAAACTTGAGGATTTTTAGGAGGAGACTTCGCGATGAAGAAAACTCATTCAGCAGAATTTCGGAGGAACACTTGGACTTATATCGCTTTCCCAAAGCTATAAACTTGATTAAGAAATTAAAACTATATATTAAAAATAAGCAATAAAAAAGAAAAGTATAATGAATTTTGCATAAATAAATATAACCAAAATAAGTTTTTCGGTAGCATAAAATAGCCGAAACTAATATAGCAAGTCGATAACGCGCGTTTGCAACCGGCGTTAACTTTGTTTTCATTTCAGCTAAAAATAAACAGCTGTTGCAGTTTTAACACACAACGGGAATCGCGTTTTCCGTGTAAAGCTGAAAACACTTTTCATATGACGACAACGCAGAACGGGAATTGACCCCCTGGTCAGATTAGTTTTTTATTTTAAGTTGATATTCATACTGCTTTTTTAAACATTTTTCGGATTGAAAACTAATCTTTTTTGGATTCTATATGTAATCCAAAGAAGTTTAGAACTTAGTCCAAGAATTTTACCCGTGTAAGCAAGGTGTTAGTGTTACAACTAAATCAAGATTAATAAATAATCAAAAAAATTAGCATTGAGTGAGAGTTTGAAATATATGATTCTCATAATGTTCATTTGCAAGTATGAACAAATAAAGGCAATTCAATAATAAAATTAATCAAATCAATCAAAATCAAAGAAAACAAAGCTTCTCAAGAGAGATAAGAGTTGAAATGTTGAAGTTAAGGGTATAAAACTTAGAGTTAAGTGTGAAGATTTTAAAGTTTTTGAGCTTGAAACTTCATTTTGTAAGTGAAACTTCGGCGATTTAATTCAATTCAATTAATTCATTTTCATTACATAACATTCTTTTAAATAAAAATAAGAAATATATCAAGAATGATTGTACAGAACAAACATAACGAAAGAATATTAAACTTTTTCTGTAGTTCACTAGGAACTTGAAGAGAATACAGTTTTATATATTTATTAGAATAATATAAATGTAAAAAACAAATTAACTATTGAAAATTCAAAATTAACAAAAAAGAGTAAAAGAACAATTAAAAAATAAGAATACTCAAATTATAAAATAAGAAATTTTAAGATAACGAAATAGAGAAAAAAACAGGACTAAAAAAGGATTACTTAAAAATTCATATTACAAAATTATTATTAAGACTTATAATTAAAAATTTATTATTATTAATAATTATAAATGATAGAAAAAACAAAGCGAACAACTAACAAACTTACTTTTCAAACAAAATACAAAATTAATTCTAAGAGCCATTAATCAGAGTGCAACGATAGTAATGCATCAATATCTGAATTACATTCTAAAAGCCAAAGTTTTATTCTTTTTAGGGAAGCAAATTTAACCCAAATAGATTTTAAACTTAAGACTATTGAAAATCAGTAGCTACCTGAAGCAATTTCATTGAATTCTTTACATAACAATATTCATAAACGGAAGAATGTTAAGATTCCTAAAATGTAACAAACTATCATAGAATCTACTTTTATTACAAATAATACGAATGGGGGATGCTTTTGTGACACGAGAAGAGGGAACATTTCAATTTTGTACGTACCAACCCAACAACTTATACCATACTAAAATTTTAAATAAATTAGTCCAAAATATATGCAATTAAGAAGTATAGGGATACAAGAAGCTTTTAACAAGTAGAGATGTCTAGTAGCAGCCGTGATATACTTCTTAAGCACAGTTGTGTGAGTTGACCAGTTCATATAACTACCCAGTAAAAAAATATGCGATCGCTCCCATGAGGGCCATCAAGGGAGCGCTCTTTTGCTGTTTTATTGGATCAAAAAGTGAGCACTTGTGCCCTTGTGCTCCTTTTCTGTTTTATAAGATAAGGCATGTACTTTCTAGGAAACTCTATACTTATTTTCTGTGAAACAATAAGTATTTTAAATATTCCTTTCATTCGATTAGCGTCGTTTCAACGCCGAGGTCGTGAAGTGCGACCAGCCAACGATAAATGCAATTAAAGTACAGTTGTTAAATAGAATCAAAAACGATTCGTAATTTGTGATGGCGTTATAAATCTCAGGATTTGGCCAAATAATTTCATCACCACCTTAGGGTCTTGAGGAGTCTACTTGAGCTAGGGAGGTTAGCTTTCGGATTAAACCTAAATCACAAAAAAAATGTTTCTTTGCTGATCCATTTGGATCATTTATTGATCGCTCCTTATGAGCTCCTCTGGAATGTTAAAGGGAGCTTTACCCTTCCTAAGACACGCAATGTTAAAAGAGAACACAAAATATACCTAGCTTGGATCAATAAGGAGCACTCCATTGCTCCTCAGGGAGCACTCCTAGGTCGCTCATAGGATGATCCACTTTTTTACTGGGTATCCAGCTAAACACCTATGTAGATACTTGAAACAACTCACATATGGGCATTTCCATTATGTCGAACGTGACCGTCGTACACATATAACTTAAAAAAAAAACCAAAGTAAACCATATTTTCATTTCTTTTTTTACTTTACATTATAGCTCTTAGAAAGCACTATAGTTAGTGCCAAAGTTGACAGTAGGCATAATCCTGGTTCCCACGATGCAAGCAAAAAAAACAATTCGAACGGGACCAAAATGGAAGTAGTTTTCGTGACCATACATAGGAAGCCACAATTCAGCGAAATATTGCACAATTTTTTGTTACAACTAATTTTAGAATATTTTGCAATAATGCTAGTTTATATTGCATTTTGTTTGATTTTAATATCTTTTCTAATTTTTTTTTAATCAAAATCTGATTCGATACGTGACTATTCGACAATTCGAAAGTGAAATTTTTTTAATTATGATTCAATTGGATAACGATTTGTATATTTTTGTATTTTAGTTATTGTTAGTAATTCACAAACAAATTTAATATATTGTCCTTTTCTTGCCTTAACCATTTTTCTATTATCATTTTTACTAAAACAAAAGTGTTTACGAAACATATACTAAACATTTACGAAAAAGGAAACTACATTTGTGCGACTGTGCGACGATTTGATCATCATGGTAAATTAATTTATGTAACAATTGCTTAAATAAGTAAAATTTAAATGTTTCTCTAATAGAATATCATAAAATTATAAGCTTTTAATAACTTTTAATTTTTTAGACACGGTGGACCTTTCGGCGGAAATGCCCATATTCAATAGAAAAACAACCCGAAGAATAAGACCCAACATCAAAGAAAGTTTGTGTACATTTAGAAGAGGAACATATATCAATACTCAGACAAAATTTTTCACATTTGCAGCTATGAAAAGAGAAGGAGTCATAAACTAATTTTCTGGTATAAATATTAAAGAACATGATTCTAGTTTTATCATTGAGTACTTGGTTATGAAACATAAACCAGTGACTTAAAACGGCAAGGTTATAATATATATCTACAGATAAAATTAAAGGAGAGTCAAACGAGAAGGAGAGACATAAAGAAGAGTCACACAGGCCATATCATCCGCAATTGAATTAATAGTACTAAGGTATTTATGTTTAAAAACGAAGTTTATACAAATTAGAAACAAAATAGGACCCAAGACTGAGCCTTGGAGAACACCTAATGACAGAACTTCTGATGATTTATAATAGTTAAAAATTTTGACACATTGCCTCCTATCTTCTAAATAAGATTGAAACCAGTCAAAAATAAAACCTCTAAGTTCGGTCTTATACAGTTTATCTAGCATAATCTTATACAGAAAAAACAACATTTTCAAAACTGGCAGAAACGAGCTACTTTCAAAAACATTTAACCCAGATTTTGTACTTCTAACGTTTATTTTAATTTTAAAAACGAACATTTTAAAATGAAATAGTAAAACGTTTATTTTCATTTTAAAAATGATAACTTTAAAATGATATTCTAAAACGCTCGTTTGATTTTTAACAAGAGACATTTGAAAATGCTATATTAAAACGTTCATATTCATTTTAAAAACGAAAATTTTAAAATGAGATTCTAAAATGTTCGTTCGATTTTTAAAAAAAAACATGTTATAATGCAATTATCTCTATTTTAAAAACGAAAATTTTCATTATTTCCCAATAAATCAAAAAAATACAGAAATAAAAGAAATGGGTTCTTGTACTGATTAAAAAACGTTTTATTGGTTTTTAAAATTACAGTTTTATTTCATTTATTTTATCTTCAGCTATGTCCATCTCCTTAAAATTTTTTAGTGATGATACTGTATCCCAGCGTATATAAAAACATATATATAATTTTGTCAGATATTATTAATTTTATTTTAAATACTTACTTTTAAGTTGGGGCAGCAAATGCTTCAACTAAAAATCTTTCATTATTTTCTTGCAGGCAGTTTGAGTGATGATATCGAGAATGAAAAATATTTTATTTTTCAACAAATATCAAATACATAAATCAATGAAACATATATAACTAACAATTCGTTATTAACAAGTCTTTTAAAACAAAGTAAGTGAAACCCCCCTACCCCAACACCCCCACTTGAATTGTATTTATATATTTATATATCCATTTTACTATGTCATGGTAAAACGTAAGTAGTTGTTTTAGAAACGTTTCGTTTCAATTTTCTCTTTAAAAATGAGCGTTATACTTTTCTATTTTAAAATGTGCGTTTTCATCTTTAAATGGCGTAAAATGTTTTTAAAAATACTCATTTCATCTTACTTTGTCAGAGTAAAACATTCGTAGTTATTTTAAAAACGTTGCGTTTTACTTGTATTTTTAAAAATGTGCATTTTAATTTTTGTATGGCGTAAAATATTTTTAAAAATATTAATTTTACTAAACGATTTTAAAATGTACGTTTCTGATTTTTTGTTTTCTCAGTGTATTTTTGAAATTATCAAACAGTGCTGTTAACTTTTAATTATTTAGACTAGAATATATATTTGTGACAAAAATTTAATAAACCATTTTCTGTTTATAGTCCAGCGCGGAAACAAAACTGAGCTAAAAATACTATATTTCTCCAAAAACTCTACTATCCGAACTTTCATTAGTTTTTCAAAAATTTTAGAAAAAACTGGAAGACGAAAAATTGGTATGTAGTTGTTTAGATGGGACTTGTTGCCTTTTTTTAATAAAGGAATAATCTCAGCTATTTTTAAGCTGTCAGGAAATAAACCAGAATGAACACTTTTATTACAAATATCTCATAAGATATCACAAATTAAATAAACTATTTGCTTGACAAAGTTATTAGATACACAAGAAGACGTGGAAGAATGCGATTTTTTTAAAAAACAACAGTTTTTTTTTACTTCTAAAGAGCTCATTAGCTTGTAAGCAAAACTGGTAGAAGTAAAAACCTTATTCGACAAACAGTTGCATTGTTGTCTAACTACATCCCAGCAGTCTCGGTCATCATCAAAGAATTATTCTTTTGTGATTTCTTTAAGAAACTTGCTGCATAAGCCAAACTTGCAGAATATTCTTAAGCGTGTCTGTCTCAGGGTTCGCAAAAACTCTCAATTGAAGAGAAAAATTGCACTCTTCCTCATCAATATTATTCATTTGACGAACGATTCACATTGTTTTCCTCATTCGTGAAAAAAAAATATTTAGCGCTCTTATGTTAAAAATTCAGAGTGAAAAAAACTTTTTCTCGCTCTTTCATATTATTTGCTCGTAGATTGCGCTTCTCAAAAAACTGAGTTGAAAAACGCCTTCTCTTTGTTATTCATTTATTGTTTCTTACTCGCGAGTTTTTGCAAAGATAAACTCATTTCATTAAAATTTTTGCGTTCGCTCGTTTATTTCGAGTGAGCTTGTTAATAATGTATGCTTTTGCATATTTGGACGTTTTGTTAATAATTTTGCATATTTATAACGATTGTGCTTATTTGTGCATATTTTTACATATTTTTAACTTTTCGAACAGATTTTAGCTTGTAATCGGGCAAATTTTGATACTTCCTTCACATCTGGCAACATTGTAATTTCTTTGATATTATATATATTTATAAAGAGATATTATATTATATATGTATAAAAAATATTTTGTTTAAAAACTCACAGACAATGGATCCATACGCCGAAAGTCTCCTTCCGAACGAAGTCCCTTATTTTAAATGGTGCCCAACTACATCCTGAGATGTCGAGCGGTCTTTCTCACAATACAAAACATTGTTGGCTGAAAATCGTAGAAAATTTCTTTTTGATAATTTAAAAATGCATTTAATTGTTCAGTGTAATTGCTGAATGCAATACACTGCAATGCAATACACTGTTTTTGCTATAAGCACCATATAAAATAATGGACTTCGTCCGGAAGGAGACTTTTGGCATTGGCTTCGAGCTACCAAACAAAATATTCATTAAATGATTAAAATAGAATTAAATTTTTACTTTATAATTAAAATTATAACTTATTTAAACTGAAATATTTACTTTTACACCTTGAAAGGGCTATTGTTTTGTTTTTTTTTTTATGAACTATTGAATAAAATTTTGAATAATAAAACTCCGACTTCGACATTTTTCGTGCTTATTTGATGGCATATTTTGCCATTTTTTAGAGCATATTAGCATACTTATTTTAGATTTTTTCGTGCATATTTCTGTCTTCCCTGCTTATGATGAACTTTATTTTATGCATTTTTTAATGAAATATTAAAGTACTTGATAGATTTTCAAAATGTTCCTTTTTGTTTATTTATCTTAGTTTCTTATAATTTCATAAAATATAATGATTTCGTATGTTTTTGTTCTGAAATATATTATTAAGAAAAAACTTAATATCATTGATCTATATATTACCTTTATATTTATTATGTGCGAAGTGCTTAACTAAAGTTTCGCACTCAAACTCACGAACGAGGAAAGCAGTTGAGGAGTCATAAGAAGAGTGAATATTTTATCCGAATACGCTCTGAATATTATAAAATGATAAACTCATAGCAAAGATAACTCAGAAGAGCGGGAGCGCATTTTGATTGCTTTACGCTTCTTGGTCTGTCTTGTATTCGTCAATAACATAATTGAAGAATATTCTTTAACTAATCTGCATTGTGTTCGTCAACAATAAAGAAACAAAAAGAATAAAGCAACAAAGAAAACTGAGTGCGCGCTATAACTCTGCTCTCTTGTGTTTCTTGTCGAAAATTCCATAATGCGTTTGACTTGTGTTCGTCAGCAAAACAAAAAAAAACAAAATAACAAATCAGAAACACGTTTTCTTGTACGAGGTTGAACAAAACCAAAATACAACAAAACTTTCCTGTCGGCCTTTGTGGTCTAGTGATCTAGTGGTCTAGTCTAGGGCTAGACTATCAACTCATGGGTCCCCGGTTCGAGTCCGGTTTTGGACATGTTTTTTTTACACTTTCTTTACTACATTTAAGAATTATTGAAACAAAAAATTCACAGCCGAATTTTGGAAACTAGTCTCGGTTATAAGCAATTTAATTTTTTATTTTCTAAAAAACTTTCGGTTTTCAGTTCATAAACAAAATTTCATGAAATTTCTCAATATTTTCATGTACGAAGTTTCCTAAACATTTCGGTCTTCACTTCATTATCGAAATTTCATTAACTTTCTCTCTCTTTTCGTTTACGAAACTTATACAACGTTCTGCATTGCATTCCTGCACGAATTTGGAACAATTATTTGAGCTTTTCGTCACTGAAATGCATAGCCTGCATGTTTCGTCGATGAAACGAAAATATACGCATGATTTTTTACGATTTCTTTAAGAACGGAACTACTGGGATTATTCTCTGCAACTACGTCTTTACCAATACTATCAAAATAGGTATTTCAAACATTGGCAACTTCCTGTGGATTGGCTATTATTCTATTGATATTGAGATTAAAATTTTTTGAGGCTCGTCTCGTTTTTGTGTACACGAACAGGGCCGCATTTAGAGTTAATTTCAGGGGTTCTGACTCCCCTTCCCCGAAATATGGAACTTTTATACCTTCGATTTAAGACGATAGACCCAGCTTGAACATTCGCGGGCACTATGTCGCGGCCTTTTAGCGGGCTTATATTGCTTTCAGCAGAACAGCATTTTGCTGCTTCAAGCTGCCGCAAGTTTTTCAAAACAAGGATATGCTGCTCTTTTGGCTTTACTTAATGAATCTTGGAAAGACAAAACAAGGTAGCACGTTAAAGAATTTTAAATATTAAAAATATTTACTGCATATATTTAGGCGCAAGTTTAAGCAATCTTTACTTCGTAGTCCTACGAACGCATAAGAAATTATTTTATTGCTTTTCTATTCATTTTTCCTTTATTATGTGTGCTTATGTGCTTTTCTTTATAACGAACGCAGCAATTATTCTTTTGGTTTCATTTTGCTTTCGGAAGCTATTAGAAAATTCCACGTGCAACTTGTTATAGAAAAAACATAGTCAACATTAACACAAACGATCCGGAAACATAATTCGGAAACGTCATCTCATTTCTAGATGATGTTTTAAATCAACTGCAAATAAAATTTATTGAACATAAAACCATTTTTGGAAAACTGAACAATTTTATACCATCTGTTTGCTGCAAAAATAAAATTATACGACTTTTTTGACACCGAAACATTGGTTGCAGAATTAAATATGTGGAAACAAAATGGGATCAAGAAGAAGCTGAAATGCGCCTTTAATCTGCAACAGAAGCATTAAATGAATGCAGCATAAAGTTTTTCGTTACTTTTCTCTTTCAAAAATATATGCCACTATACCTGTTACTTCTTGGACTGCAGAGCGAAGAGGTTAAAAACTTACTTGCAGAACTCAACAGGACAAGAGAGAACAACTGGCTTGGCGTTGATGAGTGTGCATCAAAGATTTGATAGATAATAAAAAAGTTATCAACGATTTTGCAGTAAAAAAGGCCAGGCAGTTGAATTAGGTAATTCACAAATGCATGGCTTACAGTGTGGTTAAAAACCCCTTGATATTAATACCACACTTTACCAAGCTGTTTTTATATATGTTGTTGTTTAATATGAGAGCTCTAAAAACCTTAAGTGTAGTTATTTTAAGTAGCCCAGTGAGATGTTTAACGAACGTAGTTTTTAAAGTTCCATAAACAGAGCTGATCGGTTGATAGTAATTTTCTAATTGCAAAAGTAGAAGAAGATTAAAATGTATGTTAAACTTCTTTTTATCATTATTAATAAAATACATCAAATTGGATAGTTAATTTATTTACATAGTTGTGGTTTTCAACTATGGTAAGCAAACCACAATACCACGTACCACACAATTGTGAATACTCTTATTATAAGCTTAAAAATTTTTTTCATACTTAACATAACTACTTTGCTTATCCATGTAATTCTTGCTTTTGCTATGTACCTTAAACCTGTCCTTATTTTTCAAATCATTTTCTGCAAAATCACGCTCGGATTATGGTTATACATTATATCAGACTTACCAGTGTGAAATTTTAGCCCGATCGGAATACTTTTAATGGGCGCGGAAACCAGTTGAATGTGCCATATCCTCATTTTGGAAAAAAAAAACGGAAATTTTTTCATTTCTTTTTAAATTAGGTCACTTAAAGTTGAAGACGTTTTAATTTATACTACAATATTTTTTAAATAAATTACCTTTAAAGCGGTATGCGCATAAATGAAATCTGAAATCATAATAAATCGATTTGTTGTAAGATGGATATTTTTGGAGATATGATAACGATCTGCATCATAAATTGTTTCTGTTCTTTATCATTGGTCGAAATTCCATTGTAATCTTTCATGAACTTGACGCCTCTTTCAGCTTCGTTATTGACAATATTGATAACACTGTGCAACACATTTTTCTAACGGAAGAGCGGATAACACAGGATGGTAGTACTGGTGTATAGTAAGAAAACCCTAAAAGGAATTTGCAAGTTAGCTCGCTTTTAAAAGATATAGGCATTAAAAGTTTTCCTCTTGCATAGTATTTTTTAAAAATAAAGTGTTCATTAAGGCGTATCGAATTACAATTTTTTGGAATTTCACATTTCTACAAATTTTGGAATTTCTACAAAAAAAAAATAAAGAGAAAAAAAGGATGTCTTCCTCTTACACAAGGACAAAGTTGTTTTTTGAGAAAAATAGTAAAAAATAACGATCTATAAATGCTTTGATTTTTGTAAAAAAAAAACTACATATATCTTAAAGCAACATTAAATACAGATTTACTCTAAGAATATCTCGCCAAAAAAAATGCAACTCTCGATTTCTACTCTCATTGTCCTGTGTGAGAGATACTCGAATCCAAAGGTACACTCGAAATAGCACATAACTTTTGATTGTTATCTGATTGTCTAAATGTTGGTATTATTAATTGAAGTGTTTACGTTTTCTTTAAATTTGGCGAATTCAATATTTGCATATTTTTCGCAAATGCATTTTCTTGTTTTCGAGAAATGTATTTTGAATGCAATTTTATAAGTTTTTCAAAAAATTAAGATAATGATTTATATACTTTTGGCATCAGAAGTGATACCGAAAATAATTTTGTGAATTTGGATTCTTAAAATATTTCTGAACGAAACACTGTCTGAAAGTGTTTTTTAAAACACCAGGTTAAGACCACGATTCTTTTTTGTGTTTCGGTTTTTTAAAAAAAATTTCTGCTGAGCATGAAATTTATTATTTCGTCATCATTTGCCACAATGTTAAACTAAAATTTTCCGTTTCTGAGCCTGCCATTGAGTATTGATGAGTCTTAATTGATTTAACAATTGCTTTTAAGATGTGTTTTTAAAAAAAAGTAATAACCTTAAAGGAGATATCTGAAGAATTCAAAAAGCGAAAATTATTTTACCACTCCTGATGCCTAAGATATAAAGCCTTATATTAATTTTTTTCAAAAAGTTGAGAAATTGCGTTCAAGTATGCTTTTCTTAAAAAACAGTAAATGCATAGGCAAAAAATGTGCAAATTTCAAATACAGCAAATATAAGGAAAACGTAAACTCTTTAATAAATACCACTAAAATAAACACAATCAGATAACAATCAAAAGTTCTGTGCTATTTCGAGTGTACCTTAAGATTCGAATATCCTTCACACAGGACACTGTGAGTAAAAATTAAGAGTGGCATCTTGCTTGGCGAGATATTATTAAAGTCTTTATTTACTTTTGCTTTAAGATATAAAAATCTTACAAAAATCAAAGCATTTATAAATCGTTCATTTTTACTGTTTTTCTCAAAAAACAACATTGTCCTTGCGGGAGAGGGAGACATCATTTTTTGGTAGACCACCCTTTGGAACTTTAAAAAGACTTCTTAGAATAAGAAATTAAAGAAATAATTTTTAATTCGATACGCCCTTATGAGCACTTCATTTTTAAAAATACTCTGCAAGAGGCAAACTTTCAATGCCTATATCTCTTAAAAGCGAGCTAACTTTGCAAAACCCTTTTAGGGTTTTGTTGGTCTAGATCAGTGCCATCGATCGGTGTTGGTCGCTATTTCGTTAAATTCCATGACCCTTGAATTGTTGCATAGTGTAATCAATGTGTTTTCCCATGTTGATGGGTCAAGTTTTAAGAAATCTAGCAATAAACGAAAGCGAACCAAAAACCTTTGGTTTTTCCTGATACGAATTTTTTTTTTTTAAAAAAAAGATCAAAGAACCATGGCATGCGCCTTATGCAAACAAGGTTTTGTCTTTGACCTGAAAGGAAAGGGATAGATTATTTAGAGGAATTGATTGGAACCATACGTGAATTATTGATTAGGCGAAACTACCGTGAAAGACAATTTGAATTGCTTTCAACCGAGGCTAGTGTTATGCCTTAACCTCGGCAAGCATTTCCAGCCCTTAGTTTTTCTTGGCCTTCAATTCCACATTTTCCACAATTTAGTTATGGATATTTTGTTTTTTAAATGTAGCTTTTCAAATGTTTTTAAAATAATTCTTAAATGTAGCAAAGAACAAAGAAAGTGAAAGGAACCATGCCTGAACCCGTATTCGAACCAGGGACCACTGGGTTGATAGTCGAGCACACTCCCACTAGACTATAAAGGCTGACTAATAATGCAGACTATGGCTCAAAAATTTTTCTGTCTTCTCGATAGTTCGAGTTTTTGGCAATTTAACAATATGTGTCTTACACAGTAAATGTAGAACCATTCAAGATACTCCTATATTTACCCTGCAGTGTAATCAACTAGATTTATACCAGTCAACAACTAGTTGGAAATATCCAACAACTAGTTCGATTTATGTCCTATTCTCATAGAACCGACTGGTATTTTTTACGTGGTGATGTCATTGGAAAAGACAATTGTCTTACTATAGATAAGGTTTTAACTAGTTAACAACACATTTTTTATGTAAAGTAAAATTCTAGTTGGGTTGTGACTAGTTTTTAACCAATATAGTAATTATCGAATTAAAACTAGTTCATATTCATATTTTTTCAATAGTTCATAGGTTCAAAGAACATATATTTTTACAACAAAATATAAGCTAAAGGCTAAAGTTAAAGCTATTTGATGAAATACCATGTTTATGGTATATATTACCTGTCGTCCTTAAAAAATGTGCTGCTGCACTTGCTCAGCCTCTTTCACTAATTTTTAATTTGTCCCTTGAGAAAGGTATATTTTTGGATATTTGGAAGGTTTCAACTATAGTTCCTATTCATAAATCTGGATCAAGACAAGACATTGGAGACTATAGACCAATATCTAAGTTACCATCAATTCCCAAATTGTTTGAAGCCTTGGTGAAAAAGCAGATCTATCAAGGCATTAAAAATTCGATATCTGAAAGCCAGCATGGTTTTGTCTCTGGAAAATCAACCTCTATAAACCTGGCTTATAGAGGTTCTATTCACTCACTTAATAAAAAATGAATTGGAGAATGGTAAACAAATAGACGTTATTTTCACAGATTTCGCTAAAGCATTTGATAGAGTTCAGCACTCTATTATAATTAATAAGCTCAGTCTAATGGGTTTTCATTCTTCACTCTTGTCTTGGCTTAGTGAGTACCTTTTAGGTCGTAGCCAAAATGTATTCATCGGAAAGACGATCTCAAAAGCAATAATTAATCATTCAGGTGTGCCACAGGGTAGCCACCTTGGGCCGTTGTTATTTATTCTTTTCATCAATGATCTTCCTAATTTTATACAGTACTCAGATTGCCTTATGTATGCTGATGATGTTAAGATTTTTAAATCTGTAAGCTCTCTCAGTGATCAACGGAGTTTACAAAGTGATTTAAATAGTCTGCACTCATGGTGTATGCTAAATAAACTGAATTTAAATTTGTCAAAATGCAACATAATGTCATTTTATATGATAAGATCTCCAATGTTTTTTGATTACTCAATTTTATGCAACGCCTTGATTAGAGTAGATTCTAAATCTGATCTAGGTGTACTCTGTGATAAAAAGATGTCATTTTCAGGTCATTATGACAACATAATCAGCAGGACTAATGCTATGATGGGATTCGTTAGACGCAACACTAGAGAGTTTGCTGACCCGTATACCTTAAAGACTCTTTTCATTTCCATTATAAGATCAATACTTGAGTATGGGTGTGTAATATGGGACCCATTTTATGAGTCGCATAGTACAAGATTGGAAAAAGTCCAAAAACGTTTTACTCGTTTTGTTGTGAAAAAACTAAATTGGAATTTTATGCCAGAGTATAGCTCCCGATGTGCACTTATTGGGCTTAAATCGTTGAGTTCTAGAAGAAAATATTTTCTTATAACTTTTGTTTGAGATCTTTTAATGAATAATATTAACTGTGCGCCAATCCTCGCCCGTCTAAATATTTATGCTCCGGAAAGACACTTTAGGCAAAGAGATTTTTTTTACATTCCGCACCATAGAACTAACTATGGCCGGAGTGATCCGATTTTTAACATGTGCACTGTCTATAAAAGTGTAAGTGCTCGTATAGATTTCACTCAAAATAGAGAGGCATTTAAGCAAACTGTATTGAGTATTGTATAAATCCTTAATTTTATATTCTTATAATAATTCCATTATAATTATGGTTTTAGTGTAATTTAAGATGCAATAAATAGACTGTTAAACATTTTTGTCGATAGTTTATAAATAAATAAATAATAAAAAAATAATAAATATATAAACTAAGTTCTAATCTACTACAAAGTTGCAATAAAAAAATTTAAAAATGAGAGTATATGTCGCATTAATATAATTCAAGATAGTTTATCAACTACATGTTCTTAAATTAGTTTTTATATGTTTTAATTTGTTTATTATTAGTTTGTTCCAATGGGGTACCCAGCTCCAACTGGTTTTGGAACTGGTTGATTTTGATAATATGTAGTATAGTTTGATTTTGGCTAGTTTTACAACTGGTTTAATGTGACTTGACAAAAACTAGTTGGGTTTAAACTACTTTTGCAACTAGTAAATCGTGACAAAATATAAACTAGTTTGTTTTGACTAGTATAAATACTACTCATGTTTTAATGCTGACTAGTCTTACACTGCAGGGTATAAAGAGACGTCGGAATGGAAAAATGCTAGAGCTTTTAACTCTTCGGAGAGATACCATAAATGGTATCGCATTTTGTTTAAAATTGTTACGCTGCTAGATCAATTTTCGCGTATTCGATAGAATCTTTTATGAAATTGTTGTGTTAATTTGGTGTATATACTGCTCTCGTGCGATTTTTTTAAAAAATGGCACGCGCTAGCGTTTACGTCACAACTGCTTGAAGTTGTATCGAAACCCATGCAATTTACATGACCGAGAATATTGCATTGAAGCAACGTTTCCAGTCGCAGATGCTATTTTCGATGCACCAGTGAACTTTGATGTTCCATTATAACTTACAAGAATAGCAATTCTTTCAACCTTGCTTTTGTTAAAGAGATCTAAAAACTATTAACCGTCCCAGTGAACCACTAACGAATGTGCAGAATTTAACTAGGTATAAAGTAATAATAAAAAGAATAAGAAAAGAAAAAAATTATTTATACTTATGAATAACTTAAAAAAATATGCATTCATGTTTAAACTACATTGGCAATTTAATCCGATTAAATTTTCTTGGCTTCTTTTTCGCGATTTTATTGACACAAACGATGTATGGTTGTACAGGAAATGACAAGTTCATCAACACGATGGCCTAAAGCTGCAGCAGCCGCTACTAAGATGTGTACGGCCATACCATCAGTTGCCTTTGCATTTTCGAGTGCAGAGACAAAGCGCTGCTAGATAAAATATTTGCTGCCTCTTTTTGCGATGGACATGATATCCGAAGCATCTGTCCCCTCAATTTCATTGACAATAGATTCGATATTATCACTTGGTTAAAAAAATCATCTTCATCTATCAGATCCGCGTATTCAATGACATTTACAAAACAGTAATAGTTCAATATGATTAGCTAAAATTACGAAATGTGCACATGATAGTGCCATATACCAGATTTTTTCATCATTTCTTCATGTTTTCCTTTGTGCGTTTGCTCTCTTTCCTTTCGCTATAATGATCTTCCATCTTGTGCAAATAAGGAAATTGCAACACCAGTCATACAACCAGGACGCCATTTTTGTTGCTGCATGTTTAAAAAATCTTTATCTTCTGCAATTTGCATCGTTCGTAGTCCATTTACGTGAGCTATATCGAATAAATCATCTAGATTGCCAATAAAATCACTTTTGATTTTATTTTGAACACTTGATGACTTTGCTGCGACAGTCTTCCTGATATTTTTCAATTTTTCGTTTAATGCTTATAGTTTCTCGATACATCGAAAATCACTCCCGTGTAGAAAATATGTGCTGCAGTAATCGCCAATTTCGCCACCTTCTTTGCCAACAGGTGCACAAAATGGATATAAAAAAGTACTTGCAAAACCTATCCGTTTTACGATAGCGTCACTCCTTTTTTGATGCGAAGTTCGGCCCACGAAATCTATTTTATATAACGATTCGTCCGATTTTCGAGTTGTAATTTTTGGTGCTGGTGTCGAAATTGATGTGGTTGGTAAATCCGATATTACGATATAGTTTGTATTACTTTTAAAAGGTGAAAAACTGTATTGATTGAATTAAAAGGACACAATAAGAGGCTTCTATCTTAACACTAGAAAAACGAAATAAAAAAATCTGTCAAATCAACAATTGAAACCAATCCAAAACAAGTACAAATTTATCCCCTACACACGAGAAGTTTACTTATTTTTTAAGATCATGAAAAATATTCACTTAAAATGTGGCAAAAAGTAAATTCAAGTCGTTAGAACTTTTTGAGTTTTGATCTGATTTAATTTATTCGCATACCATTGTAAAAGTGATTTTATAAAGAAACAGCATAAATTAAAATGTCTAAATGTTTATATAGAACTAGCATAAAAAAAGTGAGTTTCCGCGCCTATTAGCAGTACTCCGATTGGGCCCGAATTTCACAGTGGTAATTCTTACACAATATATAGCTCGACCATAATTCCCCCTACAATAGATGCAATTTTTTTACGTTGAAAATAGCGAATCACGGACATAAGTATATCTCATATTTTAGTTATCACTAGGGATCGGATTTTTATGCAAAACGTAGAAAACAATAGTGTCAAAAATCTAAAATATACATACAAATTTTATGCAAAATTTTACAACATTTAGATAAAATATGTGTATTTTATCAATATATTTAGAAAACCAAATTTTTGTTGCTATCTTATTTTTACACAGGATTTGATTTAAAAATGTGTTTTACGCAAATTTTGTATTGTATTTCGTTTGAGATGCTCTCTCTCCCTCTGTCTTTCTCTCTGTTTTTCTCACAAAATTCACTCATATTCTTAATTTTAAGAATTTTCATTTTTGTACTGTACACACGCTATACCTAGTGTAATATTTTTTTTATAACAGGTAATCACTTGAATACATTACTGCAGACATAGCTGTCTGTTTAAGGTTTACAAGTAGGTATGTGTTTTTATTGTTGTTTTAAAATCCCCAAACATTCATTTTCCATTTATAAAACGCTTTTCTCGCTTTTCAACCTTAAAATCACACTCAAACGTGCGATTTTTACACTTTTTTTCCAAATCCATTCGCTGCTCCTTTGTGTATATTTTCAAATATGTCTGTGTTTCTTTGTAATAGGTGTGAGTTTGAGCTTGTACGCTTGCTTGTATGCGCGTTTCTGTGTGATGTTTGTGTGAGTATGTGTGTGTGTGCCTTGGCCTCAACTGATTTATGATGAAAAATGTTTCCCTTTTGTCTCGTTTCGTTCACTTTTAGTTCATATTTTCTTCACTTTCTTTCGCTTCAGCTATTTTCGGTTTTTTCGCTTTACTACTATTTTTTTTAAATTCAACATATTATTTCACCAGTTTCGTTTTCCATTTATTTGTTTGTAAATTATACTTTCTTAATATGGCTGAGTTTATGTGTGCGAGTGTATGTGTGTGTGTGTGCGTTTCTCGTATGTGTGGCGGTGTGCGTGCCATTGTGTTGATATGCTAAGCAGCTTTGGTTTGTGCTGTTATTGATCACTTCGCTGATTTACAATGGTTACAACAAAGGAAAATCCGATAATGGTGTTAAGATTCTGGTGTTAGGGTATTTTTTTCTGAATTGAAATGTTATCGTATTTGAAATATACGCATAAAATGTTTGAAAAAGGCTGCATACATAATAAATAAATTATGGTATTGCACATCAACCATGCAAAGAGGTTGTAGTTGATCACGCTCAAAGTGAAACTGTACAAAATGTGAAGTATTCAATTTTTTTTCTCTCTTGGTAAAGGAGGTACATTCAGATAAAAAAAATATGTAAAACAAACTAGTTGTTTTAATTGAATCGAAAACATGTTATTCATTATTTGAAAATCGACTTGTGAGCATAACATATTTTGCAAAACTTTAAAAATTTAAAAGATTAAAATACACGCGTCTGAGACCAGAGACGGGGCAATGTAATTTAAAAGATTATATTCGCTTATTTTAATTTAAACAAACTTTTACCTTTTGCTTATGAGTAGCAGTTTTATTACTACATCGGTTAACGTTTTGTATTTATATTTTGTATTTGTATTTATTAGATCAATTATGTTGACATTTAAGAATATTATTTTACATGTCGCATGAACAGAAAGATAACAACTAAATAATGTTTAAATTTAACAATAAATAAATTAATCAAAAGAAAAACATTATATAAATTAAAATATATTAAAATAAATTAAAATAATTAATAATTACATTGTTGTGTGCGTAACAAACAAATTAATAAACAAAAGCATTAAAACGTGTAAGAATAAGATAAACAAAACACCTAGTCACAACCAAGGTCAGAACCTTGAAATGCTGAGCACATTTGAATGCAATACGATCTTGGTAAAAAGCGACAAATAAACAAATACACAAAATAAATATAACAGAATGATGAATGAATAATAAATAAGCCAGTGGGTCAACGCGAGCGGTCACTTCAGTTTGGAAATAAAAATAATAAAAGACAAAATCATATTGCAGTGTGCGTATGTGGGTCAACATGTGAGCAAAGATGTGGAAACAAAATTTCATAAGATTAGTTCGATGGAGAAGGGCATTTGATGAAATGATTGTTTTCATAATTGTTATTTCTTTAATCTTGAGATAACAATATGAAATCAATCAGAGTAAGTAAGAAGATTTAAGAATGCATACTTCAGCATTTCTGTCGTAACCAAAGAATTGTGGATGATTACAAGAATATACAGAAATTAATGTTTGGAAAGTGGCTGGAAAGTGGGTGTGTTCTTTTAAAAGTAAGAATTTATTGTATTTTATTATATAAGCTGAACATTTTTGATTAATAAGGCAGGGTCGAGATAGTTGAGTTTGGAGTCCAAGCTGAGCAATAAAAATTTAAGTATACTGTTTTAATTTATCTTCAAAAAGAACGGCCTCTGAGACCTTCAATATAAGCGTGGCTCGCTTTAAAGTCAACAAGTAGGATTCTTGTTAGATAGATCCCAGTACAAAGGACGATCTCCTGTCAACATAAGATCTCACGGTTTATCCTGCAACACCATACAAAACGTTGGCAATCTAACATCATAACAACATTGCAAATAAGAGCAAATTGCAAGGATATGACAAGTGTAAAATTAAACTATAACTATAACTATAACTATAAAATAGAAATAAACAGAGATTTAATGCTTAAAGTACTTAACATTTGAGACTCTTTTTAAATTATTAGGCAGTGAATTCCAAAGTCTTTTCGCGCTAACGAAAAACAATCTACTGGAGTTCTTAAAATTGTACGTTAGAATAACGAGGTTCATGCTACTGCTCGATCTACAGAATTTTAGCTCTTCAAATAGATAACTAGGACACCGCGAGTGTATGATTTTATGCAAAAAAGTGCAATTTCTTGCATCAAGGTAGTTGGCTAAGCCTCGACCAAATATTTTATTAGAAAAGTATGAAATATGATCAAACTTCTTGAGACCATAGATATATTGCACTGCATTGTTGAAAGCGACTAGAAGTTTGTGCAAAGATCTCTAGTCAAGTTTGCTAAAAACATCTTCCGGATTAGTTAAAATTGGCAATATCAACTGCAAGACGAGTTTCTTCTTAGTTTCGACCGGAACAAATGCTGCAGTCATTCGAAGATTTCGTAAGACATAGTAGATTTTTCTTACGCATGAATTATTCTGATCTTCGCAAGACAGGGAAAAGTTTATCCTATATCCAAGATTAGTGGCCTTACTGACAAGTTTTAATTTAATGCTATTGAGAAAAATTGGAGGAACATTAATATTTCTACAAGGTGTCTTAGAAATCGGCAGGACAAAAGACTTACGAGGGTTTAACTGAAGCATGTTTTCTCTGGCCCATTCAGCTACTTTATTTAGTTCTTCGTTTACTTTAGCACATAGCTCATCAACAAGTGAGATGGGCCTTGAGATAAACAATTGTAGGTCATCAGCATAGGCATGCATGGTAATATGATCGCATTTACTGAAAATATCATTAACAAACATAGTTAACAAAAGTGGGCCAAGAACTGACCCTTGCGGAACTCCATTCGAGGTTCTTTATTAAAAATTATTCACCAATTTGACTTTTTGAGATCTACCACTCAAATGGCTTTCCAAAAAACAAGATGCTGTATCCGAAAATCGAAATTTTTTTAAGCTTTCAAAGCAAAATTGTATGGTTCACAGTATCAAATGCCTTAGAGAAATCTAAAAGACATAGCAAGCTTAATTGACCCACATCATATGTAACTCTTATGTCATCCAGAACTTTTACCATAGCAGTTGAACAGCTGTGCTCTTGACGAAAACTAGATTGAAAATGACACATAAGATCAAATTTGCTTATGTGTTGAAAAATTTGTTCAGCCATTAGAGAATCACAGATCTTAGAAATTGAGAATAGTATGCTTATTGGTCGGAAATCAGCTAGCTCACAAGCATTATATTTTTTTTTGCTATAGAAATAATAGTTGCAACTTTCCGAACCTCAGGATACCTTGCAGTTGTGAAGCAGTGATATATTATATGCGTAACGGGACTGAGTATATATGACAATAAACATTTAAGAAATTTTGAATATATGAAATTTTTCATTAGAGCAGTGGGGTTACGCTTCCATTTGCTATAAGCTCTATTGCGTCTTTTTAAGGCCAATTTTACATAATACGTAAGCCAGGAACAAGTGTTGTTGACCACACGAAGGTTTCGCACAGGAACATGAGCATTAAATAAGTTATTGATATTATTAATGAAAAAACATCGTTTTTCGTCAACTGAGTTGATATGCTAACAGTCAGACCAATTTATTTGAAAAACGTCACTAAACCAGGAAGAGTAATCAATTACTTTGTAATCACGATACTGTATTACAGCCTTGGATAGCGCTGGTCTTAGATTTATGTTAAAAGTGCAGAAAATGGGGTCATGATCTGATATCAATGAAATTTGGTCAAAAAGCGGTAGATGGGTCAGACACAGCGAAAATATCTAATAAACTTGGACAGGCATTATTTGCAAACCGAGTTGGCATTCCAGTGTTTACTACATTCATCCCAACTTCAGATAGGCTATCGAGAAAATTCGTAACGTAATTCGTAAGGTTATCATTCGATAGGAGATTAATGTTAAAATCGCAACACAAAACAAAATGTTCGTAGTTTATTGGAGTATTCCACGGTCACGTACAGACAAATTAAACTATTTTTTGGAGTTTATTGTACAGCCAGTTCTAAATTTACACATTGGTAGTGAAGTCCTTTTGTATAATTTAATAGATTGCATTCTGTTTCTTCATTGTAAGTTCAAACTTTCTTTAAATTTTATTAAATGCAAGAGAAAAATAAGAATATACTGTCATGTGCCGGACGGGTTCAGTCAACCAACGTTGCAAATCGTTGTGTTTGATTACAAAAAAATTTTGGACCGCTTTTTAATCAAAACTTTGGTGTAAAGGAATTTTTAATCCAAAAAGTACTATTTTTTAATCCCTACTTTAGGATAATTTAGCTGGGTCTCAAACCCTCATTTGTGAAAGGAACTACTTGCATTCGTGATGATAAAAAATAAGCAAAACCTTATCAATAACTTAGTTGGACGAGTGGATAAGGTGTTGGACCAGCACATCAGAGGACGTGTGCTCAAATCACGAACTGGGTCAGAACATTTTTTTATTTAAGTTAAATTTAGCTTGGTCTCGAACCCACGTTTTTATTTGCTTGCTAACTTACTGCAAACTTACTTGATTTCGTAATGATGCAAAATAAGCGAAACCGTTTCAACAACTTAGTTGGACGAGTGGATAAGGTGTTGGACCAGCACATCAGAGAACGAGTGTTCAAATCATGAATTGGTCAAAAAAGTTTTTTTTATTTTAAGTGGATATTTATATTGCTTTTTTAATGTTTTTGTGGATTAAAAACTAATATTTTTTGGTTAGAAAATTTTACACTTTTCCTTGGATTAAGTAAATTTTTTTTGGTGTTGTCCTATATGTAATAAAAAAAGTTTAAAATTTAGTCAAAGATTTTTAACCGTGTACTTGAAATACGATTTTTGTGATTAATAGCCTATTTTAAGAAACAGTTAAATAAAAAACAAAGTGCTTCCCAGTTTTTTTTACGAAATTTCGATAAAAAAATAATTTCAGGGGGTACATTGAGACAGCGAGGCTAGTTCAGCAATTTTTAACGACATGCGATTTTTTAAGATCGGACATGTTCAACTAGAGTTATGAAAAAAATACCATTTCGGTTGTTTTTCCTGCAGTCCAAAAAAATATCTTTTATTTTTGGAATCCCTTCGTGGTCAGTTGTAATATAGGGGGTGGTTTTTTTAAACTTTTTTTTTTAGAGACCTACTCTAATACACAGTGATTGCACAGTTACAGAACAGGACGTGTTGGTAGAATTTGCAAAAAAAAAGGCTTAATTTTAAATATTTATTTTATTTTCATATAAAAACTTTCAAAATTAAAATAACTTCATCCTTTTTTTTATTTCTTTCAACATTTTTTCTGAAGGTGTTTATTTTTCAATTAATATTTAAGCTTCAATATGTATAAATTTGAGAAATTCTCGCATTGAATGCAAGCACTCAAAACCTTTCCAACGATATCTTGAAAGTTACGATCACATTAGAAATAATGAAGTTATTTCAATTTTTGTAAAAATAAATAAAATAAATTAAAAAATAGGCACAAAAACAGCATTATCTTGACTCTGCTGAAGACTGAAAAACTCAAAAACTGCTCTACCAGCCAATATATTTACAGAAAACACGATTTTTTTGAGGTTTTTTGCAAAATGTTTTAGCTCACTACCGGCTATCGCAACAGCCAAATTACTTTGGGAATCGTTATAAAATAGACCAAGTTTAATTTTTAGAGGTGTACAAATTTAACTTTTTTCTAATGGAAGTCGAGGCACCCTGATATATTTATTTACATATATAATATATTAAAAAATTTACTTAAAAAAAAATTTTTAATTTTGAATTTGAAAAAATGTTCATTAAACCCCCCCATGGGTAAATCCTGGCTACGGCCCTGAATAAAACACAGTTTTTTCAAGTTTACAGCAATAAACAACAAAAGCTATAAAAAAAAATTGCACTAAATGGCTGCGTTCAAAAGACACAAAATTTACTCAACGTGTTGAGTAAGTGATCAGAATCAGTACCGCTACTTTGTGTGCCTTCTGAACGCTCTGTTAAATTTTCTGTCAACACAGTGGTTTCAGAAATTGTTACAATTTGGCGCAAATAAATAAAGAATATATATTAATAATATAAATTTGAAAAAAATAATTGATATTTGTGTAGGTAGATGATCCACAACAGCAACCAACTCAGGAAACGTAGCAAATTTGCTGAAATATCCATTTAAGAATTCCGTGTCTTAAGGAATTGCAATGTATTAAATTTTATTAATTTTTTTAACTGAATTTACCACTTTGCAGCTTCATATGCACCTCTTCCGTATCTGTAACTGAATGCAGTTTCTAAGCGTGCAGTCAACTTTAACCATCTTGGGGCCACTCATTTCTTCAATTAATTAATTAAATTTTTGTTTCCTTTGCTTTGTTTTACTTTAGCGTTATTTTTCCCTTTATTTCTAAGTAATCAAATTTTTCGAACTGTCAAACTTTCTAGCTCAACACGTTGAGTAAGAATCGCCGCATTCAGCGCAGACAACTGTTGTGAACTGTAATGGTAGCGCTACTTTAGTAAGCGATGTTATTCTCTGAATATGTTGCTACTCTACACGTCAGAAATTATATTTAATTCAATTATTGGGGGTTTGAATTAGTTTTAAAGGTTTTCTAAGAGATGGCGTAACTATCAATAGATCGCATCGGGCACACCTGTGACTATATTCATTTCAAAGCACATTGTCTAAGCTTCATTTTTTAGTATGTGTCATTCCACTGAAGTGTAAACAACATATATTTTTTTCTCTGTGAACATGTCGACTTTCGTTCCAACAAAACGCAATTTGCGGGAAGGTTTACTTTTGTGCTTCCATTTGAAGAAAAAAGCGGTTGAAGCACAACGCACGCTTACTGAGGCTTACGGGGACTATGCTCCATCGATTTCTACTTGTGAGTACTGGTTCCGTCGGTTTAAAAGTGGTGATTTTGATACGGAAGACAAAGAGCGTCCGGGCCAGCCGAAAAAGTGTGAAGATGAGGAATTGGAGGCTTTGCTCGATGAAGACCCGTGTCAAACCCTTCAAGAATTGTCGGAATCATTGGGAGTCGACTTATCAACGGTCGGCAAACGCTTGAAGGCCATGGGAATGATTCAAAAACAAGGAAATTGGGTGCCGTACCAGTTGAAGCCGAGAGACGTTGAACGGCGATTTTGCATGTGCGAACAACTGCTTCAACGGCATAAAAGCAAGAGTTTTTTGCATCGTATTGTCACTGGCGATGAAAAGTGGATCCATTACGATAATCCTAAGCGAAAAAAATCGTGGGGACCACCCGGCCATGCATCAACATCGAGGGCCAAGCCGAATATTTATGGCGCCAAGCTTATGCTGTGTATTTGGTGGGATCAAAAGGGTGTCGTGTACTATGAGCTGCTAAAACCTAACGAAACCATCACTGGGAAACGCTACCAACAACAATTGATGCAATTGAGCCGAGCATTAAAGGTTAAACGGCCGGAATATGCCAAAAGACACGACAAAGTGGTTTTTCAACATGACAACGCACGGCCATATGTTGCAAGAACCGTCAAGGAAACGGTGGAGGCGCTGAATTGGGATGTGCTACCCCACCCGCCTTATAGCCCAGACATAGCCCCTTCCGACTACCACCTATTGAGATCGATGACGCATGGCTTGGCTGAGCAGCGCTTCACTTCTTACGAGGATACCAAAAAATGGGTCGATTCGTGGATTGCCTCAAAAGACGAATCGTTCTTCCGGCGCGGAATCCATATGCTGCCAGAAAGATGGGAAAATGTTGTAGCTAACGATGGACAATACTTTGAATAATATACATTGTACCGTTGTTTCTAAATAAATGCTCAAAAACCGAAAAAAAACCTTTAAAATTAATTCCAACCCCCAATATATATCATTTTTATGTAAACTTAATTCAATTGCAAAGGTTTCTCACTTAAATTTGCTTCGTTATTTCTATGTTTTTTTACTTTAACAGCGTTAGTAGTAGCATCTGACAGTTAAATCAACAGTTGTGCTCATGTAGCATATAATTTTTTCGCTCCATTAAATGGCGTATACTACCTGATCAGTTTTAGTGAGCGCTACCAAAATTTTACCGTTCAGCGAATTTTTACACAACAGTTGCCAACTGTTGTCTGCACTGAATGCGGCCAATATCGGAAAATAGTTCGCTGCCAAAACAATCAACACGTTGAGCTTATCAGAAACTGATCAGTTGCTTTCAGCAAGCACATACTCAACGGTTGCGCCACAGTTGAGTAAATTTTGTGTCTTTAGAACGCAACCAATGTTTGTGCCTTTTCTATTGTTGAAAACATTTTTTAGCTTTTCTTCCTCTGCATCTTCTTCTTCTTCTGCTTCGTCTTCTTATTCTTGGTAGTATTATGAATGCTACAATTTATTTATTGCTGACATAAACAATCGGCAAATATTATTTGTTCACTTTTTGTGTGCTAAAATTTGTGTTTCATTCGACGCAACGAAGGACATTTTTTTGCAAAAAGAGCATAATATTTAATCCTGCAATATGACGCTAAACGTATCGTATTTCTTATTTTTTCATTTTTATGGTTTTATAAGATTTAATGGCTACACTTTTATATTTTTTCCCTATTTTTAAGCGATTTAACTGAATTTTCAGAATAATTTGTAAGACGACATTTTTTGTACAGACTCATCGAAATAGCAGAGTGAGAAAATGGAGGGTGATGTTGGTAAGAAGAACAAGAATTGGATTCCTCTTGAATGTAATATGCTTAACATAACGAGTCTAAGTGAAATTAGTTCTACAAATGAAAGTGCAATTTAATGATCTTTATTATATTCAACTTCTTATGTCGAATGTGCACACTAAATTTCTTTGTGAAACTTTACATTTCTTGACCCTTTTTAGGGAAGAATTCTTGCATCTCATTTCTCTCTCCTCGCAGTATTTCCATCGTTTGTGTTACCGCTTCCATTTGTCTTTAGTTTGTTAACATGTAGACCTAATTGTTCACAAAAATCATTTTGGACTGCACGCTTTCTAGCACCTACATGCTGTTTTTCTTCTTCAATTGCTTGCCACTTTTTCAAACCAAGTTTGTTGGAAAGGTGGAGCACAAATTCAAAGCAACGAATGCACGCATGTAATGGACTTACACCGTGTTTTAAAGAATGTTGTTTAGGCTGAAAGGTTGCTGATTTAAAATCCTTTATTGATAAACATTTTTTGAGCCCAGCTCCGCATATTGCACAAACTTGAGTAGATTTTATTTGTGTCCGCACTTTTAACACCTTGCCATCAATCAGAGTCATGTTGAGGCTGTACCTTATGATAAAATGTGTACCATCTGGCAAGCTATATTGCAATGGTTTCAGATATGATATTTCAAGATCCAAACGATTTTTTTCACTTAAGATGAGATCCTTACTTTCCTTAGCAAATTCTATTTTAAGAGGCCTACAAAATCTCACTGATTGAGGAGCGCGACTATACCAAATTATATGATTATGTGGCGCCATTAATTTTAGTGGGATGATCGATGTTACAAATAAGGACTGATGGAACGGCTCTGGAGGTTTTTCGCAAAAGCTGTGTCCACTTCTTCTTAGTAGTCGACCAAGTTTTCTAATGGGACAGATGCTTATGTTTCTGTAACTTTTATTCCATCTGGTCGAAATTGCATTTTACACTCAAGCAATGTATTGTAAGTGGGCGATATAGCACAGTCACGAGACTTGCTAAGCTGCCGAATATTAATGCACTGTTGATTTTCTAAAAAAAATGCTAAGTTTTCTTGAGGTGATAAAGTTTTTTGAATGGTAATAGGGCTCCTACATCTGAAGAAAGTAAATTTTCTAATTTTGGTTGGCCGAGATAGGGATGATCTTGCTTCTTTCAGTACATATCGAAGATCATTTTCATTCGAGGCTCTCGCCGAAATTGACGCTGCATGGAGCAATACCGATGTATTGTTTTGTTGTTGTGACGACACTTCAGATGCAATTTTTTATTTTTGTCGTTCACATACTACATCATACGGAAGTTCTGGGCGCCCTTTTAATTTCAGTTTTTGTGGCACAAATTCTGCCTCGCACTCCATGTTGAAGATCTTTACAATTGAGTTGACAGGTCTTTAGGTAATTTCTTTTCACTTCTTGTAACTTCGCGAAGCTTCGGCCGCTTTTCTGCCATTTTTGGCTAGCATATGCACAAAAATTCTTAACTTTTGCTTTTATTTGCACCATTTCTTCTTCTTTACAATTGCTGTTTTTAAGCTTTGCAGCAACCGAATTACATACATCGCCAGTCTTTGCTCTCGTTATTGGTCCTAAAAACAATCAGATTTGGTCTTTAGGCGCAAGTTGGCGCAGCTCAAATTATATTCACAAGAAACAACACAGTATTACCATTGACCACATATTTTACTTTTCCACAATCCATCACAATCCCGCTACTAATACTCCACGAAACACAAACATAAATTTTTTATTTTTTGTAAAAAAAGTTACTTGCACAAATCACGAAATTGTAAAAACAATTTAACAAAAATAATACACTTTTTCACTTAGTCTGTATTGACTTACCTTTATTGTTAATATCCATAACAAAGTTTTAACTTTTTGATAATTTCTAGATGTTGCACACGATTTTTGTTTTATTACTTATTGGCAATGCTGTTTATAATGATATTGGCGCAAAATTTTGCGTCAACTTTCATAGGTCGTATAAAAAACGGTGTTTCCACCTGAGGATTATATTCTCTGAAGTTTTCTAAGCAATTTTGCTAATTTATTTTTATAAAAACTTATATAAAAATTTTCGACTTTATGCCGCCAAATCCCATTTCTGGACTTTATGCCGCCAAATCCATAGTGCACAGGTGGAAAATGTTAATAACCGACAACGAGAACTTATGAATCTGCAACCTGCCTGACAAAAAAGGCGGCGATAGTGAATAAACTTCGCAAATTTGAAAAAAATAGAGCAAAATAAAGATATTTTAAGCGTAAATAAAAAGTGAAGTCTAGCAATATTTTAAAAAAGTGGAGAATGGTTTGGTAGAGTGTAAACTCTGCATGAAAAGGTTAAAAATACGAGGTTGTCCTTCAAACTTGCGCCAATATCTACAAAACAGACACTCGCTGCAAAAAACTGTTTCCTTGTTTTTCTTCGATTTTTAGTTTTGATGGAAAACCCAAATTTACAAAACCAGTTATCCGAAAAGGAGGTTTTTTGAAGAAGTGGCCATTGATAGAGGTGCATAATGAATCGCGTAGCCATTCATATACCGCTAGTATTTGGAAAGAACCTGAAGGGTGATACCATAAGAGCTGCCTTCTTTGTTTTCTAAATAATGTACATAAAAATCAATTTATTGATGCAAATCTTTATTTGGAATGAAAGTTCCGTTCCTACAACAACTCACTGTCTAAAAATTATTTCGTTCAAATGTTGCTCACGGCTAGCTCTTAAATGGTTCATTCTGTGGGTCCAATTTTCGACAACTCTTTCGAGCTTATCGGCCAGTATAAATTGAATAACACAAGTTATGTTGGTTTCCAAACCGTCAACAGTTTCGAGTTTGTCGACATAAACAAAATATTTATATATCCCCAAAGAATGTAATCCAATAGCGTCAAATCATATGATCTTTGTGGCCAATTAACAGGACCATTTCTAGAGATTATGTGTTCATCGAACTTTTAACTCAATAAAGCGATTGTTTCTACAGCTGCATGGCATGTTGGTACTAAGTTTAAACAATGAATACACGTTGTTCAGGAGTAAGTCTATTCATGATTGAGTCGTATTGAATACGTCATATGGACACAAACGTCATATGGGCAAGCCATTTGACACATAACAGCTGTCAAAACAGCCCAGTTGAAAAAAGGACCTCGTATTGGATCACCCAATGTATTTGTGCAGTGCTCATCAATATTAAAGAGTTGGAAAAGATTTTTTCATTGAAGCATTTTTGCATTTTCGGTTTTTTGTACTTATTTACTTCAATTTTGTAAGTTAACCCTACAAAATATGTCAAAATTATCAAAGCGATAGGCAAGGGCGTGAAAAAAGTTCTAATTTGGCCACTAAGTCTCGATCAGGTTAGTGTGTTATGATTCTAATATCACTCAAAATTGAAGAAAATAACTCATATCATGTGGCAGACTACTGCTGGTCACTAATACGTGAAACCGGTGATAACATATAAAGGGTGGTTAAATTTTAAGGGCCGATGTTGAATGTGAACCACACCTAAACGTCAAGTTTGTTTCTGCATTTCATTTGACATTTCTTAATTTCGGGTCTGTAGATGTGAAAACACCAGTGCTTGCTCGTACAGCTCGTACTGCAGAAAATATTGCTGCTGTTCGCGATAGTGTGGCTGAAGAACCGTCCACCTCAACTCGTCGTCGTGCCCAACAATACACGCTTACAAGGTGCAATTGACTCAAGAACTAAGGTCTCTTGACCATTTCAAGCGTCGTCAATGGTCAGAATGGTGATTGAAAGAGTGATTGTCGAAAAATCAATGCACCCACAAAGAGTGACTGTTTGGTGCGGTTTATGGGCTGGCGGCATCATCGGGTAGTATTTTTCCAAAATGAGGCCGGTCCGGCAGTTACTGTTAAGGTGTTCGCTATCGTGAGATGATAAATAACTTTTTTGCGTTTTATTATGAAAACTTTTAGAATTTTACTAAATTAATGGAGCCACAAAATAAAATTTGTCAGAAAAACGTTGTCAAAGTTGAAATTATTAAAAAAAGATAAATATTTAAATTATTTTACCTGTAACTTTGGTCTATTTTTATTTTTTGTACCATAGTAGTATGGTTTAACCTCTACAATGTCACGACTCTAGTTTTTTCACTGTAACACCATGTAGTTATTTATTTATTTTGTATTCATTTTTTACACTCATGAATCATGAAGTTTGCTTTAAAATTTCATTCAATCATTTTTGCAATTAGTGCGCTAAAATGCATGTACATATTTTCTAAATTTTTAGCAAATTTATTAATATTCTGATAAATATTGTAGATTGTTTCATCAAAAATCCATATAAAAATTAAAAATTTTTCTTTTTGTATTTGTGTTGGAAGTTGTTAAAGTCTTAATCTTCACTTTTTTTTTTGCATTCAACCAAATTTGTTCGTTAATTTTTTGGCTGTGAAAATTTTTTTGTATATTCCAGTGGCTGTAAAGCATTTTTGGTCCATGATTTTAAATTTTATGCTTAAAAAGAAATCATTTCGTTATTTTTAAGGCCATTTTAAAGTTTGTATCAATCGATTAGAAAAATTAAATGTATAGCTATCGTTCTGTCTCCTTTGAGATACAAAAATAAGACTTTTCAAAATAAATCCAGTAAAAAAATGTAAAGAAACAACCAGGTGCCGTATTTCAGTATCCGTGATCGAGCAAAATCGTCAAAGTTTATCGGTACTTGTCTCGCCGTGCCGGTCGTAGTTTTGCTCGATCACGGATGCTGTAATTCGGCCCCAGCTTAAAAAGCATCAATACAGTCACACAAACTCCGAACATAAATAGCCCGCAACTCCTTCGCCCATGACCAACTCGCATCATCACGATCGAACAAAGTTCAAACAATCATGCTGTGCATCGTCTCTTCCCGCAACTCCTTCTCCTTCTCGCATTTGATGCACGCTCTCAACCCTTTATTGCTTGCAACAAAGTTTAAAGTGTCGTACACGACTTGTATGTTTCTTTTGCTCTCACTTTTCTTACAGAGCCTATTTGCTTTCAGTAAAAATACAAGCTCTTTTTGCTCTGAATGCGTCGTATGTGATTACAGAGATTGAATAATTGCGAAAAAGATGCTAAATTCCCCTAAAAGGATGCTAATAAAATTCGTTGCTTGGGCCTCATTTTCGATTCTGACCTTACTTTTAGTTCTCATTTAAGTCGTATCATTCCCAAAGCAAATTCTCTTTTAGTGTTTGTTAAGCGCACTAGTGCTAGGTTCTCTGACCCTTGCAAATGTACAACTTGATATTCCTCTTTTGTTAGATCAGTACATATAAATAGATTGGAGCTAGGTATATTTTGTCTTGAAGCTAAAAGGTAATTGCTCGATGCGCATTATGAGCATTTATGATTTGAATAACGGCAATACCATCTGGGAATAATTTCTAGAAGTAGAATCATTTACCATCCCACAAAAATAGCTACGTAAATCTGACTATTTTTGCCGATAAATAAAATCCTTGCAGCTACAATATAAACAGAGTATATAAAAACATCTTGCTTGTTTTTCCTATACCTAAAGATGGTTTTAAAAATACTTTATTGTAAATAATACTTGTACTTATTATATTTTGTAAGCTTAGTTTGCAAGCAAAATTTGTCCAAAGATGTAAATAAATAAATTAGCCCCATTTGAATTTGTAATAAGTATTGAATTTTCTTGAAAATGTTTCCTTTTTTAAACAAAAGTTTTAATAAATTCTTGGCTTTATTTTTTATAGCATTTGTTTTATTTCTTTTTTGTTTTCTTCTTTGTTTTTTTTTTTATTCTTCTTATGCACCCCTATTTGCGGCCTTTGCCCCAAACAAAATTTGTAACAATTCATTGCAATTTATTTGGTCTATATTGTCTATGTTTTTATCGTCGTCGTCATCGCTGATGGGTTATGCTGGCTGTTTTTGTTGTAAACCCTTTCAGCTCACATTAGCAACTCAAGGACACAGGACTTTTTTATTGTCATTTTTTTTTTATTTTTACTTTTTCCTTAGGTATTATTTTGGCTATGCCTTGTGCCTTGGTTTCTATTAAAAAAGGATGCCGCATTTGGCACTAAATAAAGCAAGGGCGCATTCCCCACCGTTGAGATTCCCCACCTCACCTTCTGCTGCTTCTTCTTTCGCTATTGTGCTGTGCATGAAGCATGTAAAAGGTTGGTTCTCATATTTTGGCACTTTGCAGTTGTTGTTGTGGCAAAATTTATTGCTTTGTAGCATTTGACCTACAATGTTTTTGTTTCCCTTTTTTTGTAGTTTTATATGAGTTGCTTTGGAGGTTTGTACTTTTTGGATGAACTTTTTTTTCCAACATATTGAGTTTTTGTGTGGAGGGCTCTGCTGTGCGCTGCTGTGCGCTGCTTGCATGATTTATTATTTATTGGCATTATGGTGTCAAAGAATATAATTTTTTAATTTCACGCATGTCTCTTATTATAAAGAAAAAATTTTCATAATTGCTGGAATAATTCTGAGTGCGAATGGGAAAAACTGGATCAATGCACTTAAGAAAGTGTTGCCGATTTTCTGGCCAAAAGTTAAAAAGTACAAATGTTTTTCACTTTTTTTTTTACTATCCGATAGAGAAATCATGAGAATTCAAACTGCCAAAATTTAAGACGCATGTTCTTTTTGAAATTTGTAATGTACCGTCGAATCACTGTTTTCAAATATGACATAAAAAATAGTAACCGAACGATTTTTTTTCTTAGCTTTTCTGAGATATATCACCAAACCACAACAAATGTTTGTACATAATAATGTACATAATAACCCAGAAAATACGTTAAGTCGGCTAACAAACTGAGAAATGAAGAAGTCGAGCGTAAGCCGTCTTTTCCGCTAGCTGGCAGTCATATTGTGGGAATTCCATGAACTTTCACTCCATCATTTAGTACATATTATTTTATAACAAACTAACTGATAAGTTAATCAGAAAACAACTGAACTAGGAAACTGAGAAAATGCCAATTGGCACATAAATGCTATAACCATAGTAAAATTAGAGAAGGTAAAAGCATTTCGGAGAGACAGACTGCTGAAACTGTCAAAACGAAGTTGACAGCTTAAAAAAAATCTGAAAAAAGAAATCTGAAATCAGCAAAGTCTACTCTTGTGAACTGTTATGGTAGCGATACCGTATAAAAGTTTACAATTATTTAAATTCATTATTATAATTATTTAATTCTGTAAAAAATTTAATTGCAAAGGTTTCTCTCTCAAATTTGCAGCGTTCTTTCAGTGTTTCAGCGAATTTTAACACCACAACCAGATACCAACTGTTGTCTCCACTGAATGCGGCCACTGATTTCCTTTTGTTCTCATTCGCAAAAAGCTGGCTTTGACAATTTTTTTTATGAGAAAAAGCACGCTGTCTAAAACGCATATACCTTCTCTAGTTCTGCCATGGCTATAACTTATTTGTATCTCAAAGAAGTAACTAAGACACACGCGTCGTAACCCTTACAAGCTACATAGATCTTACTTACGCACAAAATGTATAAGATTCCATGATGTTTACAATATCCATACTCGAACCTTTTGCTCTTAAGAAAACAAGTTGTTTAGTTCTCAGTTTTAACACAAAACTCAAAATAAGCAACTCCGGAAACCCCTACATTAAGTTTAAAATTGATACTACCTGATTTCAACTTTTAGCCAGTAAATCGACAAAACAAAACATTACAAAAAAGAAATACAATTTAATATTTTCATGCGCTTCTTTTTTCAAAAGCAATTAAAAAAATTTAATTCCTTCTTTTGTATCAGTATTTTCTTGAACCTTACCATCTTTAATAATAGCATGATTTCAGTGGTTTTTCTCCTTAATTCATACAATTAAGCTAGCAGATTTGCTAACAATTTTTTATATTAAAGGTCTTTTTGCAATAACGTGATAAGCCGCACGATCCAGAAAATCGATTTTTTTTGTGACTCGATACATAGCTTAATAAATTCTCAACACCTGCTGAAAAGATTTAGGCTATCCCCTTTGAAAGTTTAGAACCATGAATAAAAGATTTCTAGTGCAATTCCTTTTTTTTTTATGCAAAAAAAAAAGTTTTTTCAAAACTTAAAAGCTGATTATTTAAAAAAATATTTTTTTGGTGGCATACCCATTATTTTACAATAAGACCTTCAATTATAAAACAAAAATCAAATACAAATTGGAGTTTCCTGCCAAGATATTTTTGTCATTTACGAAATAAAAGACAAAATTATTAAGAAAAATAGATGCAAAAAAGTAATACAAGCCGCGAAAATTTTATTCACAACAAAAGCTTTAAAATTAAATAGGCTGTCGTTTTTCCGTTGCCTTCTCACAACGCCTTCGTCATCCTTTTTAATTATAATTTCTTTCTCTTTTCAATTATTCCAGCGTAAACAAAGTGAAAATTACTTTTGCTTTATATTATGGCACAAACCATATATAAAAAAAAACAGTAAGGAACAGAGCAGTAAAGAAGAATACAGTCTAAAAGTATAAATAATGATAAATCCTTTTCTTGTCCTTAATGGGCGACTTAGCCAAATTAGCTGATATCGCTTCAGGAATCTCATCAGCGGCACTGATCTTTGCACTAAGCAATATTAATGCAAATACTTCCCACTCTTTCTCCTCGTCTTCTATCTCTTGACTACAATAAAAAGATGCAACCAAAAAAATATAAAAATAAGAAAAACATAAATATTCATATATAGCTAAACGTAGGTCACACACAGCGATTACCATCGAAGTCGAAAAAGAAGGAAAAATTCTTGCCATGAAAAGAAAATCAACAAAAGAAACAAAACACAAAATACATAGAAACCAAAAATATAAGATAGCTGCCACAGCGCCAACAACATCAAGATTAGCGCTTCGAAAATACTTTAGAATTCACTTGTTTTGTTTTTTGATCAAAGCATATCAGAAGCGAAAACCGTTAAGAGGGCGTTGAGTCAGGACATCCAATACACAAATGCACACACTCACTCACACAAGCTCAGACAAACGCATTATGTAGTTTCCTAAGCACTAAATCCTCTTTACTATACTCTAGCAAAAAGTCCTTTTTCCTGCTCCTTTTGATTTGAGCGAGAAGTTGTTCTTCTTCTTCGACTTTACTTACCAGATCAGCGGCTTTTACAGTAAGTGTGTGTGTGTGTATGTATATATTTCTTTTTTAACATTTGTTGAAATATAAACTGAGATTTGTACTATTCACTGTTTGTTGTGCATGGTTCAGTTTATTTATTTTCACAACAAGAATATTTATTTAGGTCACATGTCAGAGAATCACTTTGTGTTTTTTATTGTTTGTTGTTCCTTATTTTCCAGCTTATTTCGATTAGATATTGTTTTTTTTTTTTGCATTTTTACAAGCATAAACAGCCCTTTGTGAAGCGTGTATTTTGGCGAAAAAACATAAGTATAAGCTTGATTTCTTACTGTGATAGTCTGTTACACATATTCTTAGGGTCTGGTTTTTTTCCTACTGTTTTTGGGTTAAAAGTCAAAACATTTATTTAAGGTTAAGAGTAATTGAGTTGCTTTTATAAAAAACTTAATTGTATGAAACATTTCTTAAGATTTTATTAAGATTTCAAATATTTTGAGATAAGACATAAGGACGTTACGCAAGATACTAGTAAAATTCATCTCCAAAGAAATAATAGTTTTTATTAAGTAAAACAATTATCTTAAAGACACACTATGTAACTATTGATATTATGTAATTATTTCAATTTAAGCGGAATAAATCTGCCTTAAGGGAGGTTTTAGACAAAAGCGGTTAAAATTGAAGCATATCTGAGAAGATGTTATCAAAAAAAGTTTATTACATATTTACAAAATTTCACCTGAATATTAATTTTACATCAGTATTAGTAAAAAATTTATATTATTTTTAACATTTATTTTTTATATATTAAGATGGCGCTGAAGTTGATGTTCAAATCGGCTCTAGATCATCTGAAAACAGAATAAAAAAATTCATTAAAAAATCAACCCTTGTATGCAGATTTTTTACCAAACTGAAATGAAAATATGGATAGTTAAGAAAATTATGAAGCGTGGAAAAAAAGTCGAAAAATTGTTGCGTCAAATGTTCCAAACAATGTTGCCGGATCAAATTTTTTTTTTGTAACCAGAACGCAAAATAAAAATAGCCAAAATGTAAAAAATACCCAAAATATTCACATCAGTGATGCTTGGTGCATATGCGTGATTAGACGTGATTTTGTAATTTTGCAGCGTGTTGATGTAATATTTACTTAATACTTTTGATGTAAAACTCGGATAATATAATATTCAACTTTTTGTTTCTTTTGTGTAATTACTAAAACACATTATTGCTGCTTATACACCATAAAGCCAGACTGCCGCTTAATTTTATCACAGTAGTACAAGAAGTTAATATCAATTCGTGCGACTTAAAGTTCTTGCAACGAAAAAATGACAGTCAGTCCTTCTAAGAACAGTTTATTGACGATATGCTATGAATGGTTTTAAAAGAAGATATTATGTGTATTCTGTTATCTTCTTATCATCTACCAGGAACTTCTGGGACTCGTCTAAAATATATCTTGAAGATTGTTCTAACATTAAAATACTATGAAAAATTATAGAATTTCGCTTTTCTCCTCACTATTTCATTTATATATACTTACTTACTTAGTTGGCGCTACAATCGTATGACGGTCTTAGCCTCATCTAAGAACTTGCTCCAGCCATTTCTGTCTTTCACTTGCTGGCGCCAGTTGGTAATTCCAAGCTTCATCAGGTTCTTCAGGATTCCAAGCTTCATCTACTTGGTCTTTTCAACGAAGATGCGGTTGTCCTCTTCTGCGTTGACCGCCGCTGTGTACCGAATCGAATGTTTTCTTCACTGGAACATTGTCTTTTATGCACTGAACATGACCAAGCCAGCGAAGCCGCTCGATTTTAATGCGCTTGACTACGTCGATCTCAGCGTACAGCTCATACAGATCATCATTTCACCGTATTCGGAACTCGCCATTGACGCAGATTGGTCCGTAGATCTTACGAAGAATCTTTCTCTCGAATGCTCCTAAAGTCTTTTCTTCTGAATAGCTCAGCGTCCAGGTTTGTAATGCATAAATTAGGACGGGTATAATGAGCGAATTATAGAGTGTGATTTTCGTTCGTCGAGAGAGGGCTCTGCTTCACAATTGCCTACTGAGCCCAAAGTAACACCTGTTGGCAAGAGTTCTTCTTCGTTTGATCTCAATGCTGATGTCGTTGGTTGAGTTTATGCTGGATCGCAAAAAAACGAAGTCCCAGAAAAAATAAAAACAACCTCGAAGAAGGTATTGTCAACTGTAACGTGGGTTCCAAGACGCTGGGACTGTTTATTTGCTGATCATTTATGTAATGTCTATCTATATAATATAATACTAAAGTATAACACCGTGTTACACACATTCTGTCCTATGAACCAAATTTACTTTTTCGGAAAGGGGGTAAAAAATAAAAATACACGTGTATCGGCGATTTTCATGTACACGTCAGAATTTTTTTTTTTTAAGTTTGAAGTATATATTTTTTTTAATGGTTATCGTTTTTTTAAGGTTTCAGTTCGTTAAAAAAACAATTTTTTTTATTACTTTTGTTTTATAAAAATAAAGAATTGTTACATTAAAAATTTTAATGTTTTTAAAGAAATTTAGGCCTTTTATTTTTGCGGTTGTAAGCATTTGCTTCAGTATCGCGACAAATAGACCAACAGTATTCGCCAAGCATATGCGTAATGTCTTTTCCTTTAAAGCGCTTTTCAATAGCCGCAATGTCCTGAAGGAACCTTTCGCCATGCTCATCGCTACAAGCTCCTAAATCATTAGGGAAAAAATCTAAATGATTGTGAAGAAAATGGATCTTTAGCGACATTAAAATGCCCATTTCGCCATACGCCGAAATCATTTCTGCGACAATATTTTTATAATTGGCAGCTCGTTTGTTGCCAAAAAACTGCTCAATAACGGCAACTGTACCTTTCCATGCACGTTGTTCGTTAGCATTTAATTTTGATGAAAATTCAGAACTTGCAATTATTTGTTTTATCTGCGGACCATTGAAAACACCTTAAATCAAAAAAATCATTAAAAAACATAAAGTTACTGAATGACTTCTTAAAAAAAATACCTGCATGAATCTTTGCGCCGCTCAATTTCGGGGAAATGTTGCGCAAAGTCGCAATGGCCTCGCCATCACGATCCAGTTTTTTAACAAAATTTGATACGAGACCGAGCTTAATGTGTAATGGAGGCAAAATGATTTGAGACGGCTGCACCAATGGTAGATTCTCTTTACTTTCTACGCCTACTTTGTAGCATGTTCGCGGCTTGCACTTAAATTCAGTGTAATGCTCATCTCTTTTTCGACCTTCCCATGTACACAAAAAGCACTGGTGGGTTGGAAATCTACGCTTAACACCCATGGGTAAACCGACCACTTTCAGATCGCAGCATATTTTCGTACTTTATCAACTGTAATATTAATTCCATGCCTTCGTATGTTTCCTTGAGGTTTGTGGCATATGCGATCGGGACAGATGGATGTGTGTTGCCGATATGAAGCAGCACGACTTTAAGGCTGTTGACCGATGCATCGATGAAAAGTCGCCACTCCTCTGAAATATGTGGGTAACCGATTTTTGCAAACAACGAATCAATGTCACAACAATAAGCCAAGTTTTTTCCCGATCTTCGTGCAATCTAAAAAATTGGTCATATGGAATAGTGCTACCTCGATCACGAGCGGCTGTTATTTTAAAATCAGCCGCCACTATATTCCACTGCTTAAGGCGTGATGCAAAGAGTTCTGCTGTTCTCCTCTACAAATTTCCGTCTCGTACGAGGTCATTGAAGTCGGCTTACGTTATAAAATGCGGCATTGCAGTCTCAATTTCACTGGGTGTTGTCACAAATTCCGATACTTGTGGACTCTCGCATCTCGCATTCGATGGAAGAAAAGTTGATAGCAGTTTTGGTACAACTGTTGATTCTGCATCGCTTATTTTGGGAACATTATCAAAAATCTCCACTGAAGCCGCTACACGGTCTTCTGGTGAGTATAGAACTGCTGGAATTACCGATTCTACATTAGCGTAGCGAATTTTGTTGCGGTGAATGTATTGGTACCCTTTTGTTTGAGCAAAAGTTACACAAAAGTAGCACAATTCATTGCAGTGCTAGGTACGTGGTAGCCAAATTGTTGGTACAGCGTACTTTATTGTTGACCTTCCATTAGTAAACTTGCACAAATTTCTGTAGCAATAGTCGCACACGACTTCCGGAGTATACCACAAGTAAGGAACATAAGCAGTCTTAAATATTTTCTGAAACGAATTCACCACTGTTTTAGTAATATTTTTGAAATTTTTACTTGGTGCGAATAAGCCACAAACGTAACAAAAGTTATTTCGCGTCGGACACTGCATTTTTTTCAGATGAAATATATAGAAATACGTTTTCGCACAACAGAACTTAAAACAGTATTGCAATTCCTTATTTCATCTGTCAGAAGGGGCCCTCAAACGATACTACATGTCCATCCGACCTGTCAAGTCATCACACATGTAGTATCGTTCGTGTGCAAGAAATCAAGGCGGATGGACATGTCCGATGGAAGTTGGATGGACATATAGTATCGTTTGAGGGCCCCTAGACCAGTTGTAAGTGTTGTAAAAGTCAAAACCTGTTTAGTGTTAGAAGGTTACTATTGATTAACTACAACTATATCGAGTAGGATGGGTCAAAAAACATTTTTTTTTCCTAACGCTTTAGTAGTTTAAAAATTTGGAGTCCCTTTAAGTTATGCTAAGAAAAGTGAAAAAAATATTTTTTTTTCAAAAATAATAAAAATTGGGGAAAATCTGAGAATTGATAAAAATTGTTTTTAAAAAATTTGACCTGCTACAGACATTTCCACGAGTCTGCCTGCAAAAAATCAGCTCGATTAGATCACTGAAAAAGGGTTAAAAATCGGTCCAAAGGCTTCCACACAGGCCACTACGAGCTTTATACTTCAAACTTAAAAAAAAAAAATTCTGACGTGTACATGAAAATCGACGATACACGTGTATTTTTATTTTTTCCCCTCTTTCCGAATATGTGCATTTGGTTCATAGGACAGAAAAAAATTTATTTTTTGTAACACCGTGTAATTAAATGTTCTTACAATAAAGACAATTTATAAGAACAAAAAGCAAGGTAATTTCCAATAAAATGTGCACTTAAATATAAAAATATTAGACAAGCAAACCAAATGACGAAGCCTCCCTCCCAGTGTCTAAGCCTCCCTGACGACTAACGAAGACTTCCTTAATGGGGGAGGTTTCGACATTTTATTGAAATTAGTTTTTTTCTCACAGTGTCGAAAATAACAAAAACATTAAGTTTTTGGTAATTTTTAAACGTAGCAGCACATATTTGTTTTTAATACAACCTGGCCCATTGCATTCAGAAGAACAAATTCTTTTTTGTTAGGGTGTCGCAGCTTTCCCTTCTGCCCTACTTTTTAGTGACTTGTGATTTGAGTTGCCGCATGTAAAATTATTGTGTACTCTTGCCGTGTGCTGCACGATTGGCATCACTGGTAGGTCATGTTTACATGAAGAAAAAATTTCCACTCGCGAACAAATTTTAAATCATTTAGGTGTAAACAAAAAAAATAGTTTTCGTCAGAATAAAAAAAAAACAGAGCCGAATAAAAAAAATAGCCAAATGAAAAATAAAATCGCCAAATAGCCAAAAGTTGACCGCGAGAAAAAATACCCACTTTTGGCTATAAATAGCCAAAACGGCAACACTGGTTCCAAATATTTTTGGTAGTCAAATTTTCCAAAGTCGCTCATTTTGGTAAAAGATGTGTAGAATTACAAACATATAAAAAGTTTTCAGTACTTTTGAAAAAGAATGTTTCGAAAACAACGCATTTAAAGTAACTGTGCTTAGTTAAAGCTACTCTGTCGGACCGGGTTATAAGCGCTGTAAAATCTGTATCATTGGCGGTCTGATGGTTTCAAGCTCCTTTACTTTTTCATCCCTGCAAGTCGAGGCAGGCAAATAACAAGTTTGCGTGAATCATAGGTATCAAAAATAAAGTCGCCAAATGTAGAATACTTGAAATGAAGAAATGACGATACTTGATATGTAGAAAAATTGATATATAGAAACTTGAAATGAAAGCCAAAAGCAAATATTTTGCTTACTAAATGTTTGTTTTCAAGTATATTTTGGTTTTTGCTTTATACTACAGTGGTATATGTAAGCGTTATGTTAAACGAAGCGTTTTAAGCTTAAACTTTTTAAGAGTTAAGCTTAAGGCGGTTAAAAAAAGAATTTTTTGATTTTTTTTTTCATAAATGTCTTCTAAAATCCTTAAAAAATCCGGATGAAGAAACGGTGGCCAGCGTTTTGTAGGTAATCACGTCAAGCAGGTCCCGAACTAGGATAATTGGGCTAACTCTATTGCCGGACGAGGAGTGGGGCAAAAACCTCAAAAAAAACCGCTAATTTTTAAATTTATTTTTAAAATCACGCCATTTTGTAATTTTTTTTTATATTTCCTGAAAATATCCTTGATCCGAACCTGCCTGACGTGATTACCAACAAAATGCCACACGCAGAGTTTATATACGACGACATGAAGAAAAACGACATCCGGTTTGGTTTCTAATTTTTACGTACCCATTTTAATCGCTCTGAGAGGGGGGGGGGGGGGTAAAAAAGATCGAAACATAAAAAGGTACGGCAAAAGTTTGAAAATTACGTCTACTTTCACGTAAAAAAAACCCAAAGTTGATAAATTAAAAACCTACAGAGCTACAGCAATTTTGAAAAACTGTATTTTTTTGGGGTTGAACCGCAGGCCATACCTTAAGGCGAAGCATATATTTTATATTTACACATATTCTACAGTGACTCCCATATACAATAAAAATTTTAGCTCAAATTGTTGACCCCATAGGCTCAAAAATTCGAATAAAATATTCGATTTGATATAAAACTAAAATCTATAAAGTTTCGTGCTGATTGATTAACTTTTAGAAGTCGCTCAAGAGCTCGAAGTTGAAGATGCGTTTAACAAAAGTTTTTCTTAATATGTATTCAAAAAAGTTATAAAATCAACGTTTGGACTTTATTTATTTAAGCAAACTGGTACGCAATTTTTTTTTTATTGTTCTTTATAATGAGTTGTCAAACGTAAAAATCAGTCGAAAAATATATAATTCATAATTACTTTTTTAATAAAAACATCTTAAAAATCTAATTTTGAAAAAATTACAATGAAATATTGTAGAAACATTTTGTGAAACAACATTCAAATTCAAAATATGGTGTTATCACGTTTAATAACATGGTCCTTATAAAATTTTTAATTAAAAGTGTAAAAATTTGTAAGTTTCTATTTTGGGGATTTTTTTTTTTTTTTTTTTTTAAAATTCCAAAAATGCAATATTTAAAAAACAACATATTGGGTGATTATGGCAAACTCTAAAGCTTTTTTGTGCAAAAAATTACAAAAGCAAAAATTCCAATAAAAAGGTTATAGCAGTGAAAATGTCTTCAAAGTGCCTGTTTCTGTCATTTTGAACACAAACAAAAAAAATCGTAAAAAATTATACAAATACAAAAAAAAAATCAAAAAATTCAATATTGAAAATTTAACATTTCGTGTGGCTATGCCATACTAAGCTAAGCTATTTTGTGCAAAAACCTAAAATCTTTTAAAGCCAATTAAAGTATCAACAGAGTTATAAGTAAATTTGTGGATTCTGAAAAACATGTTGATGCTGCTTATATATAAATTTATTTGTTTCTACAAAGTACAATAAATTCATAAAAAACTATATTTTAAATTTTGAGTTGTTTTTAAATAAATAGTCGAAAGAATATTTAAAGTAAAAATTTGTTTTAAGCTTCATATTTATATCAATAATAAAATTTTGAAAACATAATTTTGAAAACCTCCTAACTCGCAAATAATTTAGGGAGGAAGTAACAATTTTCAGAATCTACAGACCCAACTAAATTATTGATATATATTTCAGAATTTTTCAAAATGGTCGAGCAAACCGATTGGAGCGAGCGAAGCTCCCATGGAATAGCTTGTTTGAAAAATGCTTGACAGAGCATAACTTCTAAATGGGTTGACCGATTTTAAAATGGTTTTTTCTAAACTATTCTACGCCTCTAATATTATTTCCTAACGAAGCGAAATTCTATTTAGTTTATAAGTTAGTTGAAAAAATATTTCCATATATTTCGTTGTTGCTGTTGTTTTCTGAATTCACTTTGCTTCAGCTTACTGCTTCTTATTGCTTTTGCTGTGCAAACAAAACAAATTTATGTATCTGTCAAAAATCCTATCGACATGGAAGGATAAGTTCGCGTTTGTTTGTCGGTGTACGATTAGAAAGTATCAATAATAGTGAAAAGTGCTAGGGTTTAGAATATTTCGCATACATTTTTATTAATTAATTATTAATTTGGCGTTTTTGTAGCTTTTGCCATTGTAAGTAATTTATTTAAATCTGATGAAAATTTATCGAACCATTCAAATTTCTATACAAACAAAACAAAAATACATACACAGAGTGTCCAGTGTAAGAGCACGAATATTTACAGAGGTGAAAGAGCTGGTCAAGTGAAGCAAAACATCGTATGGAAGGGGTGGGGGTCAATTTTCGCAGGTCATTTTATGACTTTGATGCATACTTCATTATATTTCAGGGCTTAAATTTCTGCTGCCAAATAAGCAAAAGCATCAAAGCTTTTACTTTGGCTGTGCTTTAGCAATTTCTTTTGCAATTTTTTATAAATGAATTTTGCTTCGGCTGCAAACTACGAAGGAAACAAATAGTTTCAGCGGCAGCGAGCGTTCGGTTTTACAGTCGTGCTTTAATTATAGAACATTATCGAAGCCACAGCAACAGCAAGATATCGCATTTTGAAGTCGTCTTTTTGCTGTTGCTGTCGCTTTTTAACATTTTTTGCAATCGATTTACCTAAAATTTTCTCTGAATAAAGGTTCAATTAAAACACTATAGAAAAATGGAAATATGGTCCCTGTTACCCCACCAGTTCTTTGTTATATTTGTTTTCAAAAAGCTTCCAAAATATTCAATGTTCGCTCCAAAATTGGATCAAAATTTTTTTCTTTATTTTTTTTTTCTTTTTTTTTTAATGTACAGCCCTATTCTGGCAAAGTATCAATTGTTGCCCAGTATTGTTATATATTTTAATGTGTTTGTTGTAATTTTTTTTTCAAAACAAAATTTGAAGCTCATAGGGTACCGTTATATGAGCGTTAAAAAAATTTATTTTGTCTATCCGAGAAATGCTAAAAGAAACGTTGATGATGAAAACATAATTGAACCATCTTATACATTTGACTCCTCTAAGAATTAAATCAAGGGTATTAATAACTATGAACTGCTTCCGGCATTTTTCTTCATTTATTGGGTTTTTTGTAGAGGTCCCAAGAAGGCTGACTGAAGAAAGAAGAAGAAAGTTTGGAAGAAATGTTGGTAGGAGTAATAATAGAGCCAGCTCATATATTTTACTCTTCTCGCTTTTAATTCGGAAGGAATATGAGCTCTGTAAGACAATTTTTGCAAAGAAGCTCTTCCAATGAAGCTACGGAATGACAAAGTTTGTGTTAATATTTATGCTCTAATGGGCATCATACACGCTGCAACCAAAGCAAACCTGGAAGTGTAACTTGGAAGTTTTTGACGTTTATCAAAATGAAGTCGCAACGTGTGTGTTGAAGTTACGCAAATCATTGACGGTTGCAACTCATGTTGCAGCAAAATTAAATCGTTTAATATTTTGATTGCAGTTGCTGTTTTTTGCTGCGTTGTTGCTGCGTTGCAGCCAGGGATGAAATTGTAGGCACATTTGTACCTTTTTCCGACGTTTTTGGCCTTAAAGGTACGTTAGGTACAATCGCTTCATTCGAGGTACATTCCGCCTTTGGTTGAACGAATTTTCCACTAAGTAGCCCAAAAAGTTATTTATTGTTATTTAACAAGTAGTTAATTTGACAACTACTTGTTTTAAGACCAAAAAATTTGTTCTGGCAATTCTATTCTGTTTCAATTCCACACTATTGTTAATAGTACATATAAAAGAAGAAAAAAAAAGCTTTAAGAACACTTTCACTCTGCGCGGCTTTCCTTTGGCGGATTTATGATATTACAGCGATAGATAAGTAAGTTTATCAAATTTATTCCTCAGATATAAGCAACTTATTATATTTACTTGTACGTGGATCACCCGCAAACCTAATGCAAATCAAGAAGCGATAAAAAGTAGGTATTTCTGTCAACAAGTGTGCTTTATCAATTATGTTCTTTGACACTTTGGGTTTTTTTTGCAACAACGCAGATAAAGATGCGGAAAATGAGGCACCGACTAAAAAGAAAAAATACGACATCCCTTTAAGAAAGGAATGGAAATTATCGTATCCGTGGCTGGAAGAAGACCAAAACATTAAACAGGGTAAAAAGTGTTTAATTTGTTGTGCACCCATTTATGGCAATCTAAGTCACATTGTTCGCCATGCGAATTCAGATATGCCCAAGAAAAAAGCTGATATTGCGAAATCAATGCTAAAAATTTTCGACTTCGCTCTGCCAAATTGCGAAGAAATGCGAATATCGGATTTGGCAAAAGAGCTGGAGATTCCTTTTTGCTTATTTGTAGCAGAAAACAACCTTGCTTTTGCATCGTTAGATCACTTAAGTAAATGCGTAAAAACACTCAAGGACTCAAAAATAATTTCGAAAACTGTAAATTTATTGCAAACGCAGCTAAAACGCAGTATTACTCCATCATAATAGACGAAAGTACAGATTTATCCATGATTCAGAATCTGGTGGTTGTTCTTAGGATTTTCAATAAAAAGTGCAGAGACAGGTTCTTAGATTTTGCGCCAGTTGCAGATTCTTCTTCTGCTGGAGTTTTTAATAGTTTTCTGAAAGTGCTGAAGGATCACAACATTTCAACAAAATATTTACTTGGATTTGCTGCAGACAACTGTAACGTTACGATGGGCAAACGCAATGGTGTGCAAGCGCAACTAAAAAAAGTTTGCCCAAAAATATATGTCAACGGCGATGTTTGTCATAATTTAAACTTGTCATCGCAGATAGCTGCATTAGACCTTCCTAACGAAGTTGAGAAGCTGATTCGGGACATTAATCATCATTTTTGTCACAGTGCAAGCCAGAAAGAAAATTTTTTAATGTTTCAACAAGATTTTGGAAGCGAGCTATATATTTTTTAACTTACGAGACCACATTCTTGTTTCAAATATATTTTGTGGTACAGAAGCTGAAATACTCTATACAGAGCAAAACCTGAAAGAGTCAGAAATTTTAGAATTCAAAGGCAATGTTTTAAAATTTTGTATAAAGATTTGCGAAGATTTGAGAAAAAGGATAGATTTCCAAAATGAAATAACAAAAGCTCTTCCGGCTTTTGCACCTGAAGAAGTGGTTTCTGGAAAAACTATCAGTGATTACCAATACTTTTAAAAATATTTCCGGAAGATGAGTTAAAAAAAGCAGAATGAATAAATAAGGAGTATAGAGCATTAGATGAATTTCATTTAAAAATCGAGATAAAACTGAAATTTTGAACCCGACCACCTCAGATATCGATGAAATCTTGTTCATAGCTAAATTTGATCAATACAAACAAACTCGCATTTTTAGAAATGTATGTTTTTCGATTTTTGGGCGTGGCACAGTGGGAAAGTTTTCGAAAAAACGCGAAAATGGTCAAAAAGAGCTCCATTTAAACTACAATAACTCAGAATCGGCTGATTTACCTGTATTTATTTTACCTGTAGCAAATACGGCTACAATGAATGCTGGCGACAGCTGGAAAATATTCAATTATATTTGCAGCCTCGTTTTTACTTATTTTACGAAGCGATGCGCAACACTTATTAAATATTTTTATGCATCTGTACTTATTGTTTGAACTCATATGCACTCAAATTTTTAAAATATACGCGTAAAAATTGTAATGGGATATCTTGGCTTCTCGAAACTGTTTATAATTATGAATTTCGGTACGTTCATCAGGTGCATTTATATAGCAATTTTTAGGGCAAGCAAGAACTTTTTGGGGTAAAAACATATTCATAATTTTCCTGGGACAATTTTTATTTATTTTACCTGTAAATATTAAATATAAGGGCTATTACTAGAAGTGACACTACTTAAAAAATTATATAAAAAAAACTAACAAAGAACCCATTTTTATTTTTTGATATGGTATAGGTGAAGGATAAACCTTTCTAAAAAAGTAATACACTGTAAAAAAACCCTTGATCTTTTTGGATTTTTCGTTAGTTAAAATTTTCTTTTTTTTATAAATTTTTTACAGTGTAACTTTTTTTTAAAAAACGTGTCATAAAGCCTGTTAAAATATCTTTTTAATGATACCAAGATCATGGAAATCGGTTCAGCCGATTCTGAGTTATTGTAGTTTAAATGGAGCTCTTTTTGACCATTTTCGCGTTTTTTCGAAAACTTTCCCACTGTGCCACGCCCAAAAAATCGCAAAACAGTCATTTCTAAAAATGAGAGTTTGTTTGTATTGATCAAATTTAGCTTTGAACTAAATTTCATCGATATCTGAGGGGGTCGGGTTCAATGCATCTCGATTTTTACATGAAATTCATCATTAGCTGATTATTCGGAAATTATTAAACTTGCAAATTCATCTATTTCAGAGTTTTGGGTTGAAGTAAGTCAAATTAAAAACGAAATGAATGAGTTAATAATGTTCTCAAATATATTTAGAATTGCTCAGAGTTTGCTTTCGCTACCACATTCTTCCGCTTGAGTTGAGCGAATTTTTTCGATTCAAAATACTATTAAATCAAAATGCAGGAATAAATTACTATTGAGAACTTGTGGAGCTTTAATTCAAATAAAAGATTTAATTAGATGCAACGAAAGCAACTGCTACAATTTTGATGCTAAAAATTTTAGCAAATATGCTCTTCCAAACAATGACCTAAATGAAGACTAATTAATTGGTTAAATATTTTTAAACAATGCATGCACTAGAAATTGTAACTATGCAATTATATCGTTTTACAGCTTAATTTTAAGACTAAAATAATATAGTTATTGTTATGTATATTGATATATTAAATTTAAGTTTTTAATAAAAATTTTTTATAAAATCTAAAAATAAGTGGTGCATAATATTGGGTACATTCGTGCCCAAAAAGATACATATTTTTTGGGAAATTAGGTACATTTTTAAATTTTCATTTTTTTTTCCCTGGTTGCAGCGTGTATGGCAAAATGGATTGCTGCAACCATCGCAGCGTGTGTGTCAAATGTTTATGTTTGTGTTTGCGTTTGCTTACACAAATTTCACTGCTACCAAAATGGCAAACGAGTACTGTCATCTACGCTATGCATCTTTAAAGTAGGTTTTCTGAAATCTATGCCACAGTGCCTTAACATACGCATCGTTAGTGTTAATTTTTTTTACTGCTTAACAGACAGTTGGTCGATTTTCGACCACAGACTATACTAGTTATAATAATTTTGTGAAGCTGCGTCGAGAACATTTAGTTTTTGCACTTTTAAAAACATCGATTCGGTGTCTGAAAAAATAAAAAAATTATTTAGTGATAATCCTTCATAAAATCATACTTCAAGATACCATCAAGATTTCAAATTTCTTCTTTTTTGCTTATAGAGATAAAAACTTTTCAATTACCTTACCGAAATCAATGTGTCCTCTCTCAAAGCAATTAACCTCTTCGGCTTCACTAGATAAGATTGAGAGATTTGTAATTATTGACTGCCCCATTGTAGACCGTAAATAATTTTTTATTAATTTAAGTTTGAAATAGCTTCTTTTAAATGAATCAACTAATTGTTAAAAAAAATTTTAAATCAAGTGTTAGATTCAGCAACGACTCTTCGAATCCCCATTCACAAAGCAATTTTTAAAAATCTTTTGATATTGATTTCATATGTGTTTCAAAAACAATGTCTGCAGTTTTAGATGCCTCCTTAGCCTTGGTTTTTCAATCGTTAACTCTTCTTCATTGACCTCATCATGGACTGTGATCAATTATTTAATTAAGATCTGCGATTCATTTTTAGAAGCAGTTAACAAGCTCGATGGCAGGATTGCTTTAAATATGTTTTGAGTTTCTTGTATTGATTTTGTTCTGCTCTGAAGTTTTGAATGAAACCTATCCAAATACTCTCTGATTTACGATTTATATTGAACATTTTACGGACCACTCCGTAAAACCATTACATACTTTTAGTTCCTATTTAGTTACATAAAAGCATTCATTTAGCAAGACTTTTTATAATATGAAACAATTGTGGCATCAATCCAATTATTACTCTACATAAAATATATGAAAATTTTTAATTAATCTTTATGATGGTTGCACTCATCAAACATTTTTATATAGCTTAAATTTGTTTTAATTGATACGAAATCATTGTAAGGAATGCTTTTAGGTATTTTTACACAATTTGGCATCTTGAATAAAGGAGTTCAGTCAGTATAATAAGTTCAGTCATAGGTATTAAAAAAACATATATACATTGGTATTAAATTATGAGCTCCAATGAAAAGAAAATTTATATTTTTACAAAAAGTTGTACATTATAATACATATTTAAGTTGAAACAATTTTTTTGTCAATTTTGCACCCATTTTGAGTGTGCACCCTGGGCGAACTGCCCCACAGTAGAAAATGATAGTGCAAGACCATATCATAAATGTTTTTTATTAAAGGCATTTCTGATATAAAATTCAAATTGTTATTAATAGTTTTATAGCCATTCTTTACTATAACGCAGAAATTTCATAAAATTTTAAGTAAAAGGAACATTTTTGACGACCCAAAACTTATTAATTTAATTTATGTTCAATTCAAACCTGCTCGCTTCATCACTTTTAAAGTTAATATTCTATTAAACTTTTATGAAAAGCATAACTTATGGAAATTTTCGAAAAATATCAAGTTTTTAATTATATGGTCCCACTAACTTTCAATTAATTGAACAATAAAATAAGAGAACGATAAAAAAACTTCAAGTTCACCAAACTTTTGGCAGTCACCCACTCTTTCACATGCTTTACTTTTAATATTGATTTGTAGCCTAAGTGTGAATAAAAAATATTTGTCAAAATTAGGCGCGGAAACGTGCGGTTTCAGATCGCGAAAAAAGTTAAATCGAAAAAAATTTACATCGCTACAAAAACTTCGAAGTGGAACCGATACATTTGACATTTGAAAATAAGGTACTAGAGCTGTTGAACAATCGATACTCAGCACCATCCATAGTGATAGTTTAAGCTATCCGCAGCTTGACAACTCTATTACGCACAGCTGTGAGCAAAACAAAAGTAGCGCTCTTATATTCAGACATGTTTGGGCAAATAACACTAGTCTCAAAATTTCAGATCCGGTAAAAACCCTTTATAATTCTTCCATGAGACATTCTTTTTCAAAACAGTCAAAAAACATCGACCGACCCCAATCGTTCTGATATGAATATGATAGTTTTTATATGGCAATTTAACAAAAAAAATCATTTTTTGAAATTTTTTTTCGATAATAATTTTTAGTGGAAAATTAACAAATGTTTATAATGAACTTAATTAGTTGTTGTAATAATATTTTGAACAACAACTTTGCTAAACAAATAATTATGAAAAAACCGTTTTAAATTGTCTTAAAACTTTCACAAGCCACATATTTCTGGCCCGCTTTCAAAACATCAATGCAATTAAAGTTATTCATACGCCATGATATATCTACTTTTTTTGTTGCAACTTATGCTGACTTTATTTTAACTTTTTGCAATACTCACTCGGTTTCTTTGTTTGTATTAAGATTTAGTCCTATAAAAAAATAAAAATTAATTTTATTATTTGGCGTCGATTAAATTTAAATAACTAGAGTGGGTGCTAGGCCTGAAATAAGAATTCGGACTTTCTACATTACATGCCTGATTCGTTGAATGGAAATGATATTACATGTTTCATACAACTTGTCGTTCCAAAAATGGTCAGCCATAAGTGAAGAAAAGAAACGGCTTAAATAAGACAAGAAGATTTTGGTACGAAATCGTTTTCGTGAGGAGCTATGATTGATCATCCACAAACCAAAAAAAAAAATAAGTGGTAATATTAATGATAATAATACTACTAGAAAATTTGTTTACAATGCAAGCTGCTCTGTTGATATCTGTTGATATCTGGCGTAAATGAAAATTTGATTAAAAACATATTTTAGTAGAAGCCTCATATATTAATTTCTATGTGTGCGATATTTTAACACTCTTTATTCAGTTTAAAAGGAGCTATCGATTTTTGATCCGAAACAGACCTTTTTTCCCTGTTCGCCCCCACAGTCTTCCCCTTGCTACGCTACTGCAACAACGCTTAATTAATTCACATTTTTAAAGTTAAGTGCTGCACCGAGAAGCATCTTTGACAATATACTGGCTTTACAAGAAACTAATTTTTATTAAAGAATTACTTTGTGTCTACTAGATAAGTTTGATTTCTTGCGCTGCTACAAAAGACATTTAAATGTTAAAAAAAGTTTTTTGTTTGCTAAAAAAACAACAGTTGCTCTCTTTAATGTTGAGAAGTCGTTCTGTTGGAGCAGCAGGTGTACATTTTAAAGTATAGCCGGGGGAATTGTCCTTTGTCCTTGTTGTTGTTAGAGTTAGAGCGTTCATGCAATATTTTGGTGACTGCATGTGGTGTGGGAAAAGTATCACTGACGTTATTGCTGTTGGAACAAATAATGAACTACAGAAGGGATTTTCTTCTTATATGTTTCGTTTCTTTTGCCTTTGAGAACATCTTGTCAAAATATTTAAGATAAAAAATGGTTTTAGGTTTACTGCGTTGGTTTATGTTTTGCTTTTATTTGTATTCTTTTGAGCTAAGGTTGTTGATGTTAAAGCCAAGGTTGTGTACTTTGATTTGGTGCTGAAAGCAACATTTTAAAAATCAAGAGGTGTACTCAAAATATAAAGCAAAACAGGTTAGTTTGTTGGTGAGTATCTGAAAGGATTGTGCGTCAAAAATATAAATATAATCGTTGATGGACTTAATCAAAATTTTAACATGGTTTTAAGAGATTTTATTCGATTTTTGGATATACATATTTAAACATTTGTATTTTGGTTTTTTCTACTCTTACTTTTTGTAAAATTCGAATAGTAATCCAAAGTTCAACTGCTTTTACAAGCACATACTTCTTATTAATCCGTTTTTATTTATAAATTGGTTGCTTAATCTCACTATTTAAATTTATTTTTAGGAAGTTCTTCAAGCCATAAACTTCAACTCACTTAAAGCTTCAACTACTCAAATCACACATTCTCTTAATATCCAAATTTGTGTCCACTCACACGTTAATAATGTCTATAAGTCAACGTCATGAATTTCATATCAATGTTTAACCCTCAACAAGGTATTGTTATTTTTTTGCTTTCTATTTTTTCTTGGCAAAGCAGCAAACGAAGAAACGAAAAACGCAGCACTGAAATTTATTTCCCCATTTTTATACAAAAACACATACTCACACACACGGGCAGACCTAAAATTTTTCAATTCTTTTCTTGCACTTTTTTTGAGCTGCACTACCAGTTTTGCTCCTGACCGCTAGTAATGCCTTCCGGTGGCGCCTTATACGAAGGTGCTAAAATAAGGACTCAACTCAACTCAACTCTATGCTTAGGTACGCAAAAGCTTTTCAGCTTTGTTTTGTTTCACATTTAAAGCTTTTTGATTGCCTCAATGAATATATTTTGTGCCTTTGGGTATTTGTGTGCATGAGTGTTTAAGTATTTGAGTGAGAGAGGTGTATGTCTGGGCATTAGGATAGCGTTATTTTCTTTCTTTTGCCGGTAATAAATTTCCTACCTTTGAGCCGACAAAAGGATACGCTTTACACCATATGCGCGTATTTCAAAGTGTCGGCAGTAAGCGTTTGCGTGGGTGTAGGTGTGTCCGCATGCATGTTTATGTATGCGTTTGTGTGCTTGTCAAAAACGACGTAAAGTACACTAAACTTCTACTTCATGTTCTGTGTTGCTTGTAATTCTGACGATTACATGAGCTGCTGGGTTTTTTAACGTTTTTGCAACAACAAATAGCAGCAGCAGCAACATCAACTTCTGCTAGAAGCAACAGCAGCAGCAAAAACAAAAACAACTAGCTATGAAATGATGATGTATGACCAACAATATAAGTGAAGGAGACGGTATGTTTGTGTGCATAACTGGCATGAAGAATTGCCATTTTGTTTTTGTTCTTGTTTTGGCTTAAGCTACACATAAATAAAAAGCATTGCCAGCTGGCTGAAAAAAGATTGCCTTAGAACATTTTTATTTACATGTAAGATTACGTTATTAAAAGGTGTGGCACATAATTTAATGTCAGCCACTTAATTAATGTTACTCATCCGACACAGAGTCTCAATTAGGAAATGGCTCATTCTGGCTACTTAGAATATTGATTTATGTGTTTAGTTATATATGGCTATGTTATTAAATTTATTGATACATTATTCCACGGAATAGTGGTAGAGGAGATAGAGGTAGTGGTAGAGGTAGAAATAACATGTTTGTTATATTAATCCACTATGCAGAATTATGTAGGGGAACGTGGGGAGTTTTGAAGCACGCTTTGTTTGGGTGCAAAAACTACCACAAAAATAATTGTTTTCAAGTTTTTTGAATCTAATCTCTAGAGCATCTTAAAATACAGTTCCTAGTTGAAGGATTTGCATAAAATTAAAAATATTTGACAATTTTTGTCTGTTCGCCTAAAAAACTGGTTTTTGGAGTTTTCAAAAATCATGGGGAGTTCTGAAGCACGACTAAAAATCGCAAAAAAAAAGAATTTTTTGGTGGAAATTCTGAATGAAAATGACAAATAATTATGATTTTTATGTATCAGAGTTAAGGAAATGGAAAAAATGGGGAAAAAATTAATATTTTTATTGTTTACATAGTTTTTGTAGTTTTTTCATAGTTTTCCCATAATCTTCATAATTTTCTTATAGTTTTCATATAGTTTTCAAAGTTTTCTCATTGTTTTCTTCTAGTTTGCAATGTTTCCTAATAGATTTGCTGATTACCTTATATTTTTAATATTTGTCAACTCCTTGAGTAAAGGAAAACTCAGAAAAATAACTTCAGTCATAAACTGATTTAAACAGTGAGTTGATCACAGCTTAATCACTCAAAGACTACTGAAGAGAAATATGTAGCGATTTCTGAAACAGACTGACTAGTCAGCTAAGTGATTGACTCTATACAGACTTGTTGTTGTTGTTGTTGCCTTCTTAAAAACTAACTTGATCTAAAGCTCGCAATTTAATTCATGCATAATACATAAATGCGTCATACGCATGCAAAATATAATTTCAAGTTGACATCTGTCATATTTGGCGTGCTTCACATCATCCCACTTGATAAGCTTCATTTTGATTCATTTGAAAGTGTGTATGAAAATGCCACAAACACGAATGCTCAAAAAAACTTTCGAACAAAACTTTGAACACACTGTCTAGAGAGATACGAAAAAAGTGTGCTATCGGGACGAGTGCTAGTACAAATCTGAGATATTTGATGAACAAATGTGTACAGTAGGTAAAAACTATCAAAACCACTGCTAAGCGACAACTATGGCCGTGCTTCGCAACTCTACATGCTTTAAAACTCCCCACTGTCCCCTACAATTATTTCTCTCTGTCTAACAATAAGGCTATATTGTATTACTCACCTTATCTGACAAAAACAATTAAAAAACCTTATTTTGCGATTGCATCATGTATCTAGTATCATGGTTTCTACGTAGTACAACCTAGCTGTAATGACAAGACCTGATATTGCAAATACTGTAAGTTATCTAAGCCAATTTAATAATTATTGCAATTGGACTTTCAAAATATTTACCAAAAACCACCATCCTCTCACCAACCTCTCACCATAATTTCAAAAAACCCCCTGGGGCTCGTTCGTAGGTGGGATGCTCAATTATTTACCTACACTTTAAAATGACCTTTAATTTGTTTGAGTCAGATATATGGGAAAGGCCATATCCATCGAACAGTTTTGGATGTTTTTTTTTCAATTTCATTTTTAGCGAACTCTAAAAAAACCAGAAAATTGTTAAAAAAAATTTATTAAAGTAGTTTTTATGTACAAGAACCTGTATAAATTTCAAAAAATATAAATAACTCCTTGTACTTCAAAAAAACGTTTGAAAACAAGCCTTAAGAAATTTTATATGTGAGATTACTGCGAAAGGTAATCTCACAATTAACTGTTCCCAGTAATCTCACAATTGCAGTGAATTGTGATAATCAAAGTGCATTAAAATTGGCAGCAAGTCAGCAGTCACTTAACAGATCAAAACATATTGAAATGCCTTCAAAAACAAATTATTTGCAATCAAATACAAATCAGCTCAAGAAATGCCTGCTGACTTATTAACCAAGAGCTTACTACCAGCAAAACATTATAAATTTATAAGAATGATAGGAATAATTTCAAATTAACAATTACAACAATAATGTTAATTGAGTTTTAATTATATATTGTAATAAATATATGTTTGCAAAACTATTATCATAGTGTTAGATTTATTTTAACAAGTAGAGGTGCAATATTTTTATGACAATACTTTTATGTTGCGCCACCTTTTTTATCTTTGTAAAACTATCATGAAAAAGAATAAAATGAAGGAATAAAGAAATTAATTTTAGTTTGAATGAGAAAATGAGAGTGTTTTAATATAAAAAGCCTCAAGTCTCTCAATACTTAGTGACGTTAATACAGAGTATAATATAATTGACGTAATTATGGAAAGTGTCCAACAGCTTAACCAGAATGATTGCTCAATTTACGGCATGTATATGACTATGCGCACTCCACATGCTGCAGATGTGGCCAAACACTTCTTTACCTAGCGGGAAAAACCATCCTTCTGAATTGCCTTATAGCCTACTTACTTTTCATCCGCGAGGCATGCAAACATCCCTTCCGATCCCCATTACATCTTTTTTTAAAATATAAAGAGCATCATACGTTCTTACGTTTTCCTTTACTAAAATATAGTGCAAGAAATGCACTCCCGAAGATTGGAACCCTTCGTGTTTCCATTCTAATACAATTTATTTAATATTTAGGATGTATGCAGGAAAACGTAAGATACCCGTAATTTATTGATATACGACGTTCAAAAAATCCATTTCAACCTTCTGCAAAACGAAAATGGCAAGAGAAAGCGAACATAACACGACTGATCTAAATAAATAAATTATTGTAAGAAAATACGTAAGTTTCAATTCTTTAATGCCAACAATTTATTAATAAATAAGCATCCATTAGATGTTATTAGAGCCTTTATTTACTTTACCTATAATATAAAAAATTCAAACAATATTAATATGAAGACATTGATTACACCGACAAGACATTTCCGCACCAGCGATCAGAAGACGTTTCCTTTTTGCATTTAGTGAATTATTTTACTGTACTTTTTTCTACACTTCAATCGCTATGTCGCTATGCCGCTGCATGACTCATTCGTTAAAAATTAATGTATATATGGAAATGATCACACGAAGAGACGATCGGCTGAAACGTGCATTCTTTTTTTATTTGAAATCGTAAGCGAAGGCGTAAGGTGCTTTAAATTTAACAAACAACATACTTACTTTAGTATGATTCTGTTCCTATCTTCATTAGCTAAAGGAAATCATGCATTATTTAGTAAGCACCTTATGATTTTTCCCACTGGGTATTTAATAAAAAAAAAACAGATGCGTCACTGGATACACGAGAGAAGCGACCTTTTTTTGCAGTTTCATAAGCATGATAATTTAATGGTTTTTTAATAAAAAAAACTTTTAATTAAAAAATTTTAAATACCATAATGTTAACTAAAAATAATATTCCCACCAGTAAATTGTATTACCTTACATTATTATTTTACACCTACTTTGAATTATTTTTGTAAATGTTAATGAAATTATTAGTTTTTAAATCTAAAATATAAAACGTATATTATATAGATGTAATATCATCGATATTTCTAGCAAATATTACATCAATAGTTGTTCTAATCGTGTTGTGCATATATTTCGATTGCTTATCATTTCCAAATTATATTTATCAAGACAAACTTGTTTAAGGTATAGAATTTTTTTGAAATTGATTTTTTTTTATATTTCAAAAGTATAGTCTTTCTGACATTATTTTGACTTCTACGGCCGTTTCAGTAGGTGTCGAGCCACAGTGTTGCGACTACATTCATTCTCTTTATACTCATTTATCTCGAAAGTACTTTATTCGTCATGGTGTTGTATAAAAAACAAAAACCACTCAGCCGAATCAGCTGAAATTTAAATTTGCTATTCATAGCATCAGTGGCTATCGCTAGAACTAGAATCAAAGTTTTATTTCAAATACAATATATCTTTTATTTACTTAATAACCGTATAAAGTATATCTTTTACTTAATAACCGATAGAAAACAAGCTGTTTAAATAACTTAATTTTCAAAAGCGCGTCATTCTGTCAATTTTAAATATTTTTTCTAGTGCCAGCCATAGCTGCACTCATAGTGATTAGTAATTTTCTTGGTTTTTATTTTTAAATAAATAGAAAAGTCAAAATCTACATGCCCCTCTTCCTGTCTCATTGGGCACAATTTTGAAAAAGATCAACAATTTTTTATATTAAAAAAAATTTTTCTATGATGAATGAGTGTTACAATATACCTTAAAAGTTTAAATATCGTTGTTCAATATATTAACTTTTTAAAAAAAATCCTATTTCTAGCGCTAAGCCACCGGTAATTAAAATCCACACTTAAAAGAATTGGCATCTTGTGATAATTTTCAACCCGTTCAATGGAACCTCGCTTCTTTTTAAAAGCTTTTAATTAACATGTACAGTCATGTGAAAATAAATAGGGACACCTGTATTTTTATATATAAAGCTGCATGAATTACATACAAGGTGCAACAGATATAGCATTAATTCCCTCGGGTGGTGGGTTCTTCTGATAAGGCAAGTATAAAACTTTATGGAGTTTCCTCCCACATTGTAAAACTTACAAGATACAGGGTGTTTTAGGGTTTTGGTACGAGTTTAGTATTATTGATCTAGAATCTAAACTGCTCACCATAAAAAAAAAATAGTATTTTGTATTTTAGAAAAAATATCAAATTTTCCATCAATATATAAACTACTTTCGTGACATGTACTGCAGCGGAGCTAAAATTTTGAGATTATCAAACGAAATATCAACAAATTTTGTATCTTTTGTTTTAGCGGATCGTCAAAATCGTCAAAATTTAAAATCTCTGTTTTTCATGTTAAAATACACTTAGTCAAAAGTTTTTTCTAAATTCTAACTTTGGATAATAACAGCTCCGCTAAAAGAATAGGTACAAAATTTGTTGATATTTCGTTGGATAATCTCAAAATTTTAGCTCCGCTACAGCACATGATACGAAAGTGGTTGATATACTGATGAAAAAGTTGATATTTTTTCTAAAATAAAAAATATTTTTTGTTATTTTTTATTTTATGGTGAGTAGTATAGATTCTATATCAATAATACTAAACACGTACAAAAACCATAAAACACCCTGTATCTTGAAAGTTTGACAATGTGGGAGGAAACTCCATAAAATGTTATACTCGCCTTATTAAGAAGAATCACCAGCCGAGGGAATTAATGCTATGTCTGGGGCACTTTGTATATAACTCATGCAGCTTCAAATATAATAATATAGGTGTACCTATTTATTTTCACATGAATCCGATTAAGCTGAAATTTACTATACATATGTAAGTTCGGTGACAATGCAATATTATGATAAAAATTTTTGACACACCCCCTTTTACCGCCCACAAATCAATAAAAATGCTATATCTCTAAAACTATTTGGCCGATTCAGCTGAAATTTTGACAGTAAATTTCCTTCGAGTAGAGGATAGTTCAGGAAAAAAATGGTGCAACAACCCCTTTACCGTCCCCAAATAAATAAAAATCCTATATCTTCAAAACTCCCCGTAGTTTGATTATAAGTTGATTATAACTTGCTTCGTTCGTATCCCATCGGGGAAAAAAGCACTCCGAAAGGCCTTTTTGAGTGCTTGCAAGTCAGCTGAAAGCGCTGACCCAACGTATGAAACACCAATGTAATTTTAACATTGCATGTCATTGAAAAAGAGCACTTCAATTTAGCTGACTATGAATTGCTTCAAAAGGCCTCCCGTGCAAAGCTTTGGGTCAGCAGTTCGTGGAATTCTTTTTGATTTGTCTACCTTAAAAAAGAGACTTGCTGAGAGGGAGAGAGAGAGAAATTTTTTATTTCATCGAAAATAAGGGTTAGAATTTGCAACCGTCGATACTGCTTCAAAAGGCCTTCATTGGATAGCTTTGGGTCAGCAGTTCATTATTATTTTTAATGCATTAGCGAAAAATCTACATTTTGCTGAAACAACAACTACAGCAATGGTTTCAATTGAATTTTGTGATACCTCACACGCCCAATTGTATCAAAAAACTGATTATTTGCATGCCGCGTTTCTTTTCTTTGTTCGGTTTTTTTTATTCGTTTTTTCTTTTGTTCGTTTTATCTTGTGTCCCTTACTGAGCGCTCTCAATGTACTGTTCATTTCCACAACAACAAAAATATGTGCTGACGTTTTGCTCCTGTAGGAAGCTGCTGACATGCCGGCCCGTTGGGATGTTTCTATGTTTGTATGTATGTATTTATGTATGTATGTAAGTATGTATGTATGTATGTATGTAAGTATGTATGTATGTATGTTTTTTTTTATTATTTTATTCGCGAAGGGGGAACCTTCAAAAGGCCCCACCGTGCAGATGAGAGTGTACGATTTTTACACACTAAACCTACATGATACCTCGCGGTATCATAACCTACACAGTGAATCTTCGACCCTGGAGAACCCCGTTAGACTGCCGTAAAGCATAACTTCGCGGGGCTTGAGAACAGCACTAGGCTGAAAACTGTTTGGCTACTGCCGGGATCTACTGTGGAATGGTCGTCGGGTCAACAACCTTTTCCTCATCTATCTTGCGCGCGCTCAACTCTTCGCAGCTCTTCGGTTATTTTTCTAGCCGGGGTGCTAACCATCAACCAGTTCTCTTCGCTCTTTAGCATAATAGAAACCATATTTTGCTGTGTTAACGTTTCGCCGAGGCAGGCCGAAGCCTCATGTCTGGCGTTATGGAACATGGGACACACAAAAAGAAAGTGTACCGCGTCTTGCAGCGTGTTTCCTGAGCAATTAGTGAAGTAAGGATCGCTCGCGTGTTTATACTTATGGAGGTATGCCCTGAAGCAACCTGTGCTTGTTTGGGGCCTCTTGTGTTCGGCATTATTTTAGATAGCGCCAGACATTCTTGTGTGCGTACTGCTTATGTTGCTTAAGTGACAGTCTGGAATCGATCATTATACCGAGATATTTAATGAACGGCTTCGATTCAATTGCTGTTCCACGAATACTGATGCTGGCGGTTTCTAGTTTTTTCCGACTACTAATAAGTACCATCTCAGTCTTATGTTCAGCTAGACTAAGTCCCGCTCTTCGCAGCCAATCGCAGGGCCTCAACTTCTTCACGGTGTTCTAATGTCGCCACAACTGCAAGGTCGTCGGCAAAGCCAACAATTTTGACGTCTGCTGGCACCTCAAGCCTGAGAGCCCCATGGTACATGACGTTCCATAGCAGGGGGCCAAGAACCGACCCCTGTGGGACTCCACCGGAGACATTGTAAGTCTTCGTGCCTTCTTGTGTGTCGTAGAGCAGGACTCTTTCACTGAAATATTGTGACACGATCTTCGTGAGGTATCGTGGTACTCCAAAGTTCCTGAGGGCTGTCATAATCAGACTTCAGTTAGCTGAGTTGAAAGCGTTCTTTACGTCAAGTGTTGCCACCAAACAGTACTGCTTTGCTCATCTCACTCCATCAATTGCTTCCTGCGCGGTGCTCGTGACTAGCTTAATAGCATCCGTCGTTGATTGGGCCTTTCGAAACCCAAATTGTCGAGCGGAAAGTCCTCCTCCGGCTTGGATCGCGTTTTCCAGGCGGTTACACACCACTCGCTCAAAGACTTTGCCTATTGTGTCGAGTAGGCAAATCGGCCTGTAGTCTGAGGGGACGTCCGTGGAGCCACTGCCTTTCGGTATGAGCACTAACTTCTGGGTTTTTCACTGTGTTGTGTAGAAGAAAAAAGGGTGTAAAATTAAATCTAGAAGGCACGCGTTGAAAAGCTGATGCGGCTGCGACATAATCGCAATCTTCAGTGCGCGGTTCGGAATACCATCAGGACCTGCCGCCTTGTCGTTTTTTATGTTTTTTACTACGCTAGCAATCTCTTCTATGGTTACAGCCAATATGGTCCGTAACTCGATGTGTTCCTCGACCGGCTGGGCCGCTGGCTGCTGTGGGAAGAGTGTTCTAACTATAACACTTAGTACCTGCTGGTCCGTAGGTGCTGGTTGCCTGAACTACTTCAGTTTTTTCATAACTAATCTGTATGCAGTACCCCATGAATTGGTTTCTGCCTCATCACACAGCTGTAGGAAGCATTGGCGCTTACTCGTACGGATTGCTTTTTTCAGGCCTTTCTTGAGTATTCGATAGGTTTCGCGGAGTTCGTTGAAGCTATATGAACCTCTTGCACGGTAGTACATCCTTCTTGCTTCAAGGCATTTCCTGCGTGCTTCAGCAATTTCCGCCGTCCACCAGTAGACCGGGTCTTGCTTGCGCTTGCTCGGCCGCCTCGAGATCATCGCTGCCTTGCCATATCATTTGGCGTTCCAGACAGATGCATATCGGCCATTACTACTTTCAAAATCTCTTCGTCTAGTGTTTCGACTTTGTACGAATATTTATTTCCCGTATTTATGCTGTGTCGGCTACGTGGTCGACCATCAAGCTTATAAATGATAGCTTGGTGGTCGCTGTGCGTGTACAGATTGCTAACACGCCACTCTGCTTGCCTACTTAGCTCGCTGCTGGCGAAAGTCAGGTCGATGATGGAGCTTTCGCCTGCACAGCTGAATGTTGCTTGGGATCCATTATTGAGCAGCACCACGTCTAGTAGCGCAAACGCTTCAAGGAGAATAAAGCCACGTTGGTTTGTTTTTTGACTTCCCCAGTCAACTGCCCACGCAGTTCTTATAAAGTCACCAGCTATAAGAAGTGGTTTCAGGCCTCTCGTTTCGCTGACTATCGTGTCCAGAATCTCCGTGTATTCCTGGATCGACAGACTTGGCGCTAGGTAGCAACTCACGACATGTATGCCATCTACTTCCGCGCGTACGAAACCGTTTGCACGTGTATGAAGCTTTTGATAGCAGGGAGCCCTTCCAAAAGACCATATGGTGACTTTCCCGGTAATGTCCGAGACCCATGCTCCTACGGTTTTTTCGGCGTAAGGTTCACTCAATATAGCCAGGTCGATGGCCTGGTCTCTGACGGTTTGCCCTAGGAGGTCTTGTGCTGCGCCACAATTGTTGAGGTTTAACTGCAGTACTCTCATCTGCGTCTCCGTTGGTTGGCTCCTTGAACGGACTTGCATTTCAGACTTCCGGCGCGGTGGTTGGAGTTTCGGCCTTCTTTAGCTTTGCAAAGAAAGCAGCTTGCCTTTGCTTCGCAATCTTTGGCCTTATGGCCATCTTTACCGCATTTCATACAGCACCCACTCTGGTCTGTACTTTTGCAGCTTGATTTCACTGATATCAATCAGTTTTTCGCTTGTGGAGCCGGTAGGCCTATGACTGCTGTTTGGGTGCCGGCGTACGCTTTGCGAAGTGACTTAACGTTAGCCACAACGGTGTCGCCAAGCACCCTCTGAATTGCTATTAGCACCTCTTCGGATGTCGTCACCTCGTCGAGATCCTTTATCTCTATTAGGGTCTCTTCCGTGAGCGCTTTTGTCTCGGTGTGACCGGCGAACACCGAGTCGAACTTCTCTTTCAACTGTTGGGTCGTCTGGGTGGTTAAACGCTTCAGTTGAATCAACACCTCACCCTTCTCTGTGCGTCTTACTCTAGAGACGTTTTCTCCTAACTCGTCGAGTGACTTTTCCTGCTTCTTCTTCAGGATGATGTCACTGTATGAAAACTCGCCTACTTTCGCCACCACGATTGCGTCCGGTCTTACTAGCTTTGGTGGTGGTTTTTTCCATTTCTTCCGTTTTCTAGCTCGAGAGCTTTGCTCGTTTGCCCTTTTTGAGGCTGCCTTTACCGAGCGGTTTTTATAAATTTTGCTGTTGTATATAAAATTTCTAAAAACCGAAAGTGCGGTAATTTTAAGTAGCCCAATGATATGTCTAATGAACTTGGTTTTTAAAGTTCCATAAACAACTGATCAGTTTCCAGTTATTTTGTAATTGCAAAAATGGAAGATGCTCAAAATACAAGTTAAACTTTTTTATGCCATATACATATTAATAAAATATACCAAATTGAATAGTTAATTTATTTGCATATAAAAAAAAGCTGTAGTAGGAGGTCCCAACCACAAATTTTATTTTAAAGGGTTATTGTTAACAAACACAAAAAACTTAAATAATAATACTAGCAAATTGTATTAATTTAAATAACAAGAGATATAAAATAATAACAAATGATAGAAAAGTTTAAGGTATTAACATAAATATTGAACTCTTTTTTTTTTTTGACACCGTCTTCTTGTTTTTTGGGTTTAAGGCAAATTAAGGTTGGAAAAGACTTTTCAAAATTAAATTTTTTGTTTTAATTATTTTTAAAATAATGCATTAAGCTTATCAACGAGTCTTGTTTTTCAGTAGAGTTTCGTTCGGATATTATTACAATTATAACGCTCTGATCAGAAGCACTATTCTAGTTCTGATTCTATGCTGATTCTATGTTAGTTGGTGAAATAGTTGTACTATAATTGTAAGCAATTTATAAGTTTCGATCACGAGTGCCTTCACCTCAAAAAAAAAATTATTTCCTAAGTCAGAATACCTGGCAATTTTTATTTCCATTACTGACTTTCCGATGTTGCAAATTCGCGTAAAACTTTGAAAATTCTTTGAACTAGTGAGTGATTCGATGGGTATCATCCTAACAATCTTTTTCAGCCTGAAAAAAAGGTTTTTCTAATTCTATATTCATATCAACTTAAATTAAAATGGTTGCATTTACATGAATATTTGTAACATAAATTTTTTTAATTAACCCTTATAAAGGTTATAAGGAGGCGGTGGTAAATTTTACCACCTCTTTACATATTTTTGTCGTTTTTAAAATAGGCTTGTTAAATAAAGTGCCAGTTTTGTTAAATTTTAAAAAGAACTAATTTAAATTTGTATTTTTTTAAGAAAAAATATTAAAACTTATTTTTAAACAAGAAATGATTTTAAAAAACCTCTTTTTGTTAGAAGTTTTTGGTAAAATTAAAATGGGGTCAAATTTACAACCAAGCCACAGACAATGTCAAAAAAATTCACCAAAATTTAAAGGTTAAAACTCCCGGGATCCCGGAAAGAAAATTCCGGGATTTAAAGGGGCTTTAATCGTCCGGGCTCCCGTACTTTACTTCTCTAGTATGTATGTATCTCCGTCAAAATTTGCAAAACCATTTTTCACAATTTTGCAAACTTGTTTGTATAAAATTAAGCTGAAATTTCACATACGTTTGTAAGTCCGGTGTCAATACAGTATTATGATAAAATTTAAATCAATAAAAATGCTATATCTCCAAGACTACTGGCTCGATTCATCTGAAATTTTGATAGTAAATTTTCTTTAAATAAAAGATGGGGGTTAGGTTATAAGTTTTGAAAATAAAAGATGTTAATAATAAACCTTTAAGACTAAGTTCTTCTGCACCTAGTATATACCTACTGTATACATATATAACAAATGTCACTTAAATTTATTTTTTTCTTTTTAGTTCACGTCTTTTTTAAATAAAAGTTTATTTTTTTTTTTTTTGCTTTTTATTTATTTTGTTTAAATAGCTAATAAGGGGTTTCGGATAATCCTACATGTAAGACGGATTTGAGAGGTTGGATGGACATGTAGGATGTGTGAAAGCAAATACTGCGGCCCCTCCTACATGTAGGATGGAAATCAAAAACTTTTGATTTTTTGTGGCGGTCCATCCTACATGTAGTATGTGCGAACGCATGCTCATCCGAATTCATACATTTTCTCATTCTAAAAAACACGTCGTGGAGTGAACATATACAGAAAGACGTAAACAGAGTGCAAAGTTTTCTATATAAAAATAGCAGGTGGTTCGCTTACTGTTTTTGAAAGGAGTTCATTAAACTTTTTAGAAGTAAACTTCATAAATTATAAAACAGCAAGAAATTGTTTTGCCATTGCACGATGCTATCTTTTTGAACGCTAAAAAATAATCAAGTTCATCTTATATGTAGGATAGTCCGAAAGTTCGAACAGACTTTCCTGCTATTCTGCCGTCCTACATGTTCATCCTACATGTAGGATAGTCCGAAAATCCTAATGCACAATGCTTTTGATCAATTATTGTGATCTGCTGCATCATAGCTTCACGCATTCACAATGGAGTATGAAGGATAGCTAATGCACAATCCTCTTAATAAATTTCTGTCATCTACTTAACATAGCTTCAGTTATTACTTAATAATGAATGAATCATATCGAAACACAAAGGGCTTTGGAGTAGTGGCTAGAGTGTAGAGCTCTCGATCGAAACGGTGCGAGTTCGATTCCCACGCTTACAAAGAAATATTTTAAATTGTATATCCTCTTGTTGTAATAGACGCCAGTAAAAAACAACAATTCTAAAAAAAAGTTGTATGAAATAAGTGTCATTTTTGAGATTTCACTCAAGCAAATCACAAAACGAGGTGCAAAAAGCTTCGCTTCAAAAAATATCTTTACACATAAAAATGAATGTATGTACCTGGGTACTACATGAATTTAATTGAGAGCTTTAGATCAAGTAAGCCTTTTACACATGGAGTAATTGAAAAGTAATGCAACTGCAACAAAATTTGCTAGGCAATGTATTTATACCGAAGCCTTCATATTAAGCAACATGTGCACAAAAAGTTGGCAACACGTTTGCGACCATTTCAATGCAACACAGCTTGCTGCAATTTTTATCGAGATTTTGTGTTGCATATTGAGTTTTTTTATACATCAGCTTGCTGCCGTTCTTTTGCTGCGATGAATAATCTGCATTTAATATTGTTCCATTTGTATGGATGCACCCAAATTATATTTTAACGTTGAGTTCTTCAGGTATAACATCTTCATCATTCCAATAGCTTTGACTAGTTAATTTTCTGTTTCTATTTAACATAGCTTCAAATAAAAAGTATAAGTTATGAATTTATCGATGTTGCGTTGCGACATGACTTACTCATCTGAATGCATAGGTTGCAATTCAGTTTGAAATTGGAGTGGCTTCTAACTTTTTATGCTATTGCGTTGTAGTTGCATTACTTTTCAATTGCTCCATGTGTAAAAGGCCTAAGATTTTCAGAAGGCAACAACAAAAACAAAAACTCTGTATAGAGTCAATCACTTGGCTGACTAGACAGTCTGTTTCGGAAATTGCTACATTTCTTCTTCAGTAATCTTTGAGTGTCTAAGCTGTGATCAACTCACTGTTAAACTCGTATATGATTTCCTACATGTTTCAAGAAAGTCCATATGAAGGTGATCCGATAAAAGAACAAATTGGTCGTAGTGGTGTGTCATCCTTGTGAATTTTCGGAAGTCCATAAACTCTCGGCGCTGTTACTACATTCGTGCAGATGGATCTTTTTTCGTTTACTGAAATATCTTTATTTTTGAAAAGTATTAGGAAAATGACACGATCATATTAAGAAAAGACAAGAAATGATTTATTGACTGGTTTAAAAAACCTATGGCTTCCGGACGCCTCATTAATTTTTATTCAAAACACCCAAAACGAGTTATAATAAATACTGCAAACAATTTTATAAACAAAGTTCTGGACATTAGTAATAAGGAATTTCATCGTGACAATATCAGCAAAATAAGGACCATATTACGGAAAAATGAATTCCCGAAAATTACCATAAAAGGCTTAATCGACAAATATTACAAAAGGAATGGCAAGAAAGACAAAGAAGACAACACCAAAATATACAAGTCTGTGAGAGGATTTTAAGTTCAAATTTGTTTAATAAAGACAAAATAAAACTAGCTTTAAAAAGAAGTAATACAGTACAACAATTGTACAGCAAGACCAAAACAAAAATAGATAATCTTTATAAATCTAATGTAATTTACAAAATTACATGCAACGGTGGCGGGTCCAACGTATGTGACCAGGCATATGTTGGGACAACAAAAAATAAGCTACGGACAAGAATTTCTTCGCATCAATCGGACCAAAAAAAATCACAGTCCTTTGGAGCAAAAAACTGCACATGCAGCCCACTGTGCGCAACATGGACACACACCAGATTTTGACACTGTTGAGGTTTTACAGCAAGAGAACAATTATTGTAGAAGATATACATTAGAAATGCTACACATCATAAGCCTACAAGAAGATTAGAGACTAAACCTCAAAACAGACTCAGACAGGTGCGCACACACACACAGAAAGTATATTACAATCAACAATTAAAAACTTTGACTTGACGTCGGAAGAAGTGGTTGCTTTTTGTTAATTTGTTTATTAAAGTTATTGTTTGATTTTCTAAAATTAAAATTGTGTTATTAATGTTAAATGTCGTCCTTAGATGTTAAATGTTATTCAATTGTAAAAATGTTTCAATAATTTAAATTGTCAGTAAGATTGTTTTAAGTGAAAAGAATTGTTAATAATTATTGTATGTGTCTTTCAGTTTTCCCTGATGATGATTGACGACGGCAATCGAAATATTGGAGAAAAAAAATAAAAATTAAACCTATTAAAGTTTTTCATTTTTAATATTTTGAACCTTGAGCCCGTTAAAAAATACTATTAACTTAAAAAATGTCGTACAACAAATAAAAAATTTAGACAATATTTGGAAAGAGATTCTTAAGCTTGCTATTTAGCAATAAATTTTTAATATTTCACATGCTTCTTAGAAATTTTTAAATTTGCTTTCATCAATTTGTAAAAGAAATATCATTATTAATGTGATTTGTAAGAGATCAAAAAATTCAAAAGAGTCTTCATTTTTGGAGATATAATTTTTGTAAAAATATAGATTAAATCTTGTTTATAGCAAACATATTTTTCTTTAGTGAACTAATGATTTAATAACATGATTATCCTAATTTAAATCTACGACAACCAACACCGCCTTTTTTCGCTTCATTCTCCATGTTATTAGCAGCCATCATCATCGTCTTTGTCAAACATCAAAGCAACTCAGTTCAGTTTTAGGTTTTACTTAACCCACATTTTTGTTTGAAAAAACCTTTTTCAAAATTATACATATTTACAGTCACATTAAAAAAATTGGCAGCTCCGCCTAACAGAAAGAATGCAAGAAATTATTAAAAAAACAATGTCAAACTCATTAGTGTTAATCCAAATGCTGTAAGCTGAAATATAAAAAAGCATAAAACCAAAAAAAAACATAAGACCGAAAAAGCACAAATCACACTTTTCTCTAAGCTTTTCTAGTAAGGCTTTAATGAGATTTGGCAGCAGCAGCAAGAACAGCAAAGCAAAAACACGTACGTTCGCAGAAAACCCCGGCAAAAAGCCCAACCAGCTAGCATCTACAAATGGCAGCCAGGTGTGGGTTGTCAAGAATTTAAATATTCATAATTCGCACCCAACCGAAACACCGACTCACGTTTTTTTTGCTTTTGTTTTCTTTTTCTTCTTACCTAGAAATTCAGGTCAGCAAAACAAACAATAAAGGAAAGCAGCATATTTTCTTTCATAGTGATGGCAACAACACAGCATAAAAACTTGTTAGGAGGACAAAAACAAACACACACACAAAAAAGCAATGAAAAATAGCGTCAGCTGCGTCACATGGTTCTTGTGGCCATGTCCTGTGATGTCCTGTGACACGCACAAATGGTGCGTTACAAATCATAGCAATAAATGCGAATATCAAGTATGAAACAGCTGACCTAGTGTATGTGTGTGTGTGTGAGTGTGAGTATGTGTTTGTAAACGTGTAAAATAAAAACTTCTTAAATATCATTAAAGCACCGTTACTTTACTTATTGCTATTCATTTGCCATAAGTGATAATTTTACACACATTTAAGTCTGATCGAAAAATCAAAGGCAGATAGAAACAGAGCTGGGCTATAAGGATTACATGTGTAATTGATTGCGGCAGGGACTAGAATTATTTTAATCCCAATTTCAAAATTTATTAATTTAGTATTGCGGCAAATCGTCCATTGAACGATCTTAGATTACGATTGCAGCAATCGTTATTTAAAAAAATTCGAAATTACTATTACTGTAATCGTAAACTTAGCTCATTCGATGAAGGATTGCTTGAATTGTAGTCCCGTTTTTTCTTTTATTAGACAGGAATTACTTTTATTTAATATTAGTAAAAGCCACTTTTAATTACTTAATGCAGTGTATTGCAATGAGAATGAATTATTTTGCAACTAAGTCAATCATCAGCATCAATAGCAACATATTAAATATCTTCAATATTAACTTCATTAATTTACTTCATTAAGAATAAACGTACGAGCACAGAGTAAGAAAATTAACGCGTTCACTTTGTTATTATAAGCAATTAATGCAAAAAAGACACAGTTTCGATAGTACCGTAAGTATAGACGTAGAATTCCTTTTTATACAGTAATAGAGAAAATTCTGTTTTTTTTTATTTATATTTTTCAAAACTATTTTAAAGCGTTTCATATTCTAAATAAAAATTATTCAAAAACAAACTTCTTGTTGTTGTCCTTCTTCAAACTTACCTGATCTAAAAAGCTCACAATTAAGTTCATGTAAAAATTTTGTTTTGTTTTATAAAAAGTTTTCGTTTGATAGTTTAGGTGATGAATTTGTTGTTCTTGTTCATTTGTTTTGTTGGTTAAAACTAAATGTAATTCAAAGTAATGTTTACTTAATGGAAATACATATGGGTAAATTTGAATTATTTATTTTTCCTGTAGTAAAGAGCTTATACATATATGTATATTTTAAAAGTAATTTAAAAAAAGAGTAAATAAAAAGTAAGTAAGTAAAAAGTAAATTAAAATTTTAGTAAACAAAATAAATTTTTAGTATGGAAAATACATAATGCATAATATAAATAATTCGAATTTATTATGGTATTTATAAAATAAATGGAGTTTTTAAATACTTAGTAACGCATGCGCTAACCTACGTAGTATACATACATACATACTGCCTCTGTAGCTACACGCATCTGCATTCTCTATTGTATTTATCTTGTTGAAAATAAACATTCGTTTTATTCGTACTCCAACTCATGGCAGAATAACCAAGTAGGGCCGACTCGGAGAGGATTGAAGTAGAAAGTAGAGAAAAGCGAGCTAGTTGTCATAATCAGCTGTTCTTGTCGAGTAAAACTTAAGAACATCTTAAAAAATGTCAGCTAACTAAACCAACAACAATTACCAAGCAAATCGTACACAACGACGCACAGAGAAGATCAAGATCACTGCAGTTGAGCAGCGTTAGAGGGGATGAACCGAATCGTCCACAGAAAATAAACAGAACTTTGCTTACTTTGTCCTGCTTTTCACTCGTCACACACGAAAATTCTCGAGCTTGCGGCGAAAGTAATTATTGCTACTAGAGCAATAATTCTGTTGCTCTGGTAGCAAGATCTCTTTGTCCCGCTTTTCACTCGGCAATAATTGTCTTTGCCGCAAGCAGTTTGTCGATTATTCGCCCGCATGAGGGGGTTTACGAAAGTCCCCCTTAAGCCCGAGTAGTCAACAAACTACTTGCGGCGAAAGCAATCATTGTTCATAGAATTGCCGAGTGAAGAACGGCCCTTTGCAGCGCATGCTGAACCAAAACAACAATATCAGCAGCTAGTAGCAACGTTGCCAGTAATGTTGGAAAAATCCCATACGTGGTAATTTTTAATTGCCCTTAGGAATTTTTGTTTCTGGGAATTCCTATTAAATTTTTTAATTCAGCGTGGTGTTTTTTTAATTGGCGTGGAAATTAAGCAGGGTATTATTTAAATTTCCGTGGGAGTTTGGTAATATTCTTCTTACATTTTTTTTTCTCTTTTAGTAAGCAAAGTTTCTTTGTGGCATTTCTAAATGTTTTTTAAATTGTTTGTGGATATGGGACATATTGTGGTATTTTTTAATGCGAATGAGATTTGTGTGGCAATTTTAAAAGCATATGGAATTTTTGGTGGTATTTTGAAAACGCGTAGTATTTTTGTGGTAATTTTTAATGATCTTGTGATTTTTTTTTATACTGTTTTATTGCGGTAGAAACTTTTTATCTTTACCATGGTAATTTTTGCTGTATTTAATATATGACACTGTCGAAAAGGGAACTTTTTGTCGGAATTGATTTAAATTTTAACTGGCAACCTTGGCTAGCAGTAGTACATTTTTTGTAGCCTCATACTGGCTCTCTATTTACATGCATCTGTATTCTCTATTGTATTAAAACCCAACAAGCCATGAATGTCACTGTTTCAGCTAAACGATACTTAAAACGGCAGCGTCTGGTTTGCTGGTATGAAAACGCCATATGTTTGTACCTTTAAACCGTTATCTATATAATTGTAAAGTCCTTTTTCATGTTGATTTTATATTTTATATTGCATTGTTTTTTTTTTATATTTATCAAGAATCGATTTGAAATTTATGTCATATTCGCTTGATACGTCGTTTGTTCTTGTCTTTTTTCCCTCTCTTTTTCACCCGTTCGCCAAAAAACTCTGAAATATGCATTGAATTTTGTATTGAAATCAAGGTAGTGCAGTTGAGTTGCCGTTTATTGTTTGGTTTATTGTTGCAACTTAATAGAAACCATTTAAAGAAAAGGTTACAATTGTTTAACAAATAAAATTAATATACAGCTTAAAGTTTTCTATATGACCCTGTTATTTATTATGTTGATTTTCTATGATTTAAATACAAATTCTAATTGTTTGATAGTTTAAAATCATTTATAGAGCTTTAGGTCAGCTTAGAACAATTAATTGCTCTAACTAGTTAATCAATCAGCTAACTAATTAATCAGCTAGTAATGTTTTTTTCTTTTCATATTGAAAATGTTGTTGTTGTTTCTTTGGAAAAAATTCGTTATAGCAATTAATTGCTCTAACCTGACCTTAAGCTCAATAAAGGATTTTAAAGTATCAAACAACTAGAATTTGTATTTAAAATCAAATTTTAACTACCAAACATTCAGAATTTGTATTTAAATCATAGAAAATCAACATTAATATACAACTTAATAAATGGTACGCTTATATGAAACACACAATGCATAGTTTGCTGACAACGAAACGGAATAAAATTTAAGCAACTGATGTGGATTTAAATATGTTTATGTTACTTACATATTAATAAAAACAACAACAACAAAAACAAAAGCAGCACAACAAGGTACGACATGATTATGAACCAAACGAACACACACAACAACAACAACAACAACACCAACCATAAAAACAACATAAGCAGCTACTGAAGCATCTTGTGCATTTCTCATACAAACATAAAATGAATTTTTTTTCTTCTTAGATTTTGCTATTTTATTAGATATTCGTTTTATTCCCACTAAAACTGATATTTTGGCATTTTTTTTTTTTCTTTGTACGATGAATATTAAAGGCTGTAGGTATACCCCAAAGTGTCAAAAATCACTTTGAAAAAATGTGTGAAAATGACCCCCATACAAACCGCGCTGTAAGACGTAATTCTACGTCAAAATGCATTATACTTAAAATTGTTGCCAATTTTGAAGATATGTGAATGTTGTTGATATCAAAATTATAAAAATTTGTTAAATTAAGCTGGCCAGAATTTATTATTGTAGAACGTATTTATATAAAAAAACAGATGCGTCGCTGGACATACGAGAGAAGCAAAGCTTTTTCGCAGTTTCATAAGTTTGATAATTTAATATTTTTTTTAATAAAAAAATTTTTAAATTAAAAATTTTAAATACCATAATGTTAACTAAAAACAATAATATTCCCACCGGTAAATTTTATTACTTTACATTATTATTTTACATTAATTATTAATGATTAATGATTATTGATTAATGATTAATGATTATTAATTTACATGAATTATTTTTGTAAATGTTAATGAAATTATTGGTTTTTAATATCTAAAATATCAAACGTATTTTATATAGATGTAATGTCATCGATATTTCTAGCAAATATTACATCAGTAGTTGTCCTAATCGTGTTGTGCAAATATTTGAATCACTTATCATTCGCAAATTGTATTTATCAAAACGGCATCCTGGAAGGCCTAGAATTTGTAGGAAATTGATTTTTATTTATATTTCAAAAGTATAATCTTTCTGGCGTCTTTTCACTTCTACAGCCATTTTAGTAGGTGTCGAGCCACAGCGTTTCGTCTAGATTCATTCCCTTTAAACTCATTTGTCTCGAAACTACTTTTTTCGGCATGGTGTTGTAGAAAAAACAAAAACTATTCAGCCGAATCGTTTAAAATTTAAATATGCTATTCATAACATCAGTGGCTATCGCTGGGACTAGAATCAAAGTTTTATTTCAAAAACATCGTATATTTTACTCTTAATAATTGGTAGAAAACAAGTTGTTGTAAGAACTTAATTTTTAAAAGCGCCTCACTCTGTCAATTTTCAATATTTTTTTTCTTTGTAGTGCCAGCTATAGCTGCACTCATAGTGATATATAATATTATTGGTTTTTATTTTTCAGATAAATAAGGTCTGTACGCATACTTCTCCAGTAAAAAATATCCAGCAGCAACTTGCAAGAGAGTAACGCACAATTCTCTCTTAAATAGCAAAGTATCCAAAAAATTACGCGAACGCAACATTTGCAAACCTTGATAACATTAACGTCTTGCTTACATTTTAAGTGGAATACCTTTTATATTTTGACGACTGCCGCAGACAATCCTTCGGTTTGCGAACATAAATTTTACTAAATTTGTTTGATATTTGAAATTACAACTGTCTGAAATCAGCTGTTTTCTATCTTGCAATTTGTCGACAGTAAAAGTTTTTCCAGCAGGAATTTGCAACTTCGCCTCCAAGTCTACCACTTTATGCTCTCAATTTCTTTTATTTTGCAAGTTTTTTCTGTACGCGAACAGATCTATAAAAAAGTCAAAATCTACAACACCGCTCATGCCCCTTTTCCGAGAGAGCGTCTCATTTGAACAAGATTAACAATTTTTTAATGATGAATTAAAAAATAATTTTTTTTTATGATGAATGAGTGTAACAATATACTTTAAAAGTTTAAATATCGTTGTTTAATATTTTAACTTTTTAAAAATTCATCAAAATACCTTAAATTTTCGAACGCTAGGCCTAAAGTGCCTATGAACATTCATGTCTGAATTCGCAATTTAAATCTACACCAAAAACAATTGGCATCTTGTGATAATTTACAACCCGTTTAAATGAACCTTGCTACTTTTGTTGTTTGGATAGGTAATGCACAAACTGTTCGGAAATGCATCATGATGCGCAAACTGCTTTTAAGCATAAACAATATGTTCGAAAAAGGCCCATTTTGCAGCACTGCAAACGTTAAACATTCTAAAATGTAATTTTTTTTTATCAAGCGCAACTCATCATTCGCATCATCATTCACGCTGCAATTTGGACGCTTAAAAAATGCCAGTTGTGCGCATACTGCAAATCGGGATGCATTTCCGAACAGACCCAATGCTTTTGATCGATTATTGTGATCTGCTGCATCATAGCTGCGCATTCACAATAGAATATGTAGGATAGCTAATGCACAATCCTTTAAATATATTCTTGTCATATACTGCCACATAGCTTCAGTTAATACTTAATATTGAATGAACCAATTAACTTAACGAAGGTGTTTGGATTAGATGGTAGCGTGGTGGACTATCAATCGAAAGGTTTACGGGTTCGATTCTCATTGCAGTCATAAAAATATTTTCAATTTAATATTCTCTTGTTGTAATTGACGCAAGCAAAAAACAACAACAATTCTAAGAAAAAGATGTATGGAAAAAAGTTTTGTTTTTCAGATTTCACCCAAGCAAATCACAAAATGAGGCGTAAAAAGTTTCGCTTCAAAAAACACTTCTTTACATTATGTAATACATGCTTAATAAAACCTCGTATTAATATTTTACAAAATTGTGTTTTCTTGCTTACAAAAATTCTAAAGACATAACTAATTTTAATGAATTTTACAGTGGTGTTAGCCTTTAATAAAAGATATACATATATAGTTCTTATATGAAATATCAAATCAGCCACATTTTATTTCAATCTACCAAACTTTTTGAGTCCAATCAACCGCTAATTCCTTTTTAAAGTCCGTGCCCTGACTACGATAGCTTTCTTCTCTAACGAATTATACTGTATTAGCAATAATTTTTATTTGAGTCAACGTATGCAATTCTGATGTTGGAAATCTATTTGGCAAGTTAAAACTACGACTTGTTTGAGACTCCGCAGTAATAATATCTGCAGTAATATTGCGCAACATGCCAAAGTATCACGTTTGATACAAAAATCTTGTAACTATTGCAAAAGTAAAACGTTCTAGCGGTTAGAAATGTTGCATTTAACGCGCGCAAAATGCAAGAACTCGGCAACAAGAATATTTATACTGCGCGAAAGTTATGTAAGAAGAAATGTAAGCAAAATTAGTGTTTATTACAGTCTATTTTATATTAAATGATAATCATTTTTTTTTTATTTTATTTTATTTTAATAAAATTTAATAAAAAAAAAAAATACAATACAATACAAAACAATACAAAACAATACAATATAATACAAAACAATAAAATACAATACAATACAATACAATGCAATACAATACAATATAATACATTACAATACATTACAATACAAGTCAATACAATGCAATACAATATAATATAATATAATACAATACAATACAATACAACACAATGCAATACAATGCAATACAATACAATATAATACAATACAATACAATACAATACAATACAATAATATACAATACAATACAACACAATGCAATACAATGCAATACAATACAATATAATACAACACAATACAATACAATACAATACAATACAATACAATACAATACAATACAATACAATACAACACAATGCAATACAATGCAATTCAATACAATACAATAAAATACAACACAATACAATACAATACAATACAATACAATACAATACAATACAATACAATATAATACAACACAACACAATACAATGCAATACAATACAATACAATACAATACAATACAATACAATACAATACAATATAGTGCAACTCAATACAATACAATACAATACAATGCAATACAATACAATACAATACAATACAGTACAATACTATACAATACAACACAATACAATACAATGGAATACAATACAATACAATATAATACAATACAATACAACACAATGCAATACAATACAATAGAATATAATGCAACACAATACAATACAATACAATACAATACAATACAATACAGTACAACACAATACAATACAATACAATACAATACAACACAATACAATACAATACAATACAATACAATACAATACAATACAATACAATACAATACAATACAATACAATACAATACAATACAATATGTTTACAATACAATCTTAACTGTTTCCTTATTTCAAATGGAATTGCAAATCAAAATATTAAATAAAAATTTTTTTTCTTATGAAAAAAGATATGAAAAATTGACAGAACGACACGCTATTGAAAATTAAGTTCTTAAAACAGCTTGTTTTTTACCAGTTATTAAGTGTAAAATTAACTATGTTTTTAAATAAAACTTTGATTCTAGTTCCAGCGATAGCCACTGATGTTATGAATAGCATATTTAAATTTCAGAAGATTCGGCTGAATATATTTTGTTTTTCCACAACACCATGCCGAAAAAAGTAGTTTCGAGATAAATGAGTATAAAGAGAATGAATCTTGACTACACACTGTGGCTCGACACCTACTAAAACGGCTGTAGAAGTGAAAATAACGTCAGAAAGTATACTTTAACTATACTTTTGATATATAAAAAAATCCAATTTCAAAAAAATTGTAGGAATTAAACAATGTTGTCTTGATAACTATAATTTGGGAATGATAAGCGATCCAAATATTTGCACACCACGACAACTATTGATGTAATATTTGCTAGAAATATCGATGATATAACATCTATATAAAATACGTTTGATATTTTAGATATTAAAACACAATAATTTCATTAATATTTACAAAAATAATTAAAAAGTAATGCAAAATAATAATGTAAGGAAATAAATTTCCTGGTGGGAATATTTTGTTTTTAGTTAACATTTTTTTTAGGTATTTAAAATTTTTCAATTTAAAATTTTTTTTAAAAAACGCCATTACATTGTCAAAGGTATGAAAGTGCGAAAATGCTTCGCTTCTGTCGTGTGTTCAGCGACGCATCTGCTTTTTTTTCATTAGTTTTGTTCTAGCTGTGCACGTTTATATACAAAAATGCCTCTCTTCCGCTCCTTTTTTTGTTTTTTTTTAATAACTTTTCATGACCGATCCGAAAATCGCCCAGGCAACATAAATTTCTTACCTCCATACAAATCGACGCAGCCTAATATATATATTCCCGTTTTTTATATTCTGTGAACTTTTGACAAAAAAACTTAAGTCTATCTTAAATTCATAGACAAAACAACTTAAATTTACATAAATTTCATATCAACATAAAGGGTTTTATCTATGAATTTCAGATAGACTTAAGTTGTTTTGTCAAAATTCAACAGATATATATAAAGAAATAAAATAAATTAACTTTTTATAAAAACTTTAAGTAAACTGTTTTTTTAATTCCTTTGGACAATTTTTTTTAATAAAAAAAAAATATCCTAACTTTCATACCTTTTATCTGTTATTTAAATCCTGGACTAATGCCGGGATCCTAGTCAGGGTCGCATTCTATGAGAGGAATTATTAAATGATTAATTGATGGCAATAAAAAAATTTTGTTCTGACATTACTTGTGAAGATGTTATAATATTCAAATCTTTTGAAACTTCTCTTCCAAAATCGAATACTTCTTAATTTGTTTTAGGAATTTTATATATAATCTTTGGGAATAAGAAAAAATTTTCAGATTGGAGATATTTTTCTGTTTTAGTGCCAATCCTCACTAAACATCCTCAACTCTAAAGAAATGTATTTGGTTGTTAATAATAAAATTTTGTAAATAGTAGCCTTGTTTTATGAAATATTTACTCATGTAGTTACATAACAGTAATTTTAAATTAATTTCTAATTGTGAGTACAAAAATGGGAGCCTTATTATGATTTTTATAATATAATTCAAATTATACCAATTAATTATTTATCGTTATTTTTTCAATGCAAAAAAAACTACCAAGGGCCATTTTGTTCACAAAAATGTATGAGGATTTTTGGTTTTTTTTTTGCGAATTTGGGGGTTAGAGTGAACACTAGGTACAAATGGATCGCTGATTTTGCATCTGATGTCAGAATTTCAAAATTCTAAAATTTTTCTACACAGGGCTGCCAACTATACATTTTTTTGAGAATTTTAAACATGAAGAAACAGTATTGCGGGTTACTTCTTTCGAATCTGGTGTAAGAATTGTAAAATTCAAGATGGCGGATAAAGTTGCCGCCTAATTTCTTGTTTATGTATGCGAATTCTACTCTGGGAGAAACACTAGGTAAAATTGGGTCGCTGATTCCGAATCCGTTGTCAGAATTTCTTAACTCGAAAATTTTTCTACTCATAAGGCTGCCACCTAAAAATGTTTTATTTTAAGAATTTTAAACATGTGGAAAGAGTGTTGGGGGTCGCTGATTTCGAATCTGAAGTCAGAAATTTCAAATTCAAGATGGTGGATAGGGTTGCCACCTTAATTTTTTGTATTTTTATGAATTCGTGGCTGGCAAAAAAAAATGCTACACCATAAATGGGTCGCTGAATACGAATCCATGGTCAGAATTTCAAAATTATAAAGTTTATAAATAATAGGGTTGCCACCTCATAATATGTATTTTTAAGAATTTTAAACATGAGGAAAGAGTATTGGGGTCGCTGATTTCGAATCTGAAGTCAGAAATTTAAAATTCAAGATGGTGGATAGGGTTGCCACCTTAATTTTTTGTATTTTTATGAATTCGTGGCTGGCAAAAAAAAATGCTACCTCATAATATGTATTTTTAAGAATTTTAATCATGAGGAAAGAGTATTGGGGTCGCTGATTTCGAATCTGAAGTCAGAAATTTAAAATTCAAGATGGTGGATAGGGTTGCCACCTTAATTTTTTGTATTTTTATGAATTCGTGGCTGGCGAAAAAAATGCTACACCATAAATGGGTCGCTGAATACGAATCCATGGTCAGAATTTCAAAATTATAAAGTTTTGAAATAATAGGGTTGCCACCTAATAATATGTATTTTTAGAATTTAAAACATTATTTAACAGTGTTAGGGAGTCACTGATTTCGAATCTGAAGTCAGAATTTTTAAATTCAAAATGGTGGATAGGGTTGTCACCTAAATTTTTTGTATTTTTATGAATTCGGGGCTGGCAAAAAAAATGGTACACCAATAATTGGTCGCTGAATACGAATCCATGGTCAGAATTTCAAAATTATAAAGTTTTTAAATAATAGGGTTGCTTTTACTTTTGAAAATACATATTATTAGGTGGCAGCCCTATTATTATAAAATTTTATCATTTTGAAATTCTGACCACGGATTCGGATTCAGCGACTCATTTTTACGTTTTAGTTCGCATCAGCCCCGAATTCATAAAAATACAAAAAATTAAGGTGGCAGCCCTATCCTCAATTTTTAATTTTAAAATTCTGACTTCAGATTCGAAATCAGTGACTCCCTAACACTGTTAAATAATGTTTAAAATTCTTAAAAATACATATTATTAGGTGGCAGCCCTATTATTTCAAAACTTTATAATTTTGAAATTCTGACCATGGATTCGTATTCAGCGACCCATTTTTGGTGTACCTTTTTTTTGCCAGCCCCGAATTCATAAAATTGCAAAAAATTAAGGTGGCAACCCTATCCACCATTTTGAATTTTAAAATTCTGACTTCGGATTCGAAATCAGTGACTCCCTAGTACTGTTAATTGATGTTTAAAATTCTAAAAAATACATATAATTAGGTGGCAACCCTATTATTTCAAAACTTTTTCATTTTGAAATTCTAGCCACGGATTCGGATTCAGCGACCCATTTTTGGTGTATAATTTTTATTTTGGCAGCCCCGAATTCGTAAAAATTTAAAATATTAGGGTGGCAACCCTATCCACCATCTTGTATTTAAAAATTTTGAGTTCAGATTCGAAATCAGTAACCCCCCAATACTGTTCCCTCATGTTAAAAATTCCTAAAATAAAACATTTTTAGGTGGCAGCAATATGTGTAGAAAAATTTTCGAATTTTGAAATTCTGACAACGGATTCGGATTCAGCGACCCATTTTAACCCTTTAGTTCGCGCCAGCCCCGAATTCGTAAAAATAAAAAATTATGGTGGCAACCTTATCCAACATCTTGAAACAGTATTGAACCCCCAATACTGTTTCCCTATGTTTAAAAATCTGTATTTTCAATATTTTGACACCAAGTAATTAAAAAATATTAAAATGAGAGTGATGAGAGCGAATTAAAAATCTTAACTCACCAATTTTCACGAGTTAAATATTTCTGGAGTTAAGCTATCTCGCCACAATTTTATCTCCAGCTTGAAGAGTTAAATGCTTAACTCACTGTGAACAAATGAAAAACTGGAAAAATCATGGAATTAACTCGGGGATAAATTTATCTCTCTGTGAACAAAATGGCCCTAAATCATTTATCGTTATTTTTTCGTTCAGAAGTTTAGATTACATGGAATGAATGAATATTAAACGAATGACTTAGTTCTCAGGAAATAGATGTCGCAGCACACTGGAGATATACTTTTAAAATGCTTCAAAGTGTTTTGGCTTTGAAAGAAATCTGTTTGGACAATTCCATAGCATCCAAACATCTAGTGAGTGAGGAATGGACAGCAAAATTTTTGAGAAAATGTGACATGCATTCTTAGGGACACTGCTTTCAGAAAACATTCTATAGATCCAATTGTGCTTCTTATTAGACTTATTGAGTAGCGCTTTCAAGAGGCTTTCTCATAAGTTACTTCTGGAAGGTATTCAATTACCATTTAAATTCAATAAACGTTAAAAAGTTCATTTAAAAATAATATATATTTTAGATATTTTCCGTGAGATTATTTAAACAACAAAAAACCCAAACACTTCTCATTTCCAATACCAAAATTGCGAGAAAATTGGGAAAAGGGATATTTTCCGTGGGATTTTTTAAGACACCGTAACCATTTCATAGTATGCCTTCTTAAAGTTCTCCTGGAAAATACCTGCTAGAATACTTTCATTGAAGGACTCAATGACATGCATATGTTAAAAATGCCTTCTGGGCATGAAAGTATAAAGGATAGAAAACGGAAAGAATTTTCCTTCCACTTTACCTTTTTGGGAAACGATAAAAAAACTCTTGAAAAAGTTTTACAAAAATTCATTAAATTTATTTACAGTTCTTCTCTAGAATCTATTTCGTTTCACAATGCTGAAAATTTTATTTTTTATTGACAACAAAAAATCTTTTATTTTTTTTTCTTGAAAAAAATACTATTTGAACAAGTTAAAAAACAAAAAAGATCCCACACCTTCTTTGGAAGCAATTTTTTGCTGGGATTGCGTCTGTTCTTACTGTTCAAAGTAGCTCCTCAAAATTAATTTGATTTTTATTTTCGATTGAAAAAATATCGATCAATGTTTATTTTTATTTCCAATCGAAAAAATAACGATTGTCATGTCAAAAATTAGCTCTGTAGCTTATAAGCATCACGAGACTATATTGGAAAGTATATTACAATAACTTTTTATATGTGAATATTTCATTTAAAAATAACGATTATTTTGGGTCCCTGATTTTTAATATATATGACAACAAAAGCATGTAAACTTTCAGCTTTCAGAACTGCATGCAATACAAGTTGCCAATAAACATAACTTTGAACATTTCTCGACCAGCGGCTACCTTTGCTTGTTGTCAAGCTTAAAAAAATATATGTGTTTTATAAAAGCATTACTGAACCAACAATATTGCTGCCAAATGACTGTCAAACCTTTTGTAAAGCCCTTGACTTATCTTTTCTCGAAACTGTACTTTTGTAAGTGTAGTCACTTACCTTGAGATATAGCTTACATGTTCTGAACAAACTCAAATGTTGATCATTTTACCGTATGTACAAATATGTACTCAGTGTATGCAAACATTCAAATGTTGGAGAAAAAATCCCACAAACATACTAACACAACTTTGCAGCGGTTCAGAGTGTGCATAAATAAAATGACAAACAAGTCCTTTCTCTTGGTCGGATAAGGTGCATCAGCAGCCACATTTAATGTCACCACAATAACACAAACAGCAGCGGATAAGCATTTGTCGGAATGATGATGATGATGGTGATGTTGCTATAACTGTTGGTTGCTGCTTTGCTTGTTGCCTGTCATCGTAAATGTTGTTGATATTAGCTAAGTAAATGTTTTACCCGCTGTGCTTACATTTCAGCCATGTTAAGTTAATTTGACATTTAAGCTGTACGGTTTTTGACGAAGCTTCTTTTGCGCATTTTGTGCTTTTTTCTATTTAAACAATTACAGAAAATAAGCAAATTAACTTGCAAAACATAAGAAATGTTAAAAGAATTAAAAGAGCTGTCCTCAAAGTTTTCTTTTGTTTTGAAAAATAACACATTTAAAAACATTATGTTGTTAAAAGTATATCGGAAACTTTAAAGCTGTATAAAAACTGCTCTAAAACGCATTTAGAGAGATTTATAACATACTTAGTAACAAGCGTCAAATACGACGAGTAAGTAGTCGACAAAAGTCACTTATTTGCCGTCGTCCTTTGTAGTGCAGGAAATTTTAAACAAAAGTAAAGCGTTTTCACTTGGGTGCGTTCATGATGCTATTGCTGCAAATACTGATAGTAATAATGATAATACTGATGATGATAATGGTGATGAAGTTGTTATGAGGAGCAAGAAGATGATGATGGGACACTTGCGTAAGCCAAGTTCTAGTGCTCACAACCTTTGCTGATGTTGATGTTGATGCTGAATCTGATGCTGATGCTGATGTAGATGTTGACGCTGTTGCTGATATGACATACAAAGTAAAGAATTCCTGGGGTTCCGCTAACGCAAAAGCATAAAAAATAACAAAATAATCTTATCAAATAAAATACACAAGAAAAAAAACATACTGTGCATCAAACGAATCTTGTTAAAAGTGCACGAAAGCGTGTCCTGTTCACAGCCAGACCAAGGAAGTCAGCCAGTTCATGGTAGAGTTTTATTTGGCAGTCATGGGTAAAAAAACAAAACAAAAACAATTTAAAGTGTCAGGATAACAGTATCTAAGCATCTTTGTAAGAGTTTAAGTAGGTTGTAAAAAATAGACACACACGCACACACCAGCGAATATATTTAAAATAAACAAACAATTACATATTAAAACCAAGGAAATGGTGATCATTTTTCTATTATACAAGGGGGAAGCGTTGAAATCTTAAACCGAAACCCTTTTCCGGCTTTCCTCCATGGAACTACCAGTGGGTATTTCTTTATGCGAGCGGAATAGCAGCGAAGGCCTCATCTACACGGTTAGAAATCTTGGACTAAATTTTAGTCCCACTAAAATATTACTGCATGTTTTTAAACCTTGCGGTTTCAAATTAAAACTTTTCAAATACTAACTCATATTTAAAACATTTCTGTACTAGAGATGAAACCAAATGAAATATTGCAGCATCAATTTTAGCTTTTTGGTTTAAATTTTAGCTTTTTGGTTTCAATTTTAGTCTTTTTGGTTTCAATTTAAGTACAACTCCCCAGCAAACCATATCTCGATAGTTAAATTTTACGATAGTCTATCGATATTGTTACGATATCTTTACACAGAAATACGCGATATCGTCCCGATAGTACTGTTAACGATGGCATTTCTATATCATAACGATATCTATATTAACAAAATATTAATTAATTTTTCTACGAACGAACAAATATTAATTTATTCGTGCAATGCTATGGTTCCAATTGCTTCTTAAATTTAATTCCATCAAACAACTTTTTTTTGTTATTACAGCAAACAATCTTTCAAATGCATTATTTTGATTTGTCGATTATTTCGATTGTTTTGATTTGCTTGTTACCATCAATAGTTACCATCACTATATAAATAGTTGTGCGCGCATTTACGAAATTTTTCAAACTGAAGTTAATTTTTATTCTCTTACAATCAAGTAAGCAGTTTGCTTTATGTTATATATATAAAATTTGTCAAAGTGTTCAAAAGGCGGCAAGGGAACTTGTGAAAATTTAGAAAATTAGATGAAACAATGAAACGCTCTCACATTCATAACAAATCACAAACTTTTTCCCGCAACTTAACTCAATCACCACAAGGTTCCCACAAAAATGATTTGACTAAAAAGAAGCGCACACAACGCTTTCGTCCGATGATTTTAACAAATTAATTGAAGATGGTAACTTTAACAAAGTTTCAAACGAAACAGGTAAACATTTTTTTAACATATTTACTTAGTGACATTTTTGTAAACTTATTTTTTACAGCTCAGATTATCTCTCTGAGCAATTGAAAAAAATTGATGAAAAACTTGACAAGACAATAAAACTTCTTGGCAGGGTCACTGAAGAAGTTCTTCAGTTGAAAAAAGATGTCAAGAAAATGCCAACCACCACACAAGAAAAGCAAAGAAATATCATGTCAGAATCAGCTGTTGTTGATTTCAACGATTTTATTAAATTTGAAGATCAGCTTAAAGATATCGAAAATTTTCAATGTCTTGTAAGTTTTAGTTTGTTATTTATAAACTGCTCAAATTTCTTCTTCAACGCCAAAATCATTTTTTGTACCATTTGTTTTATAGGTTCAAAATTTTGCATTAATTAACGCAAAGTTCAACAAAGAGTTTGTAAGCAAATGCTGGCGATGCATTTTAACGGATGAAGCTGCAAAGCATTTTTGTTGGCAAGGAACGACAGCTAAAAAGTCAGTACGAAAACTTGCAACAATATCAGCAATAGAAAGTATATCTTTAATATTTTATTTATATATCAACATTTTAAATTTTAAAATTTTTTGTTAGGTGCCTTAAGAAACAAGTACCCGAACGATCCAGCTCAAGTTTTTGGAATGAAAATGAACAAATACCACTTAAATGCTAAAGATAAAACTGAGATTACTCAGTAATTTTTACTAAAAAATCTTGGTATATCATTATTTAATGCTAATTAAAAACTTTCAGTATTAATAGCAAATTTATTTTCAGAATTAAAAAAATCAAATAAAATTTTAAAAATAAGCACTTTTTAAATGAACTAAAATACAAAAAAATTGAGTTGAAAATAGTAAGAACTTTCATTTTAATAATTTTCATGTTATTTTTTCTTAATTATCATCGAAAAATGTCCTTTGACAATGAATCTCAATTTTAAAACTATGTTTTATATAAAATATGTTTGTAATTTTAAAACAATTGAATAAGAACTTTTTAAAATCAACAAAAATACGAACTTTTAATTTTCATGGTTTTTTTTCTTAATATTAATCGAAAAATGTCCTTTGTCGATAAATCTAAACATATCGCATAACAAAATTATTTTTGAAAAAATATGGTATGAAAACAATATTATAACATTTACGATATCATCTCGATATTGAAATGATGTTGATATTACAATATCGTTACGATATCTCATTTACGATGTTTTCGATATCGTTAACGATATGTCCGTTTTTATCGAAAACAGCACTTTCTTGATATCATAACTATATCGTCTCGCGTATCGTTATCGATAGAAATAATCACGTAAACGATATCATATCGATATTGAAACGATGTTGATATTCCAATATCGTTACGATATCGCAATTACAATGTTTTCGATATCGTTAACGATATGTCCGTATTTATCGAAAACAGCACTTTCTCCATATCATAACGATATCGTCTCGTGTATCGTTATCGATAGAAATAATCACCTTAACGATATCATCTCGATATCAAAACGATATCATTTGGTTTGCTGGGTCTGTATTACTTTTTGTTTTAAATACAAATAATACTAAATTCTAGTACATGTGGATACTAAATTTAGATTAAGACCCGTAAAAAGTTGGCCTGGCAATGCTGCGACTCAATATTAGGCGACTCGGTTCATATGTTTTTTTATCGCGCTTTTTATGTATAAGCCAATAGCTCTGTGGTTAGAGTAGTGAGTTTACAAACTCAATGTCGTGTGCTCGAATCTCACGATGTTTGTTATTTTTTTTTTTTTAATATTTGAATCCAAGCTTGTACTAAATTTGAAACCAAAGCTGTATTAGAACCATTTTTTAGTATTTTGTAAATACTAGATTTGAAACCAAAGCTGGTGTAGACTTTTATGTAGTACAGAAAAGTTTCAATTTTAGTACAAGATTTCTAACCGTGTAGGATATCATCTTATATCAGAAATTGTTTTGCGCAGTCTTTCCACGCTACGAATTTCCTTGGTTTTGGTGCATGCCATATTGCCTACTGAAATAAAAACACGCTATTGGTAATCTCCCTACCTTATCTTTTAACACAAGTCTTTTTTCGGTACATTTCGGGCGGACGAAAAAGAACATGTTCTGCGTCTTATATAACATTCCGAGCACAAAAGGTGCAAAACGAATTTTCGTTGTATTTAAATCTATATAAATAATATTAAAAATACCTATATCCAGTTGTGGTACAAAAATAATTTACCTCCCCAGGTCGTCTGTTAAGCCATCTTTAAAAATTTGGAACAAGGTGGGGTAGTGCGTCCATCGTCCCGTTTGTGGTGCGTTCCAGCTCATCCACCTGCACCACATAGCTACACTACGTTCTCGCACTATTTTATGTACGTCTCGAGAGCTTTGAGATGTCTTTCTTGTGAGATCGAATCAAAGAGCAAACTAACTCTTTTGTGTCTGCTTGATTTTTCAAAAGCATTTTAAAGAACTTTTCTTACTATCATTATTTGTAATCTAAGGTAATCTAAGATCCTGGCCAGCCCTGGCCATTTTTTTATTTTTCAAATTTCATATTTTTTTTTAATTTTTATTCCTGATCGCAATAATGGGATAGCAAAAAACTTAAAAATAAAATATATGTTTAAAAAGTTTAGAGTATGCCCTTTCATAAATTATAAAGATCTGTTCAATCAAGCAGCTTAACAAAATGTTATAGGACTTTAAAAAAAAGACTATATTTTTTATATTACAAATATCAACTTTGAGGCTTTACAAAAACAAAATTACGCACTTAAAAATAAAAAAAAAAAACCAAATTCAAATAGCCCAAATATGTTTCTCTCAAAATGTATCAAAATATTATAATAATTTCCAAGTTGCACTATTTTCTGGATGGCCAACCCTTTGTATGGGATCGCCCCACCGTGCGCCGATTTCTTTAGCTGTCTTCTAGGAGCTCATCGTTGGTCACCCACTTCATGTTTTGCAGTTCAACATCATTTCCTGGTCCAATTTCAGGGGTGACAGGTTTTTCTAAAAATAGAGAGTAAACTATACTCTGCAGCGTCTTCGGAGAATGAATATTACGTTAGTCCACCAGTAGACTGGAACTCAGTGATTGTTTCCGCTACCTCTCTTAACAATTGACGCATCACTTGCAGCTACGTGTATCATCACCTGTTAAAATTCTTTTGTTGCAAGTCCAGATGAGGAGATGTCTGGTAACATAACTTGTAAGATGTCTCGGTCTAACGTGTTTTATTTATAGCTCTTCTGGCTAATTTGCACTCATCTTCAAACTGTGTCTTTTGAGCTTTAGAATACAGCATGGTGGTCACTTAAGTGTCAGGATAATTTTTGTAGTAAGCTGCTACTCGCCAAGGTGAGGTATATAATGAAACCTTTTCCTGCCTTTTCAAATTAAGTATTTTGCCGTAACGTGTTTAATGTGGCGATGTCTTGGGCCGCAAATGTTTCTAGGAGTGCTTGTCTTCTTAGACATAATCATTCAGTTGTCCATGCGTTAAAATCCCCTGCAACTGGGTGCCTTCCGATAGCGACGCCTACTATTTCTTCCAACACCACCGTGGCTTCATCTAAAGTAAGGCGTGTGGGTAGATAGCAGCTATAGACAGAAGTCCTCCCAATGGCCCTAACGAAATAATTCGCAGACTTTTAGTCGCTTTTTGGTTGCCGCAGCTGTCCACAAGCTTTCTAGGATGGTCCGCTGATCAGGTCATAAATGAAAAGCATGCAAATGACTTCATTTTCACATGCATTGGCTCGTTGGTTCGCGCTGCCACACCTAAAATAGACCTTTGTGCAATCAGTTTCACTATTGCAGTTTGCTTCTACATGTCCGAAATCCATGCACTTGAAGCACCTCCTGGGATTTATTTTTGCTCTTTTGCGGCACATAGCCCAGACTTGATCAGCTCTGAAGCATTTTATGGCGGCATACTTTCAGCCCTATTCTGGCAAATTAACAATCGTTAACCAGTATTTTTAATATTTAAATGTGTTTGTTGTAATTTTTTGATTAAAAAAAAAATTTGAAGTATAAAAATAATAAATTTTGATAAAAATTGTCAACTGCTTTTGAATTATTGACAATTTCTTTCAAAGATTTTGTTTTTTGAGCTTCAAATTTTGTTTTGTAAACAACAAACATATAGAAATCTAAAAAATACTGGTCATGATTCAATTCATGATTCAATTATTATAAGGTTATTCGTATTTTTTGACGTATGCTTATTTTTTATAAACAAACATATTTTGACAATCTGCTAACTGTGTTTTGTGCTGTTGGAAAAAAAAAGTATGTTTCAGTGTTTCGTTGTGTAGTTTTCTAGTGTAGTAGTTTTTCAATGATTTCTTGCCAAGTTAATAAGAAAAAGAAACTATGTAGGTGTTGCGTCGTAAGTGTATGCTATGTTGTAAGTATATTTTAGGAATTTAGAAAGCTCCTTTGCAAATTTAAAATAAAAAGTTATTTTTGCCATTGCTCAAAACCTAATTAGTGAATTTTATTAATTGAAAGTGTAATTTAAAAGAAAGTTAGTTAAGGCAAAAAACAAATTATAAATAAATACTAGTGGTATTCAATGAACGCCGTGTTGTTGATGTAAACAGCGTATGTTCGGTAAGTTTACAGCGGCGTAATTTGCAATAATAAAATTGTAAGGGATTAAACATACGCAGCTTGCGGCACAAAAACGTGGTGTATACATAATGTGAAAAACATTTTCAAAGCAAAAAGAAGTAAACACACAGACTTTAAAAAGCGACACAAAAGAAGTACATAGAATAAATATAGAATAACAAAATAGAAAGAAGTATGTAAATCCACAGAAAATAATGAAGACATTAAATAATGCATGAATTAATCCATTAAACAAACAGTTTAATTTATAAGAGATTCAAAATAAGATCCAGCTTACAATTCATTGCTTATAAAAGTAGTAGTCCGCCAGTTTGACGAATTCAAAAAATCAATTTTTTTTTAATTTTTCGCAATAGAATATAAAAATTAAATCTTAAAAATATACTCTAAAGGTCTTAGACCTAAATTGGAAATATTTTTAAAGTTACAGCCAAAAAAAGATAAAGCGTCGTAACGTATATTAAAGTGCTGTAAAAACTTCAAACTTCGAAATTTCGGGAAGGCACTAACTTTAAACTATTCGACCGATTTGACAAAAATTTCACCTGCTATTTAAGACATACATAGCTAATTCCGGAACTTTAAAACAATAAATTTTTCAATGAGTTAATTTTTTTAAACAAATTAAAAAAAAGTTAGATTTACAAATTTTTTTTCACAAGTTCGCCATTTTTTATTTGTTTTTTTTAAATATACATATTATAGGGTAGTGCACTACAATAAAGCCTGCAGAACGATATTCTCTTTGATTTTTTTTTATTTCAGATGAGCACGTAAGGCTGGGTGCTTCCCCAAAAAACACACCTTCTTTCGAGTACTCTTCTTTGATATAGATAACTATAAGCAAATTAATGTACAATAAAGTCAAAGAGAATTCTTTTGCACACTTTACATCAATAAAAACATGTTAAAATTTCAAAACGATCGCATTTTATTTTCTTATTTAAAAAATTTATGAAAAAAGTCAACATTTCGGTCGTCACACTGGGCTACTACCTTAAAATAAATAAAGTTACTTGAATCGAGTACAGAAACAAACCTTAAATAGCTTTTTGCAGTAGTTAGAGAGGAGTATTTTGAATAGATTTCTGAACAAATTGTCAAAATGATGTCAGAAAGAAGTACAACAATTAAAAAGAAGTTCTTTTAGCGTACTTCGATACAAGAAGTACAGCGAGAAAAAAAGAAGTAAAATACTCCCAAAAGGAGTTGGTCACATTATGTATACAGTACGTATAATGCGACCGTGGTTTCTTTTTTGTTTTGATGAATTTTTGTTTCTTTTTTCTTTCTTAACAATTTAAAAAATTATAATGCACTTACCATTAATGGATTTAAAATTTCTGTAAAGTTCCTAACAATTTTGTGATCACAATTTCTTTTTAATACAATTACGCAATTAACTCGGCTAATTAACTTATTTAGAACACGCTACTAAACGCTCTTGTTTAGGTTTCATAGTTAGGTTTAATGTGTTTATTAAAATAAACGAACGAAACTGTTTATACTTTTGTATTTATATTACTATATATTTATTAACATTATTTTCATTGAAGTTAGTAAATAAAAATAATTGAAAAAGTTATTAATGCACTAAGAAATCGGAGCAATAAAAGTACTAAAACAAAATTAATAGTAGTCAATATAGTACCAATTAGTATGATATATGGGCAACCATGTGCATTTTTAGCTCTAATAACATTGCTCTCATGATTTTTTTCTGCTCTCATTTTCAAATAAGCATACCAATTTGAGAAATTGTCAAAAATACGAATAAATTTATATTAAGGGTTTTCATGCAAAGTGGCAGGCTTCTAATTTGGGCAATTAGTTATTTTTATCAGACAGGTTGTATGAACAGCCCTTAAAGTCGATTGTGCATTTGCAGCATATAAGTCAGCTGTGCGATCTGCCAGCGATGCGTTCCATTTAAACGGGGACGCTTTGCGGATTGTTTGCTTGTTTTCTGAAATTTTTAGAATTAAATCTTTATTAGTTTTGCTCAAATTATAACTTTTCCTTCAAAAAAGAAAACAGCTGATTGATCATATAAGTTTGCCACCTCGTTTGCTCACCTAAATCGAAGAGCAAATTTATCTGGTTTGTGCAAAAGCTTTTTCATACGAATTTTGACAGTTCATTTATAAGGCTGATAAACTTATAAGGTTTATACCATTTATAAGGGTATTGCCCATTTGCATGAAAACCCTTAATAATTAAATCATGGACTCAATTATATATAAGGTTGAGTAAGCTCAGAGCACATATCTGTCGGCGAATGTCAAAAACAGCTGTTTGGTGTTGTTATCTTTTACTTTGACATTCGTTTGACAGCGTTTTTGTTTAACAAGGTCACTTTAAAAAAGTAAACGTTTTCTTTGTTCCAAAAATTTTGGTGAATTGCGTACTTTTTCGGCATTTTGAAGCGGTAACAAAAACTTAAACTGCTAGAAAGTTGTTTACAAATTGTTTTAAACATCAATTTACCCAGCAGTCGTACGTATCGTTTCTTTAGTAATAATTCAGCGATGTTTTTGCTATCAACCATCGATACCTTTTTGTATGTAGCTTCATATATTTTTTAACATTGCATGTCATACGATAGCTATCGATGCTTTGGCGATACAATTAAACTACATAAAAAACACAAAAGTGTAGCTTTTTTGCTTCTATGGAAGGTGTGGGGGAGACAATATGCATCATTCTAAAATAAAAAAGATTTGTGGAGAAAACACAAATGCTATCATCACACAACCTAAATCAACAAAACAAAATCAATTTTTCTGACACCAAACAACCGAAAAATCTAAATTAAATCATTATTGCTGCTATCAAACAACTAAAGAATCGCATCGCAGCAAAATGCTTACTGATGCTTCCAAGTAAGTAAGTAAAATTTATTGAGACGTCAGATCTTTTACAATAGTACATATATAAAGTTTATTACAGTGAAGTTAATACATAGAATTTGTAAGAATTTATTCTATTACGATTTTGTGGAAGCAGCATTTAAAGAGAATAAAAGAAAATTAAGTTTGAATAATAAATGTTTGCTCAAGACATTTTAATTTAACATTGATGTGTTATCGAGATATAAATTAAGAGATGCTTAAAACTAATGGATTAAATAATTATGTACATTAAAATAAGAGAAACAAATAATAAAATAATAAAAATTATTTACATATGTACACTTAAATAAAAATTACGATAAGTCGGTTTTAGCCTCTGTGTATACCAGGGCTTGTTTTGATGAAAAATTCTGGCAAAAGCAATGTGGGGTGTATATCTAAATTTAAATCAATATTTTCGTTAATAATGCCAACAGGCGAAATATAATTCGTATTTGACCAGCTAAAATCTTTTTGTGACAGGTAAATCAAATTTATCAAATTGTTTTCAATGAAGGGTAGTTTGTTAATACATTTATTTAAGTGGAAAAGTAGGTATTTGCAAAGAGGTACAATGCGAGCTCTGTTATAAATATAAAAATTAGAGAATCTTTTGGTTGGCGATTCATAGTTACGATCGATGCAATATCGTAAAACTTTACGCTCAAGTTTTTCAAGTTTTTGCGCAATGGTAGGGGAGATTGTGAACCAAACCGGAAATCCGTACAATATAACCGAGCGAATGCTTATCTTGTAAATAAGTAACTTCGTATTGGTTGGCAAAAATTTGCTTTTTAGAAGGTTGGCAAATATAGCTAGAATTTTTTTGCATTTTTTGAAGATATTATTTGCATGGAAGTTAAATTTAAGGAGCTTATCAAAAGTTATACCCAAATATTTAATTTTATCTTTGAATGGTATATTAGTTCCGTTAAGTGAAAGTTTTAAGGATTTGCTCGATGGTACAGTGTTCCAGTGACACTTTCCAGATGGATTTCTGATACAAATGGCCTCAGATTTGGTTGCATTAATTTTAATACCCCAACCTTTGTAGAACTCATTAATTTTCACCAAGTGCGCCTGCACTAAACTCATGGCCTCATCCGGGGTGCTGCCGTGAGCATAGATAAGTGAGTCATCCGCGTAAAGAATGCCGGTTGAGTCGCTATTCACATGCGGAAAATCATATATAAAAGTGTTATATAAGTGGGGAGCCATGATTGCTCCTTGAGGGACACCACTTCCAACCGAGCCACACTGAGAGGAAACATTGTTTATGCAAACGTAAAACTTACGATTATTTAAGAAGCTGTGTAATAGTTTGACAAATGATGGGTCAAAACCAATTGAAATCAGTTTATAGATAATACCATTGTGATAGGCCTTATCGAACGCTTTCTCTATATCTAAAGACACTGCTACCGTACATCTCCGCTGTCTCAGGTTCAGTATTAAGTCATTTTCAAATTTAAGCAGGGCGTGTACAGTAGAGTGTTGTCGCTTAAAGCCGAACTGGAAGTCCGGAATGTATTGGACATTAACACCAAAATCAATCTTATCATGAAGTACCCGTTCGAAAAGTTTGCCGAGATTTGATAGTAAGGAGATAGGCCTAAAATTGTTAACCTCATAGCAATTAGCCTTTTTTCTTATAGGAATTATTTTGGCAATTTTCCACGAATTGGGAAAATAACCATTATTTATGCAGTTATTGAAAATAATCGCCAGAAAGTCAAAAACAATTTTTGGAGATTTCTTGATAATAAAGTTAGACAAAGCATCTGGGCCCGCAGATTTCTTAGAATTAAGTCCTTGAACATATGCACATATGCTATCAGAGGTTGTGAAATGAAGCGTGTCTGAGTTGGCTAAAGAGTTGAAGTCTGAATTGAACTTATAAATTGACGTCGGAAATGAGGCAAGAGTGGAACGAATGTGCGATTCTATATCGCCGATATCAGGTCTGTTCGGGGTCCTTCTTTCATATACCTTTTCTAAATGATTTTTTAAAAGATCAACCTTTTCAGAGTCATCAGTGATAATACAGTCATCTTGAATGATTTTCGAACAAGACTTTCCTTCACCTTTTTTAACCAAATTAAAGATTTGTTTATATGCGAGAGGTCCGGGTTTAATGTGTCTTAGCTTTTTGCCAAATTCGCGGGCTAGGTGTACTTGAACCTGATCCTTAATGATAATTTTAAGAAGGGAAATTTGTTTAGCGAGTAGATTGTATTCAGATGAAGTCCTGTTATAATTTGAGTTAAAGATTTTTTTAAGTCTTCTCTGCCATTGCTTTTTTATTTTGAACAATTTTTTAATGGAGTCTGGGAGTACAGTAAAATTTAAATTTTTCCTTTCAAATGTTTCGCAATGTGCGTCTTCGGTGGAATTAATAGCCATTGTAATTAGATCAATATAAGAGTCAATTTCTGAATTATGAAGGTTAACATTACTAGGAGGCAAATTGTTTTCGACCTTTGCTTCCAAAGCAGTTGTAAAGTCATTCCAGTTTGTATTTTTGAATGATTTGTAATAAATTGGTTGATTTAAAGAAAAGGTTGTACCATTAAGATCTAATTGAAGCAATAGAGGAAAGTGATCTGAAAAGGACGGGAGACTTGATATTGAGTAGTTTACATTGATATTATCAACTAAGTTAGTGGATAATACAAAATGATCAAGGTGGGAAGAGCCATTTGGGAATGAAGGGTCTGAATCACATATTCTTATAAAATCAACTGGGTGGGAGTCTAACCAGTTGTAGAAAGCATTTCCATTTAAATTATTAATATCATCATTCCAAGTGCGATGCTTTGCATTAAAGTCGCCGCCAATTATTATACCATAAAAATTAGAGGCGAAGGTTGCTATAGCTTCCAATCCGCTAATAAGGTCAACCGGCGAGTAATTGCAGGGAATGTAAATGGAGCCGATTAATAACTGCTTTGGCAGGCCATCGACTAACATACGCAAATTAATGAAAATATGAGGAAATAGAACATTTGATATAGTAACAATGGAATATTTAAGGCGACGGTTTAATACAATGGCTACTCCTTGTGAGCTATAATCCCTGAGGAAATTATAATTTTGAAGATAAATGTTGTTAAAGCTTGATAGATGGGTTTCCTGAAGGAAGCCGATATCAATGCGATTGTCTACCAGTGCCCTTTGTAGTTCTATTGCTCGGCTTTTATCCACCAAAGATCTGACGTTATACGTTATAAAATTTGACATATTATGATCCATATTTTTCCTTAACTTCTTTTAAGAGTGCTATGCACTCCTTTTTAATTTCGTCTTTAGACAAATGATTGACATTTCTTAAAAAATTTTCTATTCGTTCTTCAAGTGATTGCTGGTCGGGTTCAAGAATTTTTTGGGCAACTCTTAAAAATGTATCAATTATAGAGGGCTTGCCTAGAGTAGCAGGTTGATTTTGTCCGTGAAAATTATAGAAATTGCTTGCGTAGGATTTTCCCTCTACAACAAGCGATTGTTTTTTGATAGCTCGCTGAACATTAACGAGAGCCACCTGCTTTTTGTTTTTAGCCTCATTGATTAAGGTTTTTTTCCTTTCAGTGTATTCCTTGAAGGAAGGGCAACCCCTCCAATTAGCAGGATGACCATAATTGGCGCAATTAATGCAAAATGGATTTGTATTAGCATTTTTAATAAGTGAACACTCCCCTGGACCATGCGATTTATCGCATTTGACACAACAATACAACCTATTGCAGTTCTTGGCTATGTGGCCCCACTGCTGACAGCGCTTGCATTGCACCTCCTTGTGACGAGACTTAGGAGCCTCCCATGTAATTGTCTGGTGCATAATATTTTTAATTTTGGTAATGTCTTTGGGAACCTTTCCTGGTAGAAGGGTGACCAGAAAAAGGCCTGTATCAAAATTGTCTCTTAGAGAGTAGGGCGTTGTAAACTTTGAGACTTTGTCTACTGTATCAGGAGTAAAAACATTTAATTCTTGTTGAATTTCAGCGGTATCTGAAAGAAAATGTAGGCCCCGCAAAACCAGACTTATCTTTTTCTTTTGCTTTGGGGTGAAAGAGAACGAATCGATTTTTTTTTCTCTGAGAAGAGCCATCATTTCGTCATGGATTTGCGGGTCCCTCAGATAGAGCTTACTTTTATTTCGCGATTTATTAATTATTTTAAATTCTATTTTAGGCAATTTTTGATTTAGCTGGTCAATTAGGTGTTTTATATTAACTTTATATAAAATAATAGGTGGGCAAAATTTTTTGGTAATAATAGGATCATCTACATTGCTTTTGGCAGAACTTACCACTTGTTTTTTTGACGACTGCGTCATCTCAATTGAAATATCCGCCAAAGCTGCAAAACGATTACTGTTGAGCGAGTTAGACATATTGGGAATGTCCACTTGTATGAGTTCGCCAGCATTGGACCTCTTGGATCTCTTGTTGGTGATTGTGGTAAAGCCAGAATCCTCGAGCGACTGAGAAATCGACGAAGTGTGTTGTTGCGACCCCAATTGAGAAGAACACAGCATGTCTGTAGCAATAATATTGTCTTGGGTGTTGTTATTAAAATTGTTTTTAAGCAATGTTAATTGATGCGCCGCCAGAAGAGTACTCGGCGAATTTGGAATGTCCTGCTGCGACAAGATAATGTTGTTGCCCAGAATGCGGGGTGAATGGCAAGAAGTTGCGTCCATTGAAAACTCCCCAGGCAAGTCAGGTAAAACAGTTAATGCGGCACCACCAGCTACCGAGATATTTCTGTTGTTTTCACCGGGATCCAGGTGGTAATTTTGGAGATCGATGTGGTCCATATTTAATCAATTAATTGTTATTGTCAATAGCTGCTTTAATTTATATAATTTTTAACTAGGCGCACAATTTAAGTTTCGGCGCCAAAAGAAATTCGAGAAGTTTCTTTAACCTCAAAATCGTGCTTCCTGATGTGTGGTGAAGAGCAAGTTGAGATTTTTGGAATCTTATTTTCAATTATTTTTGCAAATCTATGAAATGTTTTAGTTCCAATTTGAAATGGAGGCGGCAGTAAGAATGTTTTCACAATTGCAATCAAGTTCATAAGCATTCAAAAGACAAATTAACAAGTCAATAAAAGATAACTTTTGCAGCCAAAGAAAAAACGATGCGACCATCACGAAGTATCAACGAACAATCCGATGCTTCCAAGTAGGTAAGAAAATCTCAAAGTAAACACTACTGCTATCACAATTCTTCTGCAAGAATCGGAATTACAAATTTGCACCCAACGCCTTTTAAATAAGTAACCACAATTATAAAAAGGATATTTTATTAGTAATTAAAATAATTCATAGCATTTATAACATATTTCAATTTTATAACATTTTTAAGTTGTTTTATCACAAAGCTAAAATTTGTTGAAGTATTTTCTTCGCAACATTTTTTTCAAAGGCTTTTTTGGTTTGATTCTAACAAGCTTCCAAAATTTTTAATAAAGTATCAAAAATATAAAATTCTCATCACTGATACCTCAAAGCTGCTTTAAAGAGCACTTTGGCATCGATGTTAATGTGATTCTCAAAGCAACGATATCCATTTTTGCTGCTTGGTAATATTAAAATTCAATAGTTTGACTTGTAGTCAGAAATTTAAATTTGATTGCTTGTCTTTTTTGTTTTACTTTGACATTTTACGATCCAAGTTTTGTCGTTGTATGAGAACAATTTCATTGTTACTTAACCTTATATATAATTGAATATTGATCCTGGTTAACAATTCTTAATTTGCCAAAATAGGGCTGTTAGTGTTGCTGTTTCCGTTCATCCATATGCTCTGCGTAGACAGAGTATTGCGGAAGATGTAGGGATGTGGCAAATGAATTGTTTTATCAGTGCCACAAGCACTTCTTCCTTTGTGGTAACCTCATTACTGTCTTTTATTTCAACTTATGTAATTTCGATAAGGATTTTGACTTCAGCATTGGATATTTTTACTATTTGAGGCAGGATCCGATAATTATTCAAGGTGCACAATAAGCTCTTCCTTTGTCGTTTTCTCTACGCCATGAACATTTAGCTGAGATCTTTGAACTGTGGTACAGCCTGTCTAAGAATATCGGCATATGAAATTTAACCCGTAGTTTTGATGACGATAGCATCCTTTTGGGATGGTCTCTTCGGATTTTTCGGTTTTTTTAATTTTTGCCAAACATTTGTCCACGCATTGTTCTGCCCCAGTTTTTCCCGAGGCTAGAAGGCACCTTTTCTGGTGACCGCAGTTCAGCTTTATTAACTGTGCGCTTTAGCAGTTCTTGATTCTGCAGTAGCACGGTCACAGCAGCTATTGGTTTGGGTCAAACTTTGCGTGCCCTTTTTCCGTACTCTACACTTTAGGTTGCTCTTTTGGTGGGTGTTATTGCGGTGATTTTGGATCTCGCTCCTCTCCTTTTGCTCCTTTTAGAGCAGATCCTGGCATGAAGCTGTCTTTCTTTTCTGTTTGCGTTTCCGCGTAGCAAATCTGCTGCACTAATATAAGGATTACTCCTTGTATAAGGAAGCAAGCTCATCAACTAGGTCTCTTAAGGGCTGGTAAATGCTTCTGCACAGTAAACAATTTGAGGGTAAATTTTATCTTTTTTATAAAATCTGTGTGGTATACACTTTTTTTATTCCAAATAATTTATAAATTTTATACCACTCAATATTATAAAAATAATAAAACAAATATAATTTAAAAATTTCATATGGATATCATATGTTAATCAAAATATATTCTGGTTCGAAAGAAAAAAATTCACCGAAATCGGGAAATTTAAAAATATAGTGGTTTCGATTGGTCTGACGAGAAAAATAGTCTGGAAAAATTTATATGATTTGATGGTATAAATTTTATAATATTTTTGGTTTAGATTTATATGTATACAAAATAGTATAAAATGTATGCTCATATTTTTTACTGTGTGCGGGGAAGAGCCATAATTTTTACGAGTTCCTTGATTTTTGCGGTAAGATTTGACGCAATATCCCATGTTTTGTAAGGTGTTGGATGATTCGGCTCGATTGACCTGTTCGACGATTTCTGGAGAAAAAAGACAACTCTAAGAGTTCTCTTAAAGCGGGCCTGAGTAGTAAAAACCGGGTGCTTTTTCTAATGTGACTGCTTGTATTGTTATCTGCTACATTGAGGTTTTATTTCTGGGGTCTCCTTCCCGTAGCATTTTATGCGTAGTGCCAGGCTGGTTTATTTGTTAGGGTATCCTTCTTTTTCAGGACTGCCACCCAATCTGGGACAACAGTGCCTTGGGTTTTTATTTAATTTGATTTCTTTTATTATACCACTGATTTTATTATAAAATTAATATTTATTTAGATAAATTGAATTTGAAAATTGTTCCTACTTTAATTTTTTTTTTATCATCCAGGCTAGGAAAAAACTCCTAGCCATAACAGACACAATTATTTCATCTCAGTTTTTCCAGAAGTTTTTAAAAAAAACTATAATAACTTTAAGCCTATGCTACTTACAGATATTCAAGAATAATTTTCAAAAACAGGAGTCTGTTTTGTAACTTTACTTTGTAACTTAACCTTTCCTGAGTTCTCTATAAAAATTTCATTCATAAACATTGGTATTCAGTTAAGCAAGTCAAAATTGGGTTATTTTGCTAAGCATTCGTTGCGTCATTCACCACATCTACAGCTATCTGAACACGTTTAAAAATTATTATTTTTATCAAATCGATTAATGTTTAAAATGCACCATTACCACATTTTCCTTTCGTCCTTTACAGTACGTGTTTTTATTATTTTTTTATATTTTTTTTTCATTCTACCTAACTTTACTCACATTGATAACTAGCATTGCTGAGGTACTATCAATTGTGCTATTTCTCTATTTTTAGCTAAAAAGCGTAAGTCACGCTCTTCCCATTACTTCACACAACTTCATCATTTAAACTGATAAAATTAGAGCGACGAGAACTCGCTGGAATAGCAGCAGTAGCAGTAACACCAGTAGAGACAGCAAAGCGAATTAGTCACAAAAATAAAAATGAGACGTTTTATCGTGACATGCTGATATGGAAAAGTAGCACAGACATAAAGTGTTCAGAAACACTACTGAAAAGCACACACAATCAGAAAAAACATGTGCGTTTTAGGGGGATTAAAAGGGGCTTCCTGCACGGAGAAAACTGTTTGCTAAATTTGTATTGTGGTTAAACAAAACTTGAACTTGACTTTCAGCCACTTCACATAATAAATTAGCAAATATTTGCTTGAATTAAATAGAAATTTGCTTTTGCAGTTTATAATAACTTGGAAAAATTTTGCTTGAATTTAATCAAAATTTTGCTTTTTCCTTAATAAATGAGGAGTGATTACAACTAAGCAATCTTTTTCTAAAATCACACCTTGATTGAGCAAAGTTTTGCTGATTTGCTTTTAAGCAAAACATTTGCTTGATTAAAGCAAAATAATTGTCTCCGTATGCATTTTTTATAAAAATACATGAGAAGTAGAATACCTTCATTTAAAAGTTATTATTAGTTTTATTTTTTTTAAATTTACATAGGTAGTAGTAGTAACCAATAATTCTTATAATAAAATTAAGAATAGTTTTTGAAAATATTAAATTTTCATTAATAAAATTAAATTTAAAAATATTAAATATTAAATACATATTTCGACACATACAAAATCATTGCCGAAATAATGTATTTAAAATGCACTTGCAAAACTTATTTTTTATACAAATAGTTCGCATAATAGATTTTTAAAATTTTGAACACTTTTTTATGTTATTTTCTAAACTTTTTGAAATTTTTTTTCGGAATTATAATAATTTTGATTAAGTTGAATAATTTTATGGTTATTAATCTTTAAAAATCACTTGTAATAAATAGAATTATAGCTTAAGATTTAATCTAATGTACAAGGCTTTACGAAATCCATGAATATGTAAACTACCCTTGTACAAGAAACAATCTATCTAATAGAAAAAAAATGTCCAATGCCATTTGGTTTAAATAATATAAAAAGATCAATAAACGTACTTCACGCTCCCAACATTTTGCAAAAGGATTAAATATAGTGCTGTTTTTAATGCATATCTTTTATATTTTTTTTATTTTATTTCCATACAAAAACTTTTGAAATTCAAATAACTTTATTCTTTGTATTTTTATCTTTAATTTCTTACAATATTTTTCCAGCTTTAATATGAATCAATGCAAGCACTCAAAACCTTTCCAACAATATCGTTTCAGTGAGGAGCGCATTAGAAATAATGAATTTGTATTTTAGTGAAAATAACTTGAAAAAATGCATGTAAAACAGCATTGCCTAAAAACCTACTGCAAGACTTTAAAATTTCCTGATACAGATTTTAAGAGGTTTTTCCGGCCTTTAATTTCTAACAGTTTATTTTCTCACTTACGGTTATCGTAACAGCCAAAATATTTTGGGAATCCTTATTAGAGCACGGCTAACTATTAGAGGGGTACAAATGGAACTCCCCCCCCCCGTACAATTCGAGGCACCTTTATACACATATATGAGAGAAATATAAAAAAGTTGACTTCAAAATGAAATGAAACAAATACTTACATATTTTAGTTTTGACAAAAAAAAATTTCATCAAAACCCCTCCAAGGGAAATCCTGGCTACGGCCCAGCTATACTAGGCTATTTTTTGTGGGGCTATGTGAAGTTTTTCGTGTACAGGGACAAGCCATCCACAATTGCAGCCCTGTAATACAATATTGCAGCTGCCATACCGATGAGATACCGGCCGAAATGCTGGAAAAAGTATGCCAAAATTGGAGCTTGGGGATAGACCACCTAAGGCATAGCCGCGGGCAACATTTACATAAAATAATCTTTAAAAAGTAAAAGGCAGGCATTAATGTATCGCTTCAAATAAATATTCCATTCACTTCTGCAAATTTTCTCTTTTATTTTGTAATTTTCAAAAACCAAAATTCTTCAAAAATCACCTTTTAGAACCTTGTGGAACATTTCTTATGAGTGTTTTGTACCTGGAAAAATTTGGTCCAACTTGAACTTTTTGTAATCTATTAGACAAAACATTTTATATGAGACTCACCACACTATCACTAAACCCAAAGAGAGACTTGAGCTTCAGACATAAATATTTGTGGATTACTTTGTTAAACGTTTTTCTTAAAAAATCTTATAAGCAAAGTAAGAATATTGAACCAGAGTCATATGCAGGCCGTAAATACAATATACCTGAATAATCTGCATTACACCCAGATTGATTGAGCTTAACTCATCAAAATTAGACGTTTAAACTCGGTTTAGGCAAAAAAGAAGAACATTATACAATAATTTAAGTCAATTTAGCTTCAACGAATGCTACAATATCTAGTTGAACTGAGCTTAAACGTCCAATTTTGGTGGGTTAGGCTATTTTTAATTTGACTAAAGTTTAAACTCGTTCTGAAAAATGGCCCTTAATGATATAATTATATGTGTTAGGATTATTTGAATTAATTTAATCGCAATGTCATCTTCAATAGTTGAATTTGATTTTATTTACATAACAAATTTTCCAATATCAAGTTCACTAACATGTGTAAATTTAAAGAGAATAGGAACATGGAGCTGTGTAGGGAAAATATTTGTTTGTGCTTAAATAGGAAGTTTTATCTAAGAAAAAATGGTTTAGTAAGTCAGGATCAATTTGGCATCCCGAGGTTATACTTAAACGTACTCCTAGTTTCTTAATATTATTCCACAGATTTCTAATAGGAAGGCAAATATTTAATTTGGTAGAGAAGTACATATCGGAACTTGGGCAGTCTGGTTAGATTGACAGTTGCATTTCAAGCTATTTTGTAAATTTCCCAATTAGCTGATGATGGGCTAATTTTTGAAAGTTATGGCATTAAGGATATCCTGTGAGAATCAAGAAAAAGATGAATTTTTCAATATTGTTGTGCGTATAGGAACATGCTTTTCAAACAAATATTTGAGAGGGCTGAAAAAAGAACTAAGTTAGTCATCCACAGTACTGAGAAGCCAGCAATCATTAAATGAGATCACAGATAATTCAAGAAGACAGGAGGAATAATTAATATTTTTGAAATCTCGACACGAAAACGAAATCACATAACGAGATAAGCCTTCATTTAATGAGTAAAAGATAAAGTCGTGACCAGATATGAAGAATATTTGGTCAAATAGAAAAATCGGCATGAGTCTGACACAATGAAATTCTCTAGTGGGCTGAGAGTAGTATTATTAGAAAACTGAGTGGGTACCGAAATAATTATTACAGATAGACCTACTAAAAATATTTTATCATTGATATGCATGATTTTGCATTGATTGCTGTATAAAATCATTATTTAAGAGGTTGATATTGAAATCACCACACACCAGAACTAAATCGTTATTCGGTATGACTATTCAGAGAACAATGGGTTCATAGGATGACATTTATTGGGATTATACTAGAGCCTACGGTCATAACCGGTCTTTAAAAAGGGTTTTTAAACGGTTTTTTTAAAAGGGTTGTTTTTGGTACTTTTTTGCAAATACGCAAAAAAAATAAAAATAAATACAAAAAATCCAATCTTCACTGGTCAACAGATGTAAAGACATTGTCGCGCGCATAGCTGTGTCGAGCTAGAGTAAAAATTGCCAAATTACCTTTTTTTGGAAAATTTCACTTTTTTAGATTTTTTATAAAATTATAAAATTTTTAAAAATTTCTTCGATTTTTATAAATTTTTTTGATTTTTTTAACTTTTTTTTCAGTTTTTTTTTAAATTTCAGTACTTTTCCAAAAACATGGATTTTTTTATATTTATTTCTAGTCTTTAGCATATTTTACCAAAAAGTACCAAAAAACATACTCTTTTGTATAAAGTACTAAAAACCGGTCTGACCGGGTAGATCGGACGACCGGTCGTCCGGTCGACCGTAAAGACCGGTCGATCGTAAAACCGGGTAATGGGGGGCTCTAGATTATACACACATGACACGATGATTTTAGTGCTATGATCAGAAACACAAATGTTTATATATTCAATATAAGTACCACTTAATTTACTTATAATTTTAGAATTCAGGTAAGATTTACAATAAACCTCATTTCCACCTAATTTCTTATATGATCTGTCATTTCTAAAAATATTATAATTGTTAATACTACAGCGTTGGCCCTAATAACTGTCGCATATGTTTGAAGTGCCCCTGTACCAAACTAAGCAAGCCTAAACATTATTCCGTTACAAATTGTAGTTATTAGTTTTGAAATTAAAAGTGTGCTTTGTTATTTCAATAGACTTCAAATAGGAAATTATGAGCGATGGAAGCACAAACAGAACATAAACAGAAATTGTATATGCAGGGTAAAAACCAAGTGATATTATTACGCCGCTGAAAAACCCGGATATTAACCGTAGATTTATGCAGCGCACTGTGGTTCGGCTAAAGAAAACTGGCAGTTTCAAAATATCTAGAAAGTATGGTCAAAAATGAAGCGTTAGAACTACTAACCTAGTGAAGAATGTTTGTGAACGAATAAGGAGAAATTATGCTGTTACTGGGAGAAAACTGAACCAATATCTAAATGTGAGTCGAAAAACTATTCGAAACATCTTCATAGGAAATTTAAAGATGAAGCCAAACAAAAAAAAAGAATTCACTACCGTAGGGAGCGCCAAAAGAAAATAAGAAGAGAAAGAAGCTTCCTACTCCTTCAGCGGCACGCAAGTTGCAATATTGTGTTTTCTAATGAGAAGAAGTTGTTCCTTCTGCAAAAAATGCACAACTCACAGAATGACCGCGTGTATGCTACGAATATGTGCGATATTCCAGCAGATAAAAAAGGCATTGAAAGATATCAAAACGTACCATATGTCATATTGGTGAGCCATATCCGCAAAAGTCAAGATTCCTCACCTTTTTATTGATAAAGGCATTAAAATCAATGCAAAATATAATTTGCATGAAGTGCTGATCAATTTTTTGCCTCCCATCCGAGCCTTTTGGAAATGAGAGATATTGCTTTCAGTAAGACTCTGCACCGGCTCACAAAGCAATAACTTTTCAGAGCTGGTGCAAAGAAAATGATTCCTATTTTATTATTATACTAGTATCTACTAGTAGATAATTCAAAACTCTACTCACCACACTCATAGAAACAAAGTAATAGAGAATGACGTCACTTTGATGTCAAATTCTCTACCAGAAGAAAAATAATCGGTAGAGAAGTGTTACAGAAACACGCTACAGTTAAGCTGCATTTAAGCTTCGGGCATTGAAGTGGACAAGATAAAGACCACCATGTTGTCTACACAACAGCTGAATTAAGGTTGTTTTATTTTCAATAATACCAAGAGACGATCTATTAGGTTCTTACATAAAGTATCACTAAAGGGATGAAATGTATAGGCAATGTACAATAACAATGATACAATAAACTAACAGCAGCATCAGCTTCCAAGATTTTATTACATCAATACTGGATATGCAAATACTATTAGAATGTTTTTTTCTTTCTTATATGAACAGTGCCACGATAAGTAAAAGCGTTGTAGATGTCTTTTGGCGCTTAAGAGCAATCGCAGCTAGTAGGATTTTACGGATGTCAGCAGCCAAGCTTTCATGAATGAAAACATTAGAGTCAGAATTAAGCCCAGCATCGTATTAACGACTGGCCTGGTTCGTTTGCAATGCTCTCCAAAAGCTTTTAGAGGGGTTGCGGAGAAAAGTATTTTATTTTTATGAGCAAGTTCGGATTATGTTATTTTGGTTTGACACGAAAAATGTCCCTAATTTTATACAAAAGTAAAGATGCCTCTAGGCAGATTTATTACGAGAATTTAAAACACATTCAATTTTATTACTCTCGTAGATCACTTTAAATTACTAATTTGCGAGAAATAAAAACGGTATTTAGATAGTCAAATGACTCCCGCCAAGTTAAAAAGTTAACTACGTCCTTGAAAACAATACTGCATAGATATTCTATTCATAGCTGTTCTTGATGTTCAGCCGCGACCTGTGAAAAATGTCAGTAATTCCTTGCATGAGCATTCCTACAATGTGCGTAATGTAAACGGAATCCTTGTGTGGGTTGTTAATATCTGATTACAACCATGAGAGGAGAGATAGAGGGAATTTATACGGTTTTCATTCTACGCGCCGATTCAATTAACAGATAAGTTTTTATTTAATAAATAAATGTGCAATGATAAGCGTGCTTAAAAATGTTGCCAAATCACTGACTTAGCACGAGAAAAGTAATAGCGATGATGTTGAGTAATATATGAGTATTAATTTAAATGGTATGTAAAGAACAAGCAATTTTTTAAGTGTTTCAAGGGTAAAAATAATCATGATATCTTAATGATAAAAATAAAGCACAAACATTTTCATATAAACATTTTTATAACTAAGAAAGTAAAAGTTAGAATAAAGAAGAATATTTACTTCACCTTAATCTAAAGGTAACCGTAAATATGAACAGCTAGTTAGGATATATTTACTACTTGACCGATGTTAAAATACCCCCACAGCCATTTTTTAGAGCATTCGAAGTTTTGAATAGTGTATTATTTTGATGACGTCACTTTTCTGAGGCATTGTTTTTATCTAAATTTTTAAAATAAAAACTTAGAGTACGTTTTCAATATTAAAGCTGATGTGTAAAATATAAAGTGCACACATTAGTTTTTGTAGAATTTATGAAGGACTAGCTGTACCCGACCTGTGTTGCGATGCCTATCAATCAACAAAAAGTGTGATTTGCTTTGTAAATAAGTAATTGAAAAATGAAATTCATAACCAACCTTTAAATCAAATTATTATACTGCATTATAGTGCATTTAATATCCAGTACTAGCTGCTATATCCGGTGCTACTCTGGAATGTATTTTGTGAAAGTTTTATTAAGGATTACATATTTATTTTCTGTAGAAGATTTGGTAGATTATGTTATAAAATGAAAAAAATATGTCTTATTACAAAAATATATATTAACTTTTTCGATGACCAGAAGCATATAAACTTAACATCCAAAATCTCTATGCATTTCTTAAAATTGAATTAAAACTTGCTGTAGTTAAAAAACAAACAGTCGGATAAAATTGATCAGTTGATGAGGATAGGGTAAGCGTAAAGAAGTTATTCTGAAAGACTTCGTATTTTTTAAAAATTATTAAAACAACATGCTATAAAATATTTCATTCGTCACAAAAATCAAAATGGGTCATTGCATTTTTTCAAAAGAAATAAAACAACAAATTTTGTGTCAAACTAAATGCAATTTTCAATTTTTTTATTATTTTTTCGACAAAAACCACTTCTAACCCGTTCTTTTTTTGGATGAAAAAGAAATATTTTTGACCTTTTTAAAAATAATTTATTTAAAAATAAACCCTTTGTTAAATAATTGTGATCTATTTAAATTTACATGAGCTTTAGATCAAGTAAGTTTTTGAAAACCTTTGGTTGTGAAAATAGCCACCTTTCAGTTAAAAACACTAGCTTCTAGCGAAGCAAAAATCGTTTCAATTCTATGGTGCATTTCGACAGACTCGTCGAACTCCAATGACGAAATGAATATCGAAATAAATAAGAAGCAATTAGAACAGATGGCAACTTTGGTAGAGTTGATGGTCTTGATCTATAAATAGCTTACTGCTTTAAAGTCATATGATTGACATAAATGGCCGATGAGAACATAATAATTCTTACGAATTTGTTCGAACATGTGTAGAATCATAAACGACTTTAACAGTGACTTTATAACAGCTTAATCAGAAGACTACTGAAGAGGAAATGTAGCGATTTCCGAAATGCTGAGGTCAGACGATGCTCGTTTGCTCGGCGAACACATGGCCGAGCAATGTGGTTGTTGTTGTATTCTCCAAAATTTTTGACAGTTTCGCATTGGAAGCAACAACAAAATTATCTGCTCGGCGAGCAAACGAGCATCGTCTGAACTCAGCAATACAGACTGTCTAGTCAGCTAATGTGGTATGTGGCTGACTGTCTAGTCAGCCTGGATGCATTCATTTATTATTTCGCTGCATAAATCCGGAAATAGGTCTTTAATTGATAGCTACCGTGGCATCGCAAAATGAAGCGCTTTGCCTAAACTTTTAGAGGCAATTGTTACATCACGACTATCGCATAACGTTAAATCTTTAATGTCTCCTTTCCAACATGGATTTCTTTCTGGAAAATCCACTGTTACTTACCTTCTTGAAATTACATTAAAAACTATAGAAAATTTTGGAAAAGGTATGCAGACTGATGTTATTTACACGGATTTTAGCAAAGCTTTTGACGTTGTAAATCACAAACTATTGATCTTAAAATTACATCTTGTTGGATTTCCTATACTATTGGTAAAGTGGATTGAATCTTACTTAAGCAATAGAACACAATCTGTTCTTTTTAAGCTCAAGAAATCACACGAGTTTCCTGTTACTTCAGGAGTACCTCAAGGAAGTTATCTTGGGCCCCTTCTGTTTCTACTTTTTATAAACGATTTGCCATCTGTCATAGTGCATTCTAGCATCTTTGCTAATGACGTCAAACTCTTCCTGTCTTTTAAAAATGATAATGACGCTGTATTTTTGCAAGCCGACATTGATCATCTTCATAACTGGTGTAAAACGAACCGTATGAACCTCAACATGAAGAAATGCAAGCATATGTCTTTCTCGCGCAAACCACCAATTTAATGTACCTTCAAAATTTGTGGTTATCCATTGGAGTCCTTAGATATTTTCAATGATCTTGGAGTTACAATGGATCCTAAAATACGCTTTAATATTCATGTAAATAAAATAATAAATAGAGCAAATAGTACTTTAGGATTTATTAAAAGATGGGCAAAAGAGTTTAATGATCCATTCATAACGAAAACCTTATTCACTTCCCTAGTGCGGCCCATCTTAGAATACGCTTCAGTTGTGTGGTGCCCACGATACGGTTGTTACATAGATGATATTGAATCAGTGCAGAAACAATTTCTTTTGTTTTGCCTAAGCAATCTTTATTGTAATACTGATTTTCACTTACCACCTTATGAATATCGGTTACAACTCTTAAAACTTACTTCTTTAAAAAATCGGTAAATGCTTGTTGGATTATAAAACTTTTACATGGTTATGTCAACAGTCCATATTTATTGAGTAAAATATATATTAATATTCCTCTTAGTCCTAGAAGATCTTTTTAGTTACTCCAAATGAACTTTTGTAGAACTAATTATTTGCAAAATGAATCTCTTAGAAGAGCTTGCGATGATTTTTATTTTGTGTCTAATGTTATATCCTTAAGTGAATACATAGACTCAATCAAACATAAAATTATAGATTACCTGCAGTACCGTCGTTGATTATGATTAAGTTGTCTCAAACATATATCTGATGTATCTGGTGATATTTGTATACACATTAATATAACAAATGGATGTGTATGAACATCTGAACAATCTGAATGGACCTAAGCCTGGGATCTTCAATTGCCTTATGAACTACGTTAGATCGATTTGTAGTATATTAATATGAGTGGCCGAAAAGACCTAGTTTGTCTTGATGCCTGCGTTCGCAACTGGTTTTCTTTGTTTTATGAAAATTGGTTTGGTGAATTTTACCTAGTTTGTCGAGTAACCACTCTGTCAATCCAGGATCCCTCCAGCTTCAGGAAGACAGAACGATATATATTATATATATACTTATTGCAGTGGTGTTTTATTGGGTATGAGACCTTGTTTGTCACACGACTCCACCGATGTCCGGTTACAAAAATTGTTGCTAACTTGACCTTGTTTGTCTTGAAAACGCAACCCTGCTAGGCTGTCTGATATTATCGATTTGACTTAACTTTTTTTTATTTTCTTATTTTTATACTGTAATAAAATTATATACTTTAAGCAATTTATTAAAACTTTCTAGTTTGTTAATAATACATGATTTCAATCAAAATCATACTTTATATTTTTGAATTGTATTAAATATCTTGTTTTATAATTTTAAATTTGCTATAAAAACCTTTTAAGGTTTAGCAATCAAATAAATAAATAAATAAATAAATACGCACGAAGTCAGTGCAGCTTTCTCCAGATTAGAAAGAGAGTCAAAGTCGAATGGGTCTTTCAGTAAATGCAGATTAGACGAAAAAATTAGTGACAACAAACAATCAGTCCCAGCGTCTGGGAGTCCACGTTACAGTTTACAATACCTCTTTCGAGGTTCTGAAGAATTTCGTCTATCTGGGATCCAGCATTAACTCAACCAACCACATCAGCATTGAGATCAAACGAAGATGAAGTCTTGCCAATAGGTGTTACTTTGGGCTCAGTAGGCAATGGAGTAGCAGAACCCTCTCTTGATGAGCGAAAATCGCGCTCTATAAATCACTCATCATGCCCATCCTACTTTATGCATCACAAACCTGGCAAACCTGACTTTGAGCAGTTCTGATGAAAATACTATAGGAGCCTTTGAGAGGAAGATCCTTCGTAAGATCAATGGTAGGGATGTAAACGATGCATCGATAGTATAGATATATCTTTTGAGCGATATATCGTCGATTCATCAGTCTGAAAAGTAAACACATCGACATCGTTCGCTGATTTTTTGCCGATTCACAATTTGACAACAGGAAATACTACAAAAAGCTAACACACAACACAAAAAATAAATATTCTGATGCATCTTCAATAGCAAATATAAGCGAAACAGAAGTGCAGATGTACCTTTCCGTCTCCTATTACCCCAATAAAAAAAGATGCGATCGAAATTCGGAATGACATAAAATCTCTATTTTCAAAACTTGAGAAGATTAGAATGCTATATCTGTACCCAGCGAACACTTGTTCTCAGAAACTGGAGCAACCATCACTCAAGTAGCGCAAAATACCTAGGTGTCATTCTGGATCCTAAGCTAAGCTGGAAAACTAACATCGAACAAAGGGTCAAGAAGGCCTGTATAGCCTTCTACGCCTGCAAGAAAACCTTTGGTAGAAAATGGGGTCTTCAACCTAAAATGCTCTTATGGCTATACACAGCAGTAGTGCGACCCATCTTGGCGTATGGTTCATTAGTATGGTGGCCTGCACTGAATAAAGCATACAACACAACTAAACTAGCTCGGATCCAGCGATCCGCATGCGTAGGTATCACGGGGGGTATCCGCTCATGCCCCACTGATGCACTTAATGTCCTGACACATTTACTCCCCATAGATTTACACATTAAGCTTACCGCAACAAACAGTGCAGTCAGACTCAGAGAGTCGTACAACTGGCGAAATAGACCATATGGACACAGCAACATTCTTAATCCGCTACCTCGGGAACTGCTTCCTGGAAAAACGGACTACGACACCCCCAAACTCGACTTCACGAAATCCTTTACAACCAAGTTTCCCACCAGGGTGGAATGGCGCAATGGGGGAATTGATCTAGCCTTCGATGTGTCCTTTTACACGGATGGCTCCAAGATGGAGTGCGGAGTGGGAGCGGGCATATACTCTGAGAAACTGGGGGTGGCGGACTCGTTTCGTCTACCAAACTCAGCCAGCGTCTTTCAGGCCGAGCTTTTTGCGATAATAGAAGCTTGTCGCACCTTAAGGAGAGCTAATACCAACCACCTTAACGCAGCTATTCTGACGGATAGCCAAGCTGCCGTTAAATCTTTAGCTGCGATCAGTACCAACTCCAAACTGGTAAGGCAGTGTAAGGATGAACTGGCCCGGCTAAGTCACCAACTTAGCATTACCATAATCTGGGTTCCCGGCCATAGGAACATTTATGGTAATGAAAAGGCGGATGAATTGGCCAGGCGGGGTTCTTCCCTTGACGTTTCCAGAGCGGAACCAGTCGAAGTTCCACTGAACACAGTCAAGGGAGGAATTCGTTCTTACTACTTAACCTTAGCCGGTCGTAGATGGAGAGAACTACCAACCTGCAGCACATCAAGAAAAATATGGCCCCTCTACAATATAGGCAGAACTCAACAGTTGCTATCAAAGCCCCGGAGCGACATAGCCAGATTAACGGCTATTATTACGGGTCACTGGTGCATCGGAGTTCATGCCGAGAGAATCGGATTACCTTTCAACACCCACTGTCGCAGCTGCGATGACCCAAATGAAAAAGAAACACTAACACACTTTCTGTGCACCTGCCCGGCCCTGGCCAGGTCCAGACTAGCAACGCTTGGCAGGCCCTTCCTCAGCAACCTAGAGGAACTCTCAACAACAAAAATCAACAATCTCCTAACGTTCATCAATCGCACCGGATGGTTATAACCTAGCAGTGCGCTGCCCAGTCAACCAACAGAAACACGAGGTTATGGTATCAAAACGGCTCACTAGAGCTACTTGGATCCTACTTGCATGTAGAATCACCATCTAAACCAACCAACCAACCATCACTCAAGAAAGAAACGGGCCTCTAGGGACGAGGTTATCTTAGCTTCTTTTCCTTAATTCAATTTCCAAATTGATAAACTCCAACAAATAAATGTTTTAAATTTATAAAATGGGAAAACATGTTTTCATTTTAAATAGATTTTATTTTGGTAGGTGTTTTATAGGTATAAGACACGAACCTGCTGGTGCAATCAAGTGATGCTAGCAAATTACCCGTGCTATAAAGGAAGGATAAGTATTGAAACAAAACTATCGAAGTTAGTTAGCTATAAAGTAAGGATAAGTATTGAAACAAACCTATGGAAGTTACCACCGAAAAACATCGCTTGACAGCATCGATGCTCATTTTTGCTAAGAAGCCTAATTTTGAGGTCAGCATATGAAAAAAAATCCTTTATTCACAAAACGGAAATAAAAAAGTTTACAAAAACGAATATGAAATTTTTTCACACAAAATTGAAAAAAAAAAAAACAATAATAAACTGTGTAAATAAAAAAACTTTGTCTTGTTTAAACAAAAAAAAACCCCGGTTTTTTAAGGTCGAAGGAAAAATGACAAAAAAGGAAATTTTTCATACAAAATACAGAAATTTTGTCGATCTCTTTTTTTAAATTTTGTTTTTTTAAATTTTTCGACGTCCATACATTGTAAGAAATTATTCTTTCTTTCATATTTTAAAATAGAGTGCAAGAAAAAAATATGTGATGTATAAAAATAATACTTATATTTTTCGACCACTATGCTAGGCCTAATACAAAAATGAAAACAGCGTAAAAACATCGATATAACGGTCTTATAAAAGATATTTTTAAACATCAATAATTGTCAACTGAACATCGATGTTTTAAAGAACGATGTTGCATCCCTAATCAATGCACCAATCTGCGTCAATGGCGAGTACTAAATATGGTGAAATGATTAACTGTACGATCTGTACACTTACATCGACAGAGTCATGCATTTTAAAATCGAGCGGATGACGACCGCATCTTCGTTAGAGAGATCAAGTAGAGGAAAACCTGACTAAAATTGGTACTTTCAACTGCCGCCAGCAAGTAAGGGACAAAAATGACTAGTGCACGTTTTTAGATGAGGCCAAGATCGACAAACGGTTGTAGCACCAACTAAGTAAATTACGTAATTGTCTTTAAAAAAATTTAAAAAGTTAGCATTTATTAGATAAAAAAATTGAATATTGTAGAGAACTCATTAGAGTTTAAAATAAATTTAAAATTTTAGAGATTGTTCAAACTTCCCAATTTTTTGCAAAAGATTACATTTTTGGAATCCACATCCCTCAAAATGTTGAGCACAAAAATTATTTAAAAAAATATGCAATTTAAAGATTTTTATTTACAGTTTTATTTTATGAATTGATTTGCTATTATGATGACTTCTTTTTTTCTAAGAGGTAGGTGGAGTTTTTGCGTTATCTTACCAAATTTAAAAAAAGTGAATAGTAAGGATTAAAACTTATTTGCACAATTTGAAGGCATTCATTAAATTTTTTTAAATTTAAGGAAATTCTACTTGTTTTAATACTTATGAAATGTAGGCGTAATTTTCATTCGATTTTGCACACCTCAAACTCATAATGCATATTTAGGGCTTATGTGCCAAATTTGCAGTCACAAAATTTTTTTTGTGGAATTGAAAGAGATTGTACCGTTTGGGTTAAGTCAAATTGTATGGAAGGTAGACGCGGTTTCGATTTGGCTCATTTTAGTACGTGACCTTTATTTTTCAAAAACAAACAAACGGCTATTTTCGTGATTACATACGGACATGGAGAAATCGACTGAGGACGTGATGCTGATCTAGAATATTTTTTCTTTACTATACCTGACTTGTGTGGGAGTATAAAAATTGTTAAACTTATTTGTTTGTGTAATTTACTCACATAAACATCTATTCAACCGACTCTAAAGCATTCGGTACAAAAAGTCTTTCTTGCTTAATGCTATTTTTTTAGAAAGCAACACTAAATCATTACCTTTTCATATCCTGGATTTCCTGTTGAAATTTTCGCAATTCATATTCATTTAATAGAATTCCCCGCACCAGATAAAATGCAATAAATTAATTAAAATATCAGCACCAATGACAATAACAACAAAAACAAAAGCACCACTGGCATTCAGAACCAACGGCATCAGCAGCAGCAGCGAAAAATGCAACAACACTTGTCAAGTCGCACAATTAAAAAAGTACAAAGTTGACAACACTGAAAGTTGATGGGTGAAAAAATAAGTGAGCAAAGCTGAAGGAGGTGTGCAGAGCAGCGCAGCATTTTAAAGCCCACAGAGTGTGTGCTACACAATATTTTTATTAAAGGAAAAAAAGGTATGGAATAAATAAAAATGTCATATAACAACAACAACAGCAACGATATGCCGGAAACATCCTTTTGACAGGAACGCAATTTTAAAGTTTTTTTCTTTCAGTTTTGTTTGTTTTTTGTTTGTTTTGTTTATACAAAACAATGAACGCAATGAACGTCAAAAGGATAATAAATTGTATTGCCTACAGACCTACGCACACATACAAGCATAGATAGAAAAACACAAACGCACAAAGCGCACACAGAAGCACAACAACAGGGAATTTTCACTTTTTTGCATATAATTCATTTAAGCCCTTTTTCAACACATACATCTTTCTATGGCTGACTATGTGTGTTTGTATGTGTTTGTGTGTGTGTGGGTGTCGTGTTTATGGAAAAGGTACCCGCGGTGCAGCCGAATCTGTTTGGTTTGCATTTTTTCGTTTATATTAGCCGCCAGTGTTTTGTTCCAATTCAATAGAAAAGGACTGAAAACAACAACATATTACAAACACTTAAAAGCCGACAGCAATTTTTTAATTGTGTGAATGTATGTGGGTTTTTGTATTAGTGTCGCTGAGCTTAACCCTTACTTAAATTGGGTTTTATGATTTGTTTTCTTTTTCGCTGTTTATTTACCCAAATTAAAGTGCTAAAAAATTTGGCTTTTAAATGCTTTAGTTTTAAAATGGAACAATGCAACAAAAAGCCATATTTTTCAAGTCTAATACCATATTTAATCATTGGGCTGAAAGATGGTGTTTAGCATTATATTCATATAATTAGAAATTGTTTAAAGGTATATAAATTAGAATGAAAGCCCAACCGAAATAGACGATTTGCTTCGTAACGAGTAAAATCGTAAGTGTTCTGTTAAATGCATTTTTTAATGTAAGTATTTAAACTGCACAAAAGTAACTTAACGAAACTGAACGAAACATTTCGACAAGACGTATTATTCCGTAAGAACCGTACTGTTAGCGGGTATGTCGTATATTTTGGTTTGGCCTAGACAGTGATTGCAAGAGTTTTTTATGAAAGTGGTGTTGATATAATCTGGAATAATGTTGCTATATATTTATAATTGTTTCGTTTAAAAATCTTTTTTAACTATTTTTGTTAAATCCATCATTATATACGTTGCGATTCATACAAACGTTAAGACACAGATTTTTACCTTAAAAAATGTAAAAATTTTTTATAGTTATATATGTTTAATTAAACTACAAAAATATATAAAATGTAGTTCAGGACCGTAAAAATCGAAAACTGAAAAAAAGTTAATTTATCTTTATATTATACGAGTACTTACACAAACTATTATATTAAAGGAAAGGAAACTCACGTATGTTTGTCAGCTGAGAGCTTGAGAACGGCAGGCTTTATAATTATTTTCCTATAGAATATCTATGATGCCCATTTGAAAGTTAAGCTATATAATTGTACAAATCATGATATAAATAATTAATTAAAATCATAAGAGCATAACCATACAATTTCTATATTCTTATTTTCAGCTAGAAACAAGCTTTCTTTTTTAATTTCTATTTGAGCAACATACAGAGCAAAGCTAACAAGATAGAAAAATTTGTTGCGTTGAAAAATTTATTTTTTCTTTTTCGCTGCGAGACAAAAGCTCTATTAACAAGCTCTTTTTATCACAGGTTTACAAATAAGGGTCAACTTTTGGACCAAAGAAGATGAATGTCCGCAGTTCGTTTCAGGTCAAGTTTTGGAGATATAGGCAAAAATGTGAAAAACAGCTGATTTCTGTTAGTTGGACTTTATCTTTCTAACGTATCTTTATATTGGATTGGAAATCTTAATATATAAAAAGCAAGCACGCTGCTCTGTGTCCAATATCTCTCAAACTGTTCAGCCTTAAAGTTTATACATAAAAGGAAAGCATGCTGCTCCGCACACAGTATTTCTCAAATTGTAATTATTTTTTGACAGTAAAGTAATTTTACAAGACACGCTGCTCTCAAAAGTGTTCAGCCTGAAAGTATGCACAAAAAATATATTTGATACTTACCAGTGACAATATTGGGTTTTTACAATAGTACGTTTTTCATCTAACTACCTCTTTTGTTCAGCCTTTTATAAAAAAGTTATGACGAATTTAATTAAATTCTTTTGAGTCGATTTGTGTCGATTATACTAAAAAATATAATTGTATCAGCCGCAAAACGACACCTGAGGTGCTACGTATATGAAAGTTGCAAGGTAAAGTTTTGTATGAATATGATTGCTATCAAACTCGACTTTTTGCACTTTTACACTTGAACTAAATTTTCAACACTGCTTCAATATGTAAAGTATTATTTAAAGTGGTACATTTGTGTTTTCCATAAATTAAGTGAAAAAAAATCAAGCTTTAAAAAAAGAAAAAAGTGCTTTCTCAACTCTCAAACCATCAATGGCATTGGCAAAAAGTAAAATGTTTACTAAAATTTCAAAGGTTGTCCATCTGACAAAAAATTAGTTTTTGGAATTGTATGGCAAGATAAAAAAACTAATAGGGGAGAAAATCTGCATAAAATGTGAAATTTTTGAAGGCCAATATTTTAAAAACTAAAAAGATGATGAATTTCAGTAAACAGAAATAGCTACGTCTAATATTACTTATTTAATCCCTTGAAAAGCGATTAAAATTGGCTGATGCGTTTAAAAGATGCGGTCCAATTAACAGAAAAAATAATTGGTGTGCATATTCTTGCCCATATCTCAATTACTTGACTTGATAGAAAACAGATTTGAACTTAGCACAAGAAAAAACATATGAAACAACTTTCGTCGATTTGATATAAAACATTTAACTGCGCAATCACAAAATCACTTTTCACTCAAGGTATGACGTGATTACGCAGGTGATTGTTTTAAATCAAATGGAGTTTGATATTTATAATTCAGAATGTGGGTGTAGGATTGAGGCGTGCATTGCAAAATTTACACATTTACAGAGAAATTAAGGCATTTAATATGCGGAAATGATCAATTTCGTATATTTTTAGTGTTTATTACTTGACTCTATAAGTAATATATAAATCCTATCTGTTAATTATGCATAAAAATAATAAACACTGGCAGCCATTTTTTTAAATTGGGTGAGAAAGAGAACCTACAGTTTTAATGCAGTATTGTTCTGCATTAGTGATAATTTCAAAATAATATTATGCATTGATTTTTATCCAAAGTAAGACTTTCATAAGGGCCACCAACCAGCGGTTTTTAATGCATCACTTTCAGCTTTATTCAATGATACAACATTTTTCATTGTGGATTGCGAGTACGATCAACTTCAAAACCATTAATTTCATACCGAATTTCATCGAAAATATATGAAACAAAGTTGTTCTTAAATTTCACTCCCGTTGCTGCCACATCTATTCCTCCTTCATGTTTTACAATAAAGCCATGAATGTAAATAATACTCTCACTTGGTAAGACAAAGAGATTTTGATTTTGAATTGGTATACGATTCTCATCATTATTGTTGAACTATTTTAAATATGGAGTTGATGCAAAACTAAATGTAATATTTTTGTTTCTTTTTAAGTATGTTTTTATTTTCTAACTGCTAGAATAGTTGTCAGGGGTGCTAAATAGTAGTGGTCAGGGATACTGCTACTTAAAAATGTACTGATACAGTACTGCTACTGATACAATACTGATAAATGTACTGATACAGTACTGGTACTGTACTGTACTGTACTGTTTTGTACTGTACTGTACTGTACTGTACTGTACTGTACTGATGCTGATAAATGTACTGATACAGTAATGATACTGATACTGGTTATTATATTTGATTTACTATAAAGTAAACGATTCAACCTCATAAAGTCAGCTCTTATATTATAGTAAGGGTATGAAGTGCCTTCTTAAAAATGATGTTGTTACTGTCTGTAGTTAAGACTAAGCAGTGTTTTTAGGCTATTATAAATGAGAACGTTTATTATATTTCATTTATAAGCTTCTTGCTGCTTTTAACTTCTTCGAATAATTTTATTTTACATCACATGTTTAAGAAATGCTTTTAGTTTTATGTCTTTGAATTAGATGCCCAAAAATGTGTTTCATCGTCTGAAGAATGCCATTTTCAGTCAGGCAAATAAAAATCACCCAACAATAAAATGTCGTCATTAACGTAAAGTAAATTTAAGATGTATTCTATGCAATCTACAAGGCTTACAAAGACTTCTACACTGCTCTAAGGAGGCACGTATGCATTAATAACATATACATTAGAACTGCAATGTACAACCTTAACGCATATAAGTTCGATATTAGCAGAGCAGGGAATATCAACAAAGGAACTAACTGTAACTGTAAGGAGTTCTTTACAGCTAAAAGGACACAACTACCAACTGCAGAACTATTTTCCTTGAGTCTGTTCTTCCTATACACTTGAAAACTATTGTAAAACAATTCTAAGTCAGCAACACCTTCGTTCAACCAAGTTTCAGTTAACGTGATAATATCTTCAGAAAAATTCTGAGTTAACAAAAAAATGTCTCACGTCTTTGAACGTAATCCCTTACATTTTGATAGTAAAAGGAAAGCCTTTTTAGTTTTTTGGGTCTGACTGGCGATATTGTTCTTCCTTTTAGAGCTTTATTTAGGCTTAAACTCAGAAACGAAGACATTACGAGTATCAGACCATAAATTAGAGCTCAGAACAGTTGCAAAATCTTCAGCAGCAACTGTGAGAATAAATGATGCGTTAAAAAATGTAACAATTTCTCTAAAATTGTTATTTAAAGCGTTAAGAATACCACCGAAAAGCTTAATTTTTGAGAAAACCTCATCTGGTGAAAGAACCCTACACGAAGCACAATACCAGCAAAGTCCTGATCGCGTTGATATTAAGTCGTCAAGACTCGACTTAGAGATCAAAGCACATGAAGTATGGAACAAACGCCCGATTTGCCAGAACAACTGAACATAGGGTTCAGAATGTTTTGACTTTTGCAAAGCTCGTTTAAAGAAAAAGCAGTAAATTTTTCAGAAAAACAGTAGGAGTATTGATTGACGCTTAATTGACAGCTCTTGTTAAAAGTCAATTAAATAATTCTATTTGAAATAGTTTTCACTTGGATTGTGCTTTTCCTTACTTTAAAACAAATATTATCAATTTGATATGAAAGTCAATATAAAGTGCGGATTGTGTAATTTAAAAATTGATAGACAAGATTTTGGAATTCTATGTAGCATTTGTAATAAGCACTTCCACGGAAAGTGCGCCAGAATTGATAAAAAAGAAGTCGATTATTATGAAAAGTGCAGTAAATGTGTAACTCAACGCAGAAAATCATCTCTTTATGATGCTTCAGTTCTCTCGTCTTCCAACATCAACGCCTCTTCTATGATTTCTACTCCTCCAACTGGATCTGGGCACATAATCGCCTTTTTTATGAGCCCAACTTTAACTAAAAGTGCTACTAATCAAACTAGAAATTGCAATAAGTGTATTGCACCATCTATCTCTGAACCTGTCACTCTAATGGACAATATCGAAGGTGATTAGAAGATCACGCTAAAAATGTTGTTCAGTGAGATCGTTGCTTTAAAAAATGTTGTCACCATGCACCAAAATAAAATTATAAATTTAGAAGAATGCAATGCGTCTCTTAATAATAAAGTTGCGTCATTGGAGACAGAGATAAATACATTGGAGCAACGGGAAAAACACTGCGTTAATGATATTGTGGGTATTCCTGATATTAACAAAACTAATGCCCAAGAGAAAGTAATCAATCAAATTACTGTCATCAGTTATCAAAGAGCAAATATGTACTACTGAAATTGTCAGTTGCTTCGTAAAAAATGTAAATGGGAACAAAAACAGAGATCAAAATATTTAGGGTATACACTTCACTTCGTAATTTTCCGGAATCGCAAATTTACGAAAATTTCTGTGCAATTGTTGTTGTTCTGGTTTTCCACAGATTGCTTAAATTTAATCATCTATTGAGTTGATGAAAAATAATCGTCGAAAATTTACGAAGAAAAGATGTGTTCAGTGCGCACAAGCAACTGTGTTGCATGAGAAAAAACAACATTCTGGAAGGTCTTCTTCAAAAATATTTCCTATAATTTAGTTTTTCACTTATTTTCTTAATTTTTCACAATTAAACGGCAACAACAAATGTTTCAATAAATTAACAGTTTGCGCGTTGTCAGTTTGACAAAAAATTTGGAAAAAAATTGAAAAGCAGTCGCTCACTTCAACTCGTCGTAAATTTGCGATTTCTGAAAAGAAACCATTAAGAAGAGTAGGAAGTTGTGGAAAGATCGTTTGGTGAGCTTGAGGCCCGGGATGGCCAGCCTCTTGCTCAGCCAAGCCTCCAAGCTACACGCTTGGGATCACAAGTAAATAGGGTTTTTTTTTTGACAATTTAAAATCCTAGCTTTCCAGAACTGACAGACCACCCCTAGTATACATAGGAAGCTTAGGGTACAGGATTAGGTACGTTTGGTGAAACCTGGGACGACCAGCCACGGCTAGCCAAGCTTCTCGACGATAAACTAACGTAACTAAAAACTCAACCTGGTTGGACATTAGAATACATCGATTGTAGGTATAAGTGATTGATAGGGCCAAGTTATTAACGCAATCAGCATAAGTAAAAAAATACATTTGGTGAGCCTGGAGGCCCGGAAAGGCCAGCCCCTTGCTCAGCCAAATATCCAGCTACTCGCTGAAGAAGAAATATAAGCTTTACACCACGCGAAGCACCACTTAACTTCGTTAACGGTGGTAAATGGAGGCCCGGGGAGGCCAGCCTCTGCTCGCCAACGACCGTAACCTTTCAACGCCGTTCATCGCCGTGAGTTCTTTAAATAGCCTAGGGAGTAGTCCAATCCGTTCGGTGAGCTTGTAGCCCGGGATGGCCAGCTTCTTGCTCAGTCGTACATCACAGTCAATCGCTGGACATACCGATGTAAAGCTAGCGACCAGAGAACTGCACAAGCCTGCTTAAAGTTCAAGCTTTTTCAAGTACTTAAATTCAAGCACGTATCCAATCTTGAAAAAGCAAGCTTTAGCCAGCTTGCAAAAATACCAAACAGATACAAGCCATATTCATGCTTGCTCGTTGGCTTGGCTTGTTTCGGCTTACTTTGTCGGGCGGAAAGTTGAAAAGCTTACAACGATCGGCAAAAGCTTGTAAGCTCGCAAGTATCCAAATTATTGAATTAAAGCAAGTATCCAAAAAATTCAATGAACTTCTTTAGAGAGAGCTTAAGCGTAATAGGACTTTTAAGGATTCTGTGGACTCCGTGGTGTGAAGTTTTAGGGTAAATGATTTTGAAGATGCTGTCAAACTTTAAAATTTAAGATGGCGGATAGAGTTGCCACCTAGATTTTTTTTATTTTTGCGAATTCTTGTAATTTTGAAATTCTGACAACGGATTTGATTTCAATATATTGTCACAGTTTTAAAATTTAAGATGGAGGTTAGGGTTGCCACCTAAATTTTTACCACAGTATTGCCACCTAATAATATGTACTTTTAAAAGTTTTAAACATCATTTATCAGTGTTAAGGGGTCGCTGATTTCGAAAGTCAGAATTTTAAATTTCAAGATGGTGGATAGGGTTGCCACCTTTTTTTTGTAGTTTTATGAATTCGGGGCTGGCAAAAAAAATGGTATACCAAAAATGGGTCGCTGACTCTGAATCCGTCGTCAGAATTTCAAAATTATAAAATTTTGAAATAATAGGGTTGCCACCTAATAATATATCTTTTCAAGAGTTTTAAACGTCATTTATTAGTGTTAAGGGGTCGCTGATTCGAATCTAAAGTCAGATTTTTAAAATTTGCCAACCCCGATTTTATAAAACTAAAAAAAAATTAAGGTGGCAACCCTATCCATCTTGAATTTTAAAAATCTGACCTTAGATTCGAAATCAGCGACCCCTTAACACTAATAAATGACGTTTTAAACTCTTGAAAAGATATATTATTAGGTGGCAACCCTATTATTTCAAAATTTTATAATTTTGAAATTCTGACGACGGATTCGGATTCAGCGACCCATTTTTGGTGTACCATTTTTTTTGCCAGCCCCGAATTCATAAAACTACAAAAAAATAAAGGTGGCAACCCTATCCACCATTTTTAATTTTAAAATTCTGACCTTAGATTCGAAATCAGCGACCCCTTAACACTGATAAATGATGTTTAAAACTTTTAAAAGTACATAATATTAGGTGGCAGTACTGTGGTAAAAATTTAGGTGGCAACCCTAACCTCCATCTTAAATTTTAAAACTTTGACAATATACTGAAATCAAATCCGTTGTCAGAATTTCAAAATTACAAGAATTCGCAAAAATAAAAAAAATCTAGGTGGCAACTCTATCCGCCATCTTAAATTTTAAAGTTTGACAGCATCTTCGAAATAATTTACCGTATAACTTCACACCACGGAGTCCACAGAATCCTTAAAAGTCCTATTACGCTTAAGCTCTCTCTAAAGAAGCTTATTGAATTTTTTGGATACTTGCTTTAATTCAATAATTTGGATACTTGCGAGCTTACAAGCTTTTGCCGAAGGCATCAAGCTTTCCATTACTTGAAACTTCGTGCCGTTCGCTTGTAAGGTTGAATAGGTGCAAGCTGTGCGTGGGCTTATTTATATTCAATTACAAGCTATGCTTGATTCAAAATTATCAAGCTCAAGCTAGCTTGAACTTGTATTTTAAGCAAGCGCTTGAAATAGACTTCAAGCAGGCTTGTGCAGTTCTCTGCTTGCGACGCTAGTGTGTAGGTTTTAATTAGGCAAATCCCTCAGTAAATAAAATCTAAACATGAAATTGATAAGCTAGGATTGGAATATGAGTAATCCAAATACTGAAGCTCTACTTCTCAGTTTTTGATATATGTAAACAAATAATGAATTTATATTGCTAAACTAGTGATATACATAACTGAATACTGCACTTAAATTGTTAAATTATTGAATATATGAATAAAACATGTTAGTCTAAGTATATATAAGGAGCACACGAAATTGTAATAATAAAGTGATTGTAATCGGAGATAAGTAGTGTATTGATTTGGTGTCTGTTTACAGACAAGAAGAAAAATAATTGCAACGGACCCTGGATCCAGCAAGCGCATCCTCGGCCGGAATTTAGGTCCTTACGCAGGGTTAAACACAATAGCAAATGCAAATTTGTCTGGATAAGAGATTCTACCGTTCTCGTCAGGAAAATGGAAGGTGACCACGTTATAAAAATTGTATCATTTGAGGATTTCAATAAGCTTGATACATCAAGTAATCATTGTAATAGCCAAAATTTTTGGTTTTCAGTTATTCATCAAAATATTCGCAGCATGCGATCTAACTTTGATTCATTTTACTCTCATCTGGCATCCTTAGATCATTTACCTGACCCTGTTTTTGTTTCTGAAATTTGGATATTTGAGGAAGAAATCATATCAATTAAAATTCTAAATTTTAGTTTTGAAGCAGCTTGTAATAATACATGTTCTGCCGGCAGCGTAGGAGTATTTTTTAAAAATGGCATAATAAGCCATGAAATAAAAAAGTACAATTTAAAAAGTGCAGATATAATTTGTTATAATTGCGTAATTTCGAGTGTTTTTTATAATTTTATTTGTGTGTATAGAATGCATAAATGTACAGTTAAAGTCTTCATTGAAGAATTTTTGGAATTTATGGTAAATCAAACATGCAAGAACGTTATATTAATGGGTGATTTCAACATCAACATTTTATCTGCTTCACCCGAAGTTGATATGTTCAAATCACTGCTGTCATCCTATAGTTTTGAATCATTGCTAACGCAACCAACTCGTTCAAACTCTTGCTTGGACCATATATATATATATACATAAGACTCCATAAAAGTACTTGCATTGGTTATAGGGCTGCTACTTACGACCTAAGATTTACTTATCTCGCTTTGACAACTATCCAACTACACTGTATTGTGTCCACAATTAAACAGCCTGAAACTATTGAGTTCAATTAAATTTATTTTAATGCTTTAAGAGATCAGTTAAATGTTGAGTGTTTGGAGGATGTTTTAACTGCGCAAGATCCATCAGTTGCTTTCAATCTGTTTCTCAAAAAACTACAATTTCATATTTACAATTGCACCCAAATCTTAAAGTAAAAATAAAAATTTATCATGTATTAAGCCATGATGACCATTACGTTATTGAAAAAAATTAAAAAGAAAAGACTAATTTGTGCACGTGTTAAGAGACAACCGAACAACTTAAGACTAAAGAGGTACTATGATAGATTGTGCATAGAGCTGAAGAATGAAAGTTCATTGTGTAGAAACAACTATTGTCAAGACCGTTTGATTGAATATGCTGGCAACTCCAAAAAATATGGCGTATTGTTAACGAAATTGTGAATAAAAATACTTCAACCGTCGATATCGAATTAACTAGAAATAACGCAAGACTATCTGATCCTTTGCAAGAACTGCTTCCAATTCACTTTTTAAGACAGCGGAGAGGAATTTTTCCCTCTAATGACATACTATGTAAAAAAAGCAATGTTTCCTGGTTACATACGGGAATGCTCACATTTCCTGGAGGGTAAGTGTTCAGTGAGGAGTATTTCCAGAAGCTCTTATATTCACATGTGTTCGTATTGTCCTCCGAAATTGTTTTGTTTTTTATATCTCCCTAGGTGGCGTTGTGGTCGATTTAAAAAATTATACTTATAAACCGATAAAAATCGACCACAGCGCCACCTAAAGGAATCTAAAAATAAGATTTTCAAAGGACCACACGAACGCCTGTTGTGATTATAAGGTGGATAGCTTCAGTGGTTCAGCCGTGATGGTCAAAAATACATACGCACCTACGTTAAGATTATACCTTGAATTTTGTGAATTTTTTTCTTTATGTATTGTTTACGATAAATTTTTGTATGAAAACGTATAAATGTGAGACCGGTTTTATGTTGAACCGAGTTTGAGGATTTCATTTCTGGCATCAGTTTTGATCTAGCTGTGCACATTTATATACAAAAATAGTTCCTAAAGAAAAAATTCCCAAAATTGAAGATGTGATAGGGTAAAGTGCACCCTTATCGCCCGCTTTTTTGTTTTTCTTTAATAACTTTCCATGCCCGATCCGAAAATCGCCCAGGCAACATAGGTTTGCAAATCGACCCAGCCTAATGGCTATACATATTTAAACTTCAGTATTAAATTAAATTGTTTTATATATGGGTCACCTATTTGAAATGATAACTTACATTGGGAAATTATTATTACATTGTAACTTATTATTAATTTCTTAAGTTTTGATATGAAATAAAAAATAATTTAAAAAAAAATATTCCATAGCGAAAAAATAAAGTTGATTATTAATATGTGAGCAAATATAATGTCCACTGAGGGCTAATGGGTTAATGTATTTACTATGTTACAGTTTGAAAGCAACTGCAACAATTCTCTGTGCTTAGTTTATACAAATAAACAAATAACGCACAAAGATAAACCCAAAAGGAGAAAGAAGAAGAATATATAAAACAGCAATTTAGCTATTAATGGCCGCATTCAGCGCAGACAACAGTTGGCAACATAACAAAAACTTGACGATACTCTGAGAACTAACTGTCAGATGCTGCAACTGAAGGCCCAACCAAAATAGACGAAACGAGATGATAGCAACTTGTCGAACGTCTGCTCTCGTTACGGATGTTTACGGATTTAACCCAAAATGAAACGAGTTGCTCAACTCGTCTGAATCAGTTGACAATCGAGTGTTATTTACTTATTTAATTTGTGCATTTTTTAATTTTTAATAAAGTTTTGTAAAAGATGAGTGACATATTGGTGAAATTGATGAAAATAAAATGAAAACGCACTCTGCACAGCTGTTGTTGACGAGTTGCTAAGCTAGCAGTTCGGTTCTTACGGATTAATAAAGGCCCAACCAAAATAGACGTTTTACTACTTAACGAGAAAAAACGTAAGTGTTCTGTAAAATACATATTAATTTTGTTACCCAAAATGAGCAAACGTAACTGAACGAAACTAAACGCAACAGTTTGACAATACGTATTATTCCGTAAGAACCGAACTGCTAGCGTAGCAACTCGTCAACAACAGCTGTGCAGAGTGCGTTTTTATTTTATTTTCATCAATTTGTTTCAATTTCGCCATATTTCACTCATTTTTCACAAATCTTTATTTACAATTACAAAGTGCACAATACATATAAATAAATAATACTCGATTGCCTACTGATCAGTTGTTTCAGACGAGTTGAGCAAATCGTTTCATTTTGGGTTAACTCCGTAAACATCGAGTGCAGACGTTCGTCAAAATGCTATCGTCTCGTTTCATCTATTTTGGTTGGGTCTTAAGTCTAGTCAAACTGTTTTATTGAGTTAGGTTCAGCTACGTTTGCTCATTTTGGGTAACTACAGTAAAATGTATTTAACCGAACACTTACGTTTTTGCTCGTTACGTAGCGAATCATCTATTTTGGTTGGGCCTTGACGCTGTTAAATTAACAAACACAGAAAGAACGCAGCAAATTTAAGTGACAAACTTTTGCAATTGAATTAAATTTACATAAAAATTAAATATAATTAAATTGAATCTAACTTCTGACGTGAAGAGTAACAACACATTCAGAGCAAACATCGCGCACTAAGGTAGCGCTACCATTACAGTTCACAACAGTTGTCTGCGATGAATGCGGCTAATGCATGCATGAACAACAAACAAAAGTTACAAAAATTATATATGCTACTAACTTTTAAAATATAACAAGGCATCACCTTATAAACACAAATGTATTTTATAATAAAATGTATTTTTTAAACACAAATTATTAATACAAACAAATTAAATTAATAAAACAAATAAACACAAATTGCATTAAATAATCAACACAAGAGAATACGACCGACACCTGCTAAAAGACGAGATCAACTGTTGTTCCGGCAACAAATCAAGCCTCACTTATGAAAACCGGAACTGCAATTAATGTTTCAAGAGAAGAGATTCCGACATTAATGTCGGATATTCGCGAATAGTGATGTACTGGAGAAGTGCTACTTAAAAACCAGCTTTTCGTAAACACATGACAAAAAATAGATTTTATTTAATACGCACTAATCTTAAGCTCAGTGTGAAGTAGAATTCGAATGACAAACTTAATAAAGTTGCATTGCATCGAAAGGAATCAAAATATTTTCCTTTTAAAATGGCCGGATGGGGGCTGTGTTCAATTGGCTTCGTCTATTTATGGTGACGAAGCCCAAAAAGAGGTCACCATATTTTATGTTGAACAAAAAAAAATCGTTATACCACAACCAAACGTTGTGGGTGTAAGTAACAAATATATGGGAGGTATATTAATTATTTCCGAACTTCCATTCGAACAAGAAAGTTGACATTCAGAGTTTTCAACCATTTCACCGACTTAGCAGTATGCAACTCTTGGTTGGAATATCGCAACGATAGCGATAGTAATAAGATAAGAAAAAAAAAGACCAAATGGATTTATTAGCATTGCGGAATGATGTATGTGATGGATTGCTAGCATTGTCATCAGCTCAAAATTTCTCTCGAAAACGAGGAAGACCCAGACTAGCTGAAGACATAGATCTTTCTGACAACTCATCAACTTCAAAGCCGAGGCTATCATACGAAAGGGCTCCTTCAGTTTCGATTCGTTTCAATGGCATTGAACATTGACAAGGTAGGAATATGCAAATCGAAGTCAAAAAAGGTCGAAAATCAACTTTTGCATGATAATTTTCGACTTTTGGCGGTCGACTTATAATATTGATAAAAGTCGATTGTCGAGTTTTTTTTTTGCAACTTTTTAATTTTATATGGAACAAAAACTTGACGATACTCTGAGGACTGTTCTTTTCTAAACTAATAAACGATATCGCTGTTTAAAAACAAATAAAGCTGCGTTGGCAACTCTTGATTCGATAAATGTACAACTTTAATTATACATTTTTGCGCGCGTTCTTTAGAAATCGGAATTAATTTCCAAGAAATTTATTTGTATGACCCCTAGCAGTGTTTGACAATAACTTGAAAAAGCTATTAAGTAAAACAAGCAAAGTAGTTTGTTAACAGTACAGGAAAGAATTAAAATCTAATCATAAAAATTTTGTTTTGGGCGTTTACGTTAATTCGGCGGTTAGGGCTAGATATTTTCTATACAAGAACTAAAATTGCAATTTGTAGTTTGTTTTGTTTTTTGTATTTTTTGTTTGTATACTGAAGGACTATGTTCAACCTTCAGCAAGTCTTGCAAGTTTAAGTTTAAGTGTTTTATGAAGTTTTCGCGCCTTATCTCTCTCCACACTCAATGAGAGAGTAACAATGAGAGCACTCTCTTTGACTAGATTAAAATAATGTAAATTGTTGCAGAAAACTTACTGAAGGTGGTCAGCAAATCCCGTAAATCATTTAAAGTACTTAAAAAAGTCGAAAAAAATTGAAAAGTCGACTTCCAAAAGACAAAAAGTCAACTTCAAGTCGAAAAAGTTACATTTTCAACAGTTGAAAAAGTCGAAGACGACTTTTGCTGGCAGTTGCACATCCCCAGTGCAAGGGTGCAAAGGTGCAAGAGATATTCTAGATGCTCTTGTTCAAAATGCAACGTCCATCTATGCACTCCAAATGGTGCCAGAAATTGTTTCAGAGTATACCATGAAAAATAAGATAAGTTATTGGTATATTTTCATATATAAATTGGTTTCCTTATTCCTGTTTTTAGGGGCAGATACAGAAGCAAACCTAATGATTGGCCTGGAAGTTGCGGTGAACTCCGTTTTGGTATAATTTTAAGGTTTTATATAAACAATAAAATTTTTCTTTTTACATTTTTATTAAATTCTGTGAATTATTAAGTTTAAAATATATATAATTAATTTCAAAAATTAAATTGCGGTGAACCTACTTCTTGTATAGTTTCAAGGTTTTATATGAGCAATAAAAGTTTCCTTTTTAATTTTTTTTTATTGAATTCTGTGAATTATCAATTTCAAAACAAATATATTTACTTAAATATTTAAATTATCTATATACTTTTTGAGGAATAGGTTTATGTTCGCTTAAACCCTTTTACAGCCAAAAACTTTTGGGAAGTAATCCATTTTTTTATGTTGATTCAGTTTAATGACGAATAAATTACGCCAAAATTTTGCAAAAATTACTAATTTTCTGCTCTTTGGGACACAAATGTCCCCATAGTCGTGAAAGGTTAATGTGTAACACAACATTAACTCACTTGAATTGTTGTTTATCAAAAACACGTAGATTTTTATATTTTTACACATAAAATCTTTAAAATTGCATGTAAAATCAAATTTTATGTTGGTATTTTTTTTCCTTGATATGGCATGATGTTCAAAAATCACTTAAGCAAACAAAATTAAAAAAAAACTACTTTGATTATTCATTGCGAAGGCTCAACCAACAACAAAGTGGAAAGGAACGATATTTAAAGTCAAAAACAAAAAAGAAGTACAGAAAGGGTTAAGCTATCTAAACAAAATACCAAAAAAGGTTAAAATTGGTCAATCCCTGGGACCTAAATTAATTTTTTTTACATAATTTTTATATGGGAGGTACACTCAAAAATTAACTGATCTTAACAAGACTTTGTCAGACGACTTACAATATAAAGAATTGATGCGCACTTAAAATGGTTGGAATCGGTTAGTTTTTTGGGGTACTTCCCTTAAACCTATATTCATTTTTTTTTTAATTTTATATATAAGGTACACACGAGCATTGACCGATCTTATTAAAACTTGATGAGAAGGTTAACACCATAAAGTTATTGATGTATACTCAACATGATTGAAATCAGTTAGTTAGTAAAGTGCCCCAACAACATTTCGCTATTTTTTTAAAAATATGATTTTCTTCGACCATTTTTCAAAACGGGATAACGCCTAGAGTAGGACGAAGTCGCATAAAATTTTATTCAATTCTTGAAGATAAATAGACATAAAATAACATATGTGAAAGTGTAAGAGGTGTTTTGATGTATTTTTTTTTTTTATTTGCTGCTAAAAACAGCAAATTTTTCAAAATATTTTTCTAATGTTTTTAATAGTTTCTACATCAATTGTTTTAAATGTTTATTAATATATAAAGCAAACCTTTTTTTATTGATACTACATTTAAAAATTTAAAAAGGAAATTACTTAATAAATTATTACACTATTATAATTATAATTACATAATAGTGTAAGAAATGTGCACACATCATTTCTTTTTCTTTAGATAATGCGTAAAATTTAAAATTCCACAAAAATTAAAATACAAAAAGTGTTGACTTTTAAGAGGTGTAGCTTACACAAAACTTATTATTTTGTAATGAAAATGTGGGTTCTTCTTAGTGAAAGTATTATCTATCTTATGATATACACGGGTTGGACTTTTTTGCATAAAGTTTTTTTTTATTTATTCCCACTGGTGGAATTCCATACTACTGTGCGTTGACCATAATAAGATGGTGCAGATTGTGTACATATTAAATGGAACACAAGTTAATTATAGCCTTAGTAATAAAATCCAGGCTTATCACCCACAAACTCTAAAAATAAACAAATATGATACAGCATCAGTAAGAATTGAGCTATTATGAATGAGTCAAGTGAGGCAATTTATACGAGTTGCCTTCAGGTCAAAGTGAATTATTATTTACGGTGTCTCACATAATTATGAATTTGATTACTCAATTGCTGGGTTTGTTTGGACTATTTGAGCTTTGACCTCACCAATGCAAATGTAAATGTTGTCAATGAGTACGCACACATATAAGAGGAATTCGGGCAAAGTGTTGATGTTTTGCACAAAATGGCTAAAGCATAAAAAGAACAGCATTGAGCTGTAATTAAGTCACTTTCAACTGAGTTACGAACCCAGTGGTAAATGTACATATGACGTAACCAGTTATTTCTTAAATACAATGTAGCTGCGAGGCCTCCAAAGCTGATTTACAATTCTCAATTACATTTGTTCAGACATTGATGGCTGCTAAAACATTGATGACTGCTACCTTACACAGTAAGCGACGATGGGAGTAGCTATGTACAAGATAGGAGAGAACAAACAATTGCGCACAAAATTTGAAAGAACAAAAACAATTGAACGAAAATCGTCTCTACTCCAAAAATACAACGAAAACGAAAAAGAACACACCGAATGAAGCAAACAAAGGCACAATAATTTTTACAATTTGATAATTTATTGCCTTCTATCGGGAATTTCAGAATTTATGTTGAATAACGCTCAGTTATTGTATTTGTTCTAGCTTAAACATAAAGATTAATAATTTTGAAAAACACTTTACTGCTAAGCTACCTGCTAGAAAACACGACGTTTCTCCACAGGCGAGTAAAGTCAAACTTTGTTTTGAACAATGAAAAGAAAATAATTTGAGCACAAACAAGATTTTTCACACCCCGCTTACAGTTCTACATTACAATGTCATCACCGACAAATTTTTACAAGCGGGAACAAATACATTAGAAACACAAACACTCACAAAGAGAGACAAACGCACACAACGAGGTGGTCAGCCAGATATCACAAAGATAGAAATGCAGACAAACAGTTGGAAACGTGGTGAGGATATTTCTATTAATAATACGAAGCAACCACTGGACAGACAAAGGGACTAAATATAATCATTCATATGTTAAAATGTCCTCTATGACTACGAGACGCTGAGAGCCGATGTACCAAAGGACTCAGTGTAGGATGTTTTTTGTGTGGGTGCGTTTGTGTAAGCGTTTGTATGTCTCTTAATCTCTGCGTTTGCTGGCTGACTGCTATTATTTAAACACATATTAAGAGTATCAACAAATATGCACGGACACACACATTCACACAAACAGACACACAGCCAGATAGACAGTGAGACAGATAGCAGTGACAATAAATCGTGGCTGCTCCGCACACTACAGTTCAGAGAAGCTGTTCGAAAAATCCTGTAAGGAAACACGCACACACACACTCACACACATAGCCTCAAGCTCACACCAGCATGTTGCGAATTTCCAGTCACGTACAAACTTTACCCGGAACTAACATGCTTCCTTCCGTTTCCGGTCTGTGTGGATATTAGTTAGTGCTGTTCCAGTACAAGTAGTTGTACTCATCATATTAGTTGTAGCAGTAGTAGATGTTGTTGTTGTTGTTGTTTTCACTGATCATCTGCAGCTGTTGTTGTTGTTGTTGGCTTTGTTGTTTTTGTTGTTGATGAGCGCAAATAAACGACGACAAGTTCAACGAGTGCCACACCAGATATGCTCATCACACAGGACACAAGGACACGCAGTCGGAGACATTTGAACAAGCACATATGCCAGACGCCCGCCTGTTGTAGATGTGAGTTTTGATATCATCCTTGGATTGCCGTTTGCCCGTGCTCGCCTCTCCCTTAACTCTGCTTATGCATATTGAAATAAACGTTTATAATATGCTTTAGCTAACAAATTTATAGTTGACGAAGAATTAACGCTTGCCAGCTCCGGCCAAAGTGTATCCACCATCCCAGTGACATGAGATGGTGAGATCGTGCGTGCGACATGAACAACGTTGAAGCCACTTAACTAATTCCAAGGCCAAACTCCGTCAAAGCAATCAAAAGTAAAGCAAAGCAAAGCTAAGCTAAGCAAGGCATAACAAATCAAAGTGTGCCAAATTGAATATTAAATCCAATGGTTGAGAATGCGCGTTGGGTGGCGAGACTGACTGGCAGGTTAAATGCTTGCTTAGCCAACTAATTTAATAATAGTTTGCATTAAGTGAAAAGGATATGCGTACTTATACGTGAGATCAAAGTTGAGCACAGAATTAGGATATTAAATGTGAGGATTTTAAAGGAGTTTTCAAAAAAGCTTAAGCAAAGATGATTTCAATGTTTAAGTAACCAATGTAGTGTGGAAACTTTAATTGCGTGCTCAGATTTTTTCAGATTGGCTCGTGTTTTGTAGAGAATTGTTATATTTTTTTAACTTTTATATAATTTTTTTCTCACATAAAAAATTATAAAAAGCATTTAATTGCAAGTTGGATAAAAAGCTCAATGTACTTCTTAAGAAACTGAAGCACATTTGTACTATGAAATAATATCTGTGGCGTTTTATAATAACATTTTAAGTCGACTCAAAGTAGATCTGAGTTATTGATGTAGCTGTGTTTTACGCATATATCAGTATAACAACACAATATTTGGAGCTTCTAGCATGACCGTAGCCAAAGTTATTACACAGAAAAAACAAATTTAATGAACAGCATACGTTAAAATCAATTCATTGATTTTAATGAAAAAATCATTGAATTTTAATGAATGGCTCATGGTTTTTAACGTACTGTTCATTGAAATCAATGAAGTTATATTCATTAAAAATGTCTAAATAAATATCACTGATTTGTTTTCATTATTTTAATGGACTTTTCATTGATATCAATGAAAAGTACATTGATTCCAGTTGTAAATCAAATTTTAACGAACCATACATTGATTTTTAATGAACAGTTCATTGAATTGAATGTTTAGGTCATTAAATGCAATGTATAGTTCATTAAATTCAATGTATAGATCATTGAATTCAATGTATAGTTCATTGAATTTAATGTATGGTTCATTGAATTTAATGTATAGTTCATTGAATTCAATGTATTGTTCATTGATTTCAATGTATAGTTTATTAAATTCAATGTATAGTTCATTAAATTCATTGTATAATTCATTAAATTCAATGTATAGTTTATTGAATTCAATGTATAGTTCACTAAAGTTGGCAGAAATTGAAGATTTACTAATTACAGTGGTAAGCTTAATTTTTCTCGAGGCTAAATAAATAAATAGTTATTTTTTTCAATTAATATTTTTCCAGACAGTACTGCTATGAAACTTCTTTGGAGCCTTCATGAGTATTTGGTGCCCACTCAAAAAGTATGCAGTAAGGACAACTTTGGAAGAAAAACTTTCCTAAAGCATACAATTACCAGTTCCCAAGAGGCATTCGTATTTGTTGGAAGCAGCATCCAGGAAGTCGAGGAGCATATTGAGTTTTTAAAAACTAAAGGCGAAAATATTCAACCATTAATCCTTGCTGTTGGAGAGAAGAACTTCTCCTCATTTCAACAATTTTATGTGTTCATGGATGGAGTAAAATTTCAATTTGCTAGTTTTATTAGAGCCGTAGATGTGTGCTTTAAAATTTTTCAATTATTTCAATTAAAATATCCTGCTGCATGCACTCTCGTGTGGGAGTTTATTGCCGTATATTTTTATAAATTTAAAAACTATTAAAAATCTTCGAAACTTTGTATATTAATTGACTCTTTAAAATAAAAAATATTGTTGAAATTGTAATTATTTCCTTATTTTAAAAATGTTTAGAGAGGTATTAACAAATAATTAGTCGAATTTAATGTATAGATCATTCATTCCAATGAACTAAATAGATTAAATTTAATGAATGTATAGTTTCTCATGTATAGTTGAACTATACATGAATTCAATAAACTATACAATGAACTATACATTGAATTCAATAAACTATACATTGAATTCAATGAACCTAACATTGAATTCAATGTAAAGTTCATTTGCAGTTGCAGTCATTAAATTAAATGAAAAAATGAAGTGTACATTGATATTCAAGGAACCATTCATTGAAAATCACTAAGTTTAATGAACTATTTATTAAATTATGAAGAAAATTCATTGAAATCAATGACCACAGTTCATTGGACCAAAATCAATGAATAATTCATTGAAATTAATGCACCTTTTCATTAATTTAATGTAGCTTTTTGGTTCAGTGTACCCAAAAACGAAACACCCTTTCATATAACTTGTATGGCGGTTGAAATCCTTAAAACAAGGTTTCTCGAAACGTGATTTTTAAACTTAAGATGTTATTATAAAACACTTCAGATATGTTTTTGATCATTGCAAAAATACTTAGAATTTGTCGATTTTGTGTCGTCATAAAAACATGATTGATTATAAAAGTAATTATTTAAATTTTAACAATCTATTATCGGAGTAAAACTAAATCAAAACGCAAACTTCAATAAAATCTAACTATTTAGCTCGGCTAAACACGGTAGAAACTTCATTTGTAGAAAACTTTAAATGTATAAACTGAAAATGTAGGTAAAAATCAATTGTTTTGCCTTCTAATTTTTTATTGTTAAATTATTTTACGAATTTCGTGGAATTAACTTTATGTCGCCAGTACCAACTTCGTTTTAGTAATGGGTAAATCGACTTCGAATATAATCGAAAATAATCGAAAACTTTCAAATAATCATTAAAATCGCATCGGTTGAAAATAATCGCGTCGGTAGAACTTAATTTTGTTTTGCAACGGATTGCAGAGGATTATAATAAAATAACACTAGTTTACAGTCCGAAAATGACCAGGACTTCTTTGTGAAATTCCTATTCCTTATGCTTTTTAAGCTAAAAAAAAATAAGAAAAGTTAAATTCGCTATAACTTTTTTATACACATTAACCTCACCTGAAGAAGGATTATGGAGATATGAATTATTATTTACAAAATTTATTTTTTTTTTCGTGAAAATCTGTTGTCGGAAACTTATTTAATCACCTGAAAAGTAAAGAATTTGGCAACATTTTTATTTTTTTTGTACAGCATAAATTTTTGCAAAACTTTCAAGTCTAAAATAAACAGAATCTATGCACAAATAAAAAATTTACAGACATTAAAGTGAGATCACCAATTTTTAATTTTTTATCAAATTTTTCATTTTATCTGCTTCTAATGAAAATTTTTGCAACCCATTAATAAAAAATTTGTTTTAAACCTCTAAACATTGCAAAACCGCATTTCATCGTCTTAATTTTTAAAAATGGATTAAATTTTTACTATATTCTTTGTTGTCATCCTTCTGAAATTCTTTTATAAGAAACCAGTTGCAGTCTCCCATCATTGCTGCATCCCAATATCCTTGGCATATTTTTTTAATATTTTTTTATTTGTTGATGAAATCTTTCACCATGTTTATCACTTACATGTCCAAGGTTTGGTGGACAGAAGTCCAAATGAGAGTGAAATGATGCTACACTTGTCTACAAGAGGATAATATTTAATGTTTGCTGCGATAATAATTTTAAGATTTGGGATTTAATTTTTAAAAATAAAGATGATAATGTACAAAGATGTAAGGATGTACAAATTATAATAGTACTACAAATTTAATCCAAAGCTTGACTTATAAAGTCAGCAACAATTTTTTAAAAATTTCGTTCGTGTAGGCAAGGCGCGTTATTGATCCCAAGCTCATATCAGAAAGCTGACTTTTCAAACGGGAGTTTTGCATTTTTTTCCCATTTTCTGCGAGAAAATAGTTGCTCGAAGGAGCTGCTGAATTACCTGCTGAAAACAAGCGTATATTATAAACTTTTTTAGGCATTTCAGGGAATCTTATCTTAAGTTGGTTTTCCAATGCTACCTTCCTTAGTATATTTAAAAAATTTCATATCTTGAAATTTAGATAGCGTTTCGAGGCAAGGAAAAATATTAAAATTGTACTCTCCAAGTTAACGATTCCAAAAAACAAATTTTTGACTGAACAACTGAATTGAATTGTTCATTTCATAGTTTAATTTTTTTTCACATTGAGATCAAGTTTAAAGAATAACTTTAAATCTTTATACTATAAGTTATTGTATAATATTATGTTTGATAGAAGTCGTATTAATATATTTAATTAAAAATATGTCGTTGGTTTTCTAGTATGAGCTTCTGCATTGCGAAAACTATAATTGCGCTTGTTGCGTCAGAGCCGCCTAAAATCAATGTTGCATCCTCAGTGATATAAAAAACCCGGCTTTTTATAACTTTAATCGTAAATACTTTCGTGAATATATCTAGTTACGTATCGAGTACGAGTCATAAAAAACAAAAAATTTTAGTAATCTTTTGACTTTAAAAATTTTGAGGAAAAAAAGTTTTTTTATTTTTTGTTACTTTAAGCAAAAAAAAAAGTCAAAATTTCCCTGATATTCTACAATGTGATAGGTTTTTATGGTACCTTCGAAAAAAAGTTATACAATTTAATCAATATTCGCCACATAGCTGATATATTGGCATACATATTACGTTGAATATTAAAGGCTGTACGTTTACCCAAAAGTTTAAACAAAAACAAACTAACAAAGAAATTTGTTAAAACCGCGCTGTAAGATGTAATTATACTTCAATGCAACATTTGTTTTTGTAGCTATGTCAAATAATAAAAACACTTTTAAGGAAAAATCGTCTTAATATGCAGAATGTGCAACACTGCTTCTTCATAACAGCATGCTCTCGCTCTCACGGTTTCAATACATCTACGCTCTTCATCCTCTCAAAATTTTCCGCTCCTCTTTTCACTTCACCCATTCACTTCGTGCACTTTCAGACGACAAAGTGCACGCCCTCTGTCGACGCACGGGCAAAAATTCTGGACGGCTCTACTTTAAAGTTTAATAAAGATAATTAAATCGGGCTTAAACCACAACTTTTTTTTTTAAATATTTGTTCTTATTACTACAAAAAAGTGTGTTTGAAATAAAATAGATTATAATTATTTTGTTTTTCAATAAATTCTTCAAATTTCATAACAAAGTGAAAGTGCAATACTAAGTCATATTAATGCTAATACATTGCTTTTTATACTCTATGTAAGAGGCGTGGGTGTTATAATATTACTCATACGCCATTTGCGCTAAATCATTTCTCGGCTCTAAAAGAACCCCTAATTTCTTAATATAACAACTACACACTATTGTCTGATTCATGAGCTATTATGGTAAAGAAAGAAAAATTTGAAAATCCGATTTGAATTTAAGTTATAAATATTTTTATTCAGAAAGCCAAAATGGTCCAAGGTACAATCAGGCATTGTACCTCGGGTCATGGTGTATTGTACCTTGAACCACAAAAAAAAATTTAATTAAAATAAGCAAGGATATTCTTGGATATTCAAGGGAAGCGACGCTTAGATCCGCAGGCTCTAAATATTTCTTCTATCGAAAAGTCGCTTTCAGCACTAAAGTCAGAGTTGTCGCATTGAGCAAGTGCCACAGAGAGCTTGCAATCCGCCTTAGATTTCCGTAATAATTTCTTTCTCGGCTTCGGAGTAGAGTTCTCAATATCTGAGGATGCGCTTGAGTTATTATCTCGGAGTTTCCTTTTGACAGTCTTAATTTTTGCCCGTTCTGATTTGATTTTGGTTTTTGTCTGCCATATTTCTTCTTTTTCAGGAGTATCTGTCAATATTCTGGTCCTTCCTTTCTTTCTGCCAGCTTTTGAGCATTTCCGGGCTGCTGCTTTTGGAAATGGCCGTATTACATGTGGCGGTGTAACTCCAGATTGCAATATCACTGAAAAACGGTTGCTGCTGAGAATCTTATGTGAAGCATAGTAATTATTACCTACCTTGATTTTCTGCGCAAGTTTCGATCGCTTCATTCTCTTGAAGTTGTGTTGCTGATGCATAATTCGAGTCCTTCACTGTAAAAAGGCAATTACCTTGATTTTGCGAGGGACTTTCTGGTGCTGTTACATGTTGATTTGCAGAGGGACGATCTGTCACATAAGCAGATAAAAATTCGTCTTCTCCAAAAATATTTTCGTTCAATGGACAAATTCCAGATAATTCAAATCCTTTTACAATATTTTGCGTATTAAATGATAATGTGTATGATTTACCAATTAATTCAGCAATATCATAAATGGTAATAGGTTTTCCTGGATTATTGAACATCCAATCATTTGCCACACTGTTATAGAATTTTTTGTATGGTCCAAAACAGATCTATCAAGCGGTTGGAGCTTATGTGATGTATGAGGTGGTAAAGTTAGAAGCATTACACCATTATTTTTAGCTGCATCAATAACTCGAAGTGAAATATGGCTGTCATGGTTGTCCATTATTAAAAGAACCATTTCTTCAGCGGACGGCTTTACATGTTTTACAAAATGATCAAAATATTTTGAAAACAACTCCTCGTTAACCCATCCCGATTGAGTTGCTGCGCCAATAGATCCAGAAGGTGCTCCTTTCATCATGTGTTCTTTGAAGTTCACTCGAGGAAAAATAAGCATCGGGGGTACATGGTTGCCAATTGCGTTAATTGCAGCGATCATCGTTACGTTGGAACCCCGCTCACCCGATGTCATGCTGCCTATTTGCCTTTCTCCCTTAGCAGCAAGTACCTTTGGTGGAACGTGAACGGTCGAATTTCCTGTTTCGTTGACATTATATATTTGGCTTGGGGAAAATTTATAGCGTCTTAGACACTCCTTGAGGTTTTCAAAAAAATCTCCGACATTTTTTTTGTTAAAGCTTGTCGATCGCGACATGCTGGTGGTTTCTGGTTTCCTCAACGATATGGTTGGGTTTCTTTTCAAAAATCCATTAAGCCATTCCTTACCAGCAGCAATATTTTCGACCCAGGTCTGAGGAAACTTCTTTTTGTTTTTTTCTGCAAACTGGTATGCAAGCTTCATGGACTCTTTTCCAGATAGCCCATAATGCAACTTTGCAGCAGTTTTAAGGTAGGTAGCCAACATTCCCTCCTCCTCGCTGTTGAATACTTTTTTATGACCAATTTTGGTCGTGTATTTGAACTATTTGTTTTCTGAAGCACGGTATGCTGCCAAATGGCGCAATAAAGTTGATTTTGATATTTTGTGCGATTTTGCAGCAGATGTAGCACTACAACCTCTTTGCACAACGTCGTCGACTGCTGCGGATAAGTCTGTTACCTTTATAGGACATCGATGGTGTCCAGTCTTACTTCTTGGCATGTTTCTATAATATATATAATAAAAGTTTCCTTTAAAATATTGTACCTTGGACCGGCCCAAGGTACATTCTAAGCATTGGTCCAAGGTACACGTCAGGCACACAATTTACATAATGTTCAAAACTTTATTTTGTTCGAATAAATCAAGTTTTCAAAGTAAAATAATTAAAGAATAAACCTTACCGATCTACTGTAATTGACTCTCAGCACTGAAAGATATCCGCGTTCGTATATATAAACTATGAAAAACTGCACAAAAATTTACGAACCACGTGCTAATTCCGTTGTTGATTAGCTGACGAGCAAATATGAACTAAAGCGGCACAATAACAGCATTGCCAATGTCAAAAAAATAAACAGAACGAATGGTAGTGCAACACTTTTTTGCTAGAGATGGTAAATATGAAAAAGTAGCCTTTGCCTTTGGACCAAGGTACAATCGGCCCAAGGTACATGCACTTCCCCTACACAAAAATAAGTTTTCATTATTTTACGATCTCTACGAAAAATTGCATCCAAAACTTATTTTCAATGGTGAATCGATATCAACAGTCAGGTTTTTTTTTTAAATTGTACCGTAAGATGGGCTTTAATGCAAAAGTAATCGAAAATATTGTAAATTATCGTTTTTTATTTTTATATTCGTTCACTCTTGTACGCAGTTCGATCTCTCACGAATCGAGATCTATGATTTTTTTTATAAAGTGTACCGTAATATGGGCTCCAGTACAAAAACACACGGTTTTCATAGAAAACCGCTATTTGGAGAACAAGGAATTTTTTGAAAAAATAAATATTTTCTTCATTATCTTTCCTTCCTATTTCATTTTTTAGCCAATTCATTTAACCTATTTCATTTAATTGTTCGATTTTTTTGATCGTTTGAATCCTTTTTTAACTTTTACAATAGGAACTCCAAATGTGTCCAACGTATATGCATTTCTTATGAAAGGAAATTAAAAAGGACTATTTTAATTTGAAAATTTTTACAACAATTTTCAGTATAGTTTTTTGCAAAAAGTGTTTTAAGTACACTTGAAATGAAACAAAACTTCAAATGCCAAACTTAATGAAACAAAAATGCCAAAGAAAACTAAAGTTGAACTTAGCCTTAGTCCTTCCTACGTTGGCGTAGAAAACTAACCCCCGTATTCATAAACCTGTTTTAGCGATAGTTATACAGTGAAAAACATTTTGTTATGCATAAACGTATGTTATCATCAACGTTCTAAGAGTATTTTAACGATCGTTAAAATCAATCTGAACATCGTTCCTACTCGTTCCTCGTCGTTGTTTTGTTCAATGGGGTTGATTCTTGCTCTATACATTTTTCGGCGCTTTGGAAAAGGATCCTCTTCTTCCACTAAAGTGCAGATAATCAAAATATTCAACATGTCCATTGCTTTTATATTTTTGTTTACTTTTCACTTCACTTTTTTTGCTTTTTTAATGCCTAACATAACTTGCCAAAATCAGCTATGGGTGTTGTTACGGTGGTCGTCATATGATCCCTGGTCTCTTTTTTCGTTTGATGAACTGTGTGACGAAAGTATGCTATGCTGGTGGTCATATGATGCCTAAGCACCAGTACACTTTATGCTACTTTTAGTATTTTTACAACCGACGTGTTGCTATTAAGCAGGTTTCATTACTGCTTTCATACATTTTATACTAAAAGTGTACTATTTTCGTGCCTAAACACAAATATTGTGAATAAGTTCACAACGCAACACTAGTTTGATCCCATGATTTCATATTTTTGTCAAATCATTTGGTGACCGTGGTGGTGAAAATTGACTCTCTTGCTCTCGTTCTCAAATTGTTAATATACATTGAAACAACAACAATGCATGACCATGATGAGCCTATGACCGCCACCGTAACAGGGCACTTTCTGGCGACAAAAAATCTGTTTTTCGTCAAGTTCTTTCGTTAAGCTGTCAGCTGATGAAGTGTTGCTTACTGTTTTTAAAAATTCCCATATTGCTTAAAATGCTCTTAAACTACATTTATGCATAAACAGCATTTTAAGGGATAGTTTGTGTTCTAACTAAAACAGTTTTTAACGAGTGCATAACAAATGTAATGAATACGGCCGTAAATTTTTTTAATTTTTATATATTAGCAAAATCATTTAATTTTGGGATCCAAGCTTACATGATTTTTATGTTATGCTAAGTGTAAACCGCAATCATGTTCCTTGTAATATCTCAATTAGAATTTTTTTTTAAATATTTAAAAAAATTCAATTCCTTATCTACACCTCAACGTGCATTTATGAAGTTTTTCTCAACGTAGGTCCACGGTTAGCTAAGGTTAAACTAGAGTACAACTTAAGTAATGTAGGTGAAACCGGGTCTTAATGACTTAATGATAAGAAGTTTCAATAATTAGAGATGGTTTAATGGGATACAACTTTAACTTTTTAGTGATTAATAATTCAACATGTAAAAAACACCTAAGAAGCATTTGCTATTGAACTGGTTGACTTTTAAGGACGTTTGAAGAAGTTTATTCCACACCTCTACTTTGTTAATAGGGAAAACAGTTAGATTGTTCTATAGTAAGTTGAAATTGCACTATTGCTAAAATGAGTACATGAGCTGAATTTGAAATAAAATTCTTAGACGGTAAGACGATGATGACAGGTTCGCCTTTATTACATTATTTATTCACTTTTTAAGGACTTGGCCAGCAATAAATAAACAGCAAAAATATAAAAACAACTCACAAATAAACAAAATCATTTGCATAAAAGCGCCATGTTACAAAGAGCTAAAAATAAAACAACGTATTAAATGACCAAATGACAGATGGATGCCATTAAGTATTCATGACAGATCTAAGTTGATTTGATGGCAATGTTCTGGAAATAGATTTTGGTAATAAATCAACGAGCTGGATAAGCAAAGCAAGATGCAGAATATTAAGAACAAATAAAAAAAAGGAAAAAATAAAGACACGTAAAAATTAGCGTGATGTTCGTTTTAAGAGAATAAAAAACAGAAATCTTATTTCATTAAAATAAAAAACATTATGCTGAAATTTTAAAAAAAAAAATGTAACAAAATTTAAATGTGGCACCACAAAAAATCGATTGTTCCATGAAATGAACTAAGGCTTCACCTGTAAACTAAAGCTGAAATCTAAAAAAATATCGATTAAATGATGAATTTTATCCATCAAATTCAAAGTTAAATAAAAACATATTCACTGTGCAAATTTTCAACATGTTGCTTTTTCCCGCTGGGGATGTTGGCACGCCTGTGAATACCAAAGTGTGAAATAGCCCCAGGCAAATTATTGCCAGAGTTAATTTATTCAAAAAGCTTTAAAAAAAAGAAATTAAATTTGCATTAAGCACAAAATAAAAGTGGATAGATTTTAGTTTATTGTCAAAATTTGGACGCAAGCGAAATATGGTAAAAATCTAAAACCATGTTGCTGTATTTACGCTCGATAAAATATTCGCGTTCCTTTTCGAGTGCGAGGAAATAATGGATGGAATTATGTGGGGGAAAAAGAAGAAGGAAATGCTTTCAAAAGCATTTGAGCGGGAAAATATTTTTCAAGAAATTATTTGTATCCAGGGACGTGTCGTGATTATTTTATAAGGGTGTTCAATACATTTGTTTCTATGCCCTGCAACTAAACAAACCAGGGCATATGAAGTTTCTACAAACGTTTGTAATGGCCAAAAGGACGTCTATTCTCAGTTTTCCAGAATCACGACGGGGACGTAATGGACTTTGATCCCATTTTTTAATTATTTTTTTGTGTTTATTTTTTTTATTTTTTTTGTTTTGTGAGTTTTTTAGTTTTATGTTTTTATTTAATTTTTTTTTTTAGTGTCGATTAAAAAATAAATGATTAAATTCTATTGATATGATAGTCCAATACGTCTTGTTTTTTAAAAAATCATCTAAGACTTTATCAAATATATGTTTATATTAATTTTTCATTTCTTTTAAAAATGATTTTTCGATTGAAATGTGCCAAATCAGAAAGTCTTTCTTCCAGCATCATATTACTGTAATAGTCTTTAATTCGTTTCAATGCAGAAAACGATCTTTTAACAGAACTGCTTGAAGTTGGAATCGTCAAAATTAAGCAGCTCAGTTGGAAAATTTCAGAAAATGTGTCCTTTAAGTCCAAATTAAGTTAAACAACTGGAATATCTTTAACGAGAATCGATTGAAATTGTGAACTTGAGAAAAACACGTTTAATTCATTTTTAAGTTTGATATTATGAAAAAATTGGCCATATAAAACTTTAATACTCTCGAAAGTTCCTTGAGGAAATTTTTTTCATAATAACTAAATTTCTTTGAATTTAGTAATTACAAAAATTGTAAATCTATTAAATTCTTAAATCTGATGCAAATTTTAGAAAATAAAGTGTCAATAATTTTAAAAAAACAGATCTCGGTGTCGCTGCTTAAATAATTCTATATCTTCACCTCGTTTTTGAATTGGATCGATAGTATCTTTAGCTGTATGAAAAATTTGTTGAAAATTTGTTCTATTATTTGATATATGTTTTTTAGATACTTCAATTTGTTCGCAACAATATTGAATGTCTAATGATTTAGTTTGAAGATTGTTATATCAAATGTCAGAAAATATATGATTGAAAATATTCAACATAAAAACTGTATTAAAAGTATTTAAAAATTGAAAAAAAATCCTCTTGCTTAAATGGCATCATTATCCCAAGTATCTAGATCATCGACCATTTCTTCAAATAAAATAATAAGATCAGAATGAAAGCAATGAACAATGTTTGATATTATGAAAAAATTGGCCATATAAAACTTTAATACTCTCGAAAGTTCCTTGAGGAAATTTTTTTCATAATAACTAAATTTCTTTGAATTTAGTAATTACAAAAATTGTTAATCTATTAAATTCTTAAATCTGATGCAAATTTTAGAAAATAAAGTGTCAATAATTTCAAAAAACAGATCTCGGTGTCGCAGCTTAAATAATTCTATATCTTCACCTCGTTTTAGAATTGGATCGATAGTATCTTTAGCTGTATGAAAAATTTGTTGAAAATTTGTTCTATTATTTGATATATGTTTTTTAGATACTTCAATTTGTTCGCAACAATATTGAATGTCTAATGATTTAGTTTGAAGATTGTTATATCAAGTGTCAGAAAATATATGATTGAAAATATTCAACATAAAAACTGTATTAAAAGTATTTAAAAATTGAAAAAAAATCCTCTTGCTTAAATGGCATCATTATCCCAAGTATCTAGATCATCGACCATTTCTTCAAATAAAATAATAAGATCAGAATGAAAGCAATGAACAATGTTTACAAGTCGGGAAGAGTAGTTCGATCTAGTTGGTGCAACTGTTGGTAGTCTATGTTTTACTATTTGATCCAAAAAGTACGCTATTTTCGTTGATTGAGAGAAAAATGCTATCCAGCTATATGCTAGTCCAGACAAACTAACAAAAAATATTTTTACATCTTCAATTAAATTCACAGACTGTGCAAGAACCAGATTAAGCACATGTGCATTGCAATGAATAAAAATAGCGTTTGGAAACTCCTTTTTTACCCTGGCTTGGGTGCCGTTTAAAACCCTAGACATAACAGCAGCGCCATCATACGTTTGAGCTATTAGCTTTGCCCCCAATTCTTAGTTTTTATTAAATAAATCAATTTTTTTTTAATAGTACTGGCAGTTCGATCATCATTTACATCCCAAAATTTATAAAACGTTTCTCTTGCTAAGCTTAGCCTCCACATATCGAAAAACAATAGATAATAGAGATTTTTTCTTAATATCCGTAGCTTCGTCAACCATTACATAAAGATATGTAGCATAATTTATTTCCTTGTCAATATTATTTAAAATAACTGCTGCAATAGAAGATATTAAATAGTTCTGAATTATATTGGACGTGCCCTTAAATACTGAAGCTGTATCGAAATAATTTTCTAATTTGGCATTATATTTTGCAATTAATTTTATCAATTCAATCTCATCATTTCCTCTAAAAGCCAATTCTTGACATCCCAAAAAGCATACTGAATCAATAAACCTTTCTAAAACTTAGCAATTTTCTGAAACTTGTTCATTATGTTTTAAAATTTAATATTTTTTTTTTTTTTTGTAAATCAGGTAACAAATCAATGCGAGTGTTTCCAAACGTTTTTAATACCACGCTATTATTGATATGTTTTTGGGAGGTTTGATGTTTTTTCATTGAGGCAGCTAATGATTTAAATTGCTGTAATCTGTTGTCCAAACAGTTGTTTCCTTTCCAGAAAAAAGTAAGCATGAAGAAAAAAATAAACGGCAACCACATAGCCTTGATTTTTCAGTATAATTAGCAGCTTGAAAATGTCTAAGGAAAGAAGTATTTTTCGTTGTGACTTTACAAATTTACTCTGGAAGAAGGGGCGTGGGCCTCCCAGTCTTTACTAAATCCTTTTTTTCTTCATGGCTTAGTCGCAAAAAAGGTTCCTCAATTATTTTTGCAGTAACGCATTTACATGCCATCGTTTTATATTAAAATCAATGTTGACTACCTTCTAGCAACGTGCAAAATCTTCTGTGTCCAACAAATTGAAAGCTCAATTGGAAGACAGTGACGCAACACAAGCACGAACCCCTTATAGCATAATAGTTTGCAGCACACGTCGTTTAGCGCATAGTTTAGTCTTAATTAAAAAATAAAATCGGTTAGTAAGAGAGTCAATAAATTTTTCCTTGTATCGATATCGCTCATTTCGTGCAAGACCGTTATTACTCAAAATTAATTATTTTTGAGTTATGTATAATCGCTATGAAAATCTCTGTAATATAGTGCAAGATTGGATTGATTTGCGTAAGAATAACAGTTTCAATCAGGAATAACAGTCGAGCTTGCACTATGGAAGCTAGAATAATTTCAAAAGTTAAAAAATTCTTCTGAAAAAATACAAATTTTGGATTGTCTTCGACAGTCTTGAACAAAATGAGCGATATTTTGAAAACTGACTCCATTTTTTTAATATTTTCAATATCTTATATTTTTTAATGTTTTTTTTTACTTTATATTCTAAGTATAAAAATAATAACTTTTTTTCTTCATCCTACATCATAAGCTTAACTTAATCCTCAATAAATTCCCTAAAATTTGATACCAAGAAGATATTGAAAGATGCAATGAAACACAATCATCGAGTTAAACAAAAAAATACCGCATGTAAATATTGGACAGCATTCGCATATTTTCTCAGCACACATGCCCCCATATAAAAACGCACTATAGTCCTCTGTTATGATAACAATTCATTTTTTCTATTTGAAGTTTTACTGCATTATTCTGTATCACGAACAAGCACACCAACGATGAGAAAGACACAAGAAGCAATACAATTTTGTATGGGAAAATGTATTGCTTCTCGTGTCTTTCTCATCGTTGGTGTGCTTGTTCGTGATACAGAATAATGCAGTTACACTTATTGGTGCGGAATATGTTGACAACATATTAAGGAACACATAAAAGCATGCAATCAAATTGTGACAATATAGTTATGTTAAAGTTAAAGGGTTGTTAAAGGGATCGATTCCCGCCGGCATCACAAAGATTTCTGATGAAGCCTTTAGCTAGGCCGAAATTGTAATAAAATCAGCTAGTGATGTTTTCCTTTTCATATTGAAAATGTTGTTGTTGTTGTTTTTTTGAAAAAAATTCGTTAGAGCAATTGTTTGTTCATAAAAAATTTTAATGCTAAAGCCTAGTGCTCTGTTCGTTTGCGTGAAATTTCTCTGGCAACATCTATTTATTTGTTGCATGAATTTTCTGACTTAAAGTTTGTTGCGAGGAATTTCTATGGCAACGTTTCTCAGAGAGACTCAGAGAAGAAGTTGGGAGATTTCATATGATATCTCTCTTTTCACTTCAAAATAAATAGGAAGTACAATTAAATTGTCGTGAAAGAAGGTTGCTCAGAAACATGTTGCGATAATTTCACGCAGCGGAACAGAGTACTGCTCTGACGAACATGTTGTGAAAATTTCCACGCATGTTTCGCAGTTGTCACTTTTTGTATGGAGATTTGAGTGGAATTTCACATGAAACTGAACAGAGGACTATGCTTAAAAACAAATTTTTCAACGTAGTACATTTGTATTATACAAAAATCAAGAGTATAAAAAATCAATCTTTCAAAAAAGGAAATAGTGCTTTCGGTCCTGTCGTAGGACAAGCTTTTATACTAGTATGCATATAAAACCGCTGAAATATGTGTTGAATATATATTACAATTAGTACACCCAAAAAAAATGTTATAACATTAAAAAAATTTGTGAGCCTATTTAAAAAAATCTTTTATTTTTGACTCCAAAACGATAGCTTTTTTAATGCAACAAGATAGGTGTTGTTAAATACAAAAAAAGAGAAAGAGCAAGCATCGTCAAACAAAGAAAAACCGTTCTTATTAAAGACAGTTTTGTAATTAGTAAAACAAAACATAAATATTTTTTGACAATAGGGAGAAAAATCACTATTAAAAAAGTAGTTATACAATGATTGACAACATTGTTTTTATATGAAAGATGTTTCTTTATTAATACAAAATAAGTATACAAAGAATATAACAAGGAGCACATCTTTATAATAACAAGCATGTTGTAACTCAGAGAAATGGCAAATCTTTATATTAAAGACATTTTTTTTATAACCAAAAATCAGGTAATATTAACGAAAATTTTAAAAAAAATTTAACAATTCTACTCTTTTTAATAATACAACAATATTTCTTTGGGTGTAGGTACTACATGCCTGTCACTGTCCAAAACATTTTATTACATGCAAAATAGATAATAGAAGCAGCAATGCTGCTTGTAAGCCACCTTTAACCCTTTCATGCGCAATGTTGCTTATAAACAACATTGTACTTACAGGCTTCTAAGTCCCGTTATTTTCATGCTTTTGACCAGTGTTGTGCTAACTTGCAGCTAATTGATTGTAGAACTAAGTCTACGCTATAAATAAATAAAGGTAAGAGATTTATATACAAAAATAAAACCATGAGAAAAGTGTTTAGTTTGTCCAATAAATACCCAACGATGCAAATAAGCAACACTATGTAACTAACGATCCCAGTCGCCAAGGACTTTACCATTTTTGTCAGTTTATATTTGAGGAAAGACTAACGCATATCTGACCTCAGAGAATGTGTATCCCCACCCATTTTAATTCGTGCATGAACGTCTTAAGAAGAAGCTACTAACAACAATTTTAAAAATTATATATTTAAATACTACAGAAAATGTAATCGAATTGCAACGAACACTGATGTATGCATCAATTATTTATTAATGCACTGAGATTTAAATAAAATAAACAACTTCTTGAGTTAGATGATAAAAAGCTTTATTAATCCAATAAATAAAATTACCTTTAAGACTATTGTTGAATTTATGTAATACTAATACCATTTTACAATAATACGTTTATTTCTTCATTTTTCACTTTTATTTTCTTATGGATATCACAATTATAATTTACGTCTCTTACATTTTTTCTGTGCATACTTTCAGGCTGAACATTTTTGAGAATAGAGTGTCTTGTAAAATTACTTTACTCTCAAAAAATAATTACAATTTGAGAAATACTGTGTGCGCAAGCATGCTTGCCTTTTATATATTAAGATGTGTATACTGAACAGTTTGAGAGATATTGAACACGGAGCAGAGTGCTTGCCTTTTATATATTCAGATTCATTAAACTTTTTCGCATGCTCACGTCACCAAAATAATACAACATACAAGACTTCGAATAAACTAAAATACGGCCGTGGGGTATTTTAACTTCGGTCTAGTCGAAGATATTTCCTTACTAGTTTTCACAACAAATCGTTATTTTATTTAATTGAACATATGTATTTCCAAATATATGTAATAAATCTTACCCTGCAAACATTTGGAAGACGATTGGAAGATAAGTTGATTTGGCGAAGTTGATTGCCCAAGCGATGAATGGGCGATTCAAGAAAAATCTTTAAAATCTTCCTTCGCTCATTCCGGCGATCGTTGCAATATTGTCGATTGTTGGAATATGAAGCAAGCTATTCTGTATATTTTTCTACTAAAAATAATCATCGAAGAATTAAAAAAAATGTAATGTATTTAATTGCCGCATAGAAATTGAAAATATTCAAATCAGCACAATTTTCGGTAATGATTTATTTTTTACCCGATTTGACAAACAATATCCGCTATAAAGCAACTTGAAGCGTTCAACAAAGACGCTTCGCAACAAATCGCTGAGGAACCCTAAAAGCGATTCGTGTACCACTTTTGTCGGCGAATCGCTTAAGACTCCTTTTGTCGATTCATGTGCGACTTTTCCCGCGAATTGCTAAGGACTTCTCTTGGCGATTCGTTTTAGACTCTTTCCAGCGAATTGGTTACGAACCTTTTAGGCGCTTCGTACGCGAATCTTGCAGAAGAATCGTTTAAGACTTTGGCGGTTTGTTAGCGACTCTTCCCAGCGAATCGCTTACGAACTCTTTAGGCGATTTGTTCACGAATCTTCCCGGTGAATCGCTTTTATGGCCTCAGCTGCTTACAGCCGGCGATACCCGGATGACTCCCAAATGAGCTCGCTGACGATTGTCTCATCTTCCAAGCGATTCGCTGGCGGCTTTCAGGCTATTGAAAATGTTTGCAGGGTGTTATTATATAAAATACAGTGTATCCAAAAAGTTTATATACACATATATTTCTTCGCTTAATTCATTCTCAAATGTGATTAAACTAAAATAAATTGACAAAAAACTTTACATGCAGATTTTTTAGTAAGTATTGTTGTTGCTAATATACCGGTAATTGTTGTTTCTTATTTACACTTTTCGTTGATCATAAATAGAACCATCTCATCTCATATATATATTACGCAAACGCAAATTTTGTCCGGCGTAAAGCTTTTTAAGTACAGGGTCCGCCAAATAACTTTTTTTTTTGAAAATTCTATAAAAAAAACTACTAGATATTTTCTCAAATTTTTTTTTTTATTTAAAAGTACTTTTTTAAAAGTACTTTCCAGTTAATAACGGAAAATAATTTCATTCAAATGGCTGCCTCGGCTGGCCATGCAGTAGCCTACACGATCGGTCCAATTTTTAAGCACATTATCGATTGTGTGCAGCTGTATTTCACCAATGGCTTCACGAATATTGTCTTTTAAAGCGTCAATTGTCTCTGGTTTGTTGGCGTAACATTTACCTTTGAGGGCACCCCACAAATAATAGTCCAACGGTGTCAAATCTCAGGTCCGAGGTGGCCAAACGACATCAGCTCTGCGGCTGATAATGCGATCTTCAAAAACAAGGCGCAAAACATCGAGTGTAGCTTCGGCTGTGTGGCATGTAGCGCCATCCTTCAATTTTTGTGAACAAAAATTCGTTCAACATGGCCCGATAACGATCGCAAAATAAAAATGGCAAAATTATGCCTCTGGACCAAAATCCGTACCAAACAGTGACTCGTTTTGGGTGCAGCGGCTTTTCAATGTATGCGTGCGGGTTTTCTGTGCTCCAAATGCGACAATTTTGCTTGTTTACATACCCGCCAAGATCAAAATAAGCTTTCTCTGAAAAGATGATTTTTTTTGGCAAAATCGGCATCTTCTGTAAGTCGATCGCAAGCCCACTTAGCGAAGCGAAAACGCATTGGATGGTCAGTTGGCTTCAACTCCTGAACCAATTGGTCTTTGTATGGCGTCATACCAAGGTCTTTATGCAAACTTCGTCTCAATGATGTCTCCGAAATGTTCAATTGTTGAGAACGACGGTGAATTGATCTTGATGGCGCTTCACGCACACTTTCTGCCACAGCAGCAATATTCTCGGGTGTACGCACTGCTTTTGACTTTTCACGCTTTAGTTTATCGTTGAGGATGCCAGTTTCTTTCACTTTTTTCACAAGATAATGAACATACGGAGCTGACGGTGCTTCACTTCTTCCAAAATCCGTACGCAATTTTCGCACACATTCTGCAACATTACCATGATTTTCAAAGTAATGTCGCAATATTTCCCAGCGTTGTTCAAGCGTATACACAACCATATTCGTTCAGCGGAAGGATAAAACTAATTATCTGTCAAATCAGACATGAGCTAAGTGTTACCATTCACGAAATAAGCACTAGTTGAAAAAAAAACGTTAGATGGCGGACCCTGTACAAGTCTAATCTTAATAAATTTAGTATTGTTTGGTAGATTTAGACCTGAAGATGTACAAACTGAACTTTTATTTCTTAAAAGTTTATGTTTTTTAAGTTATAGCGGGTTAAAGTTTGCATATAATTGTTTTTATGTTACATTATCTCTTCTTAATTACAGCATATGCCTAAGAAGATGTGAGATATTTAGCGCAACCAATCGGCTAATAGCTATGAAACTGTTATACTGACGAATAATCTTTTATAATTTCACAGCTAAAACTGTGAATTGATGTATTCAATATCAAAGTGATACTGGAATGATTTCTTACAGTTGAAAAAAAAATTCTTAACTGTTGGTCGGAAAATTTTTTAATTTTTAAAAATTTACGCAAAAATTTGATAAGAAATACCGCGTAGATTGCAAAAAGGCCAAAATTAATTTCATTCCAATTTTGATCAGTTGTAAATCTATTCAATAGCTTAAAATAAAATCTAGGTATTTTTGATTTTGGCGTTTTAACGCCGCACGGGCTTACTAGTTGTAATGATTAGCATATTTTGGAGTTCAGTTGCTCATCTCAACTCATTAATCTTCAATTCAAAGTGCGAAGAACATAGCAAGGATAGATCGCGGTAAGGAAATTTCATTAGAAATGTGTAAATTGATACTCAAACTGTATTTGGAAAATAAATCATTGCGGGAAATCGGCAAAAAAAATTGCAAAATCCCATGATAGTATGCAAACTGCGATAAAATCGTTCACAAAAAACGGCAATTTTCAGACAAAGCAACTATCGGGAAGACCGAAGATTTTATCGTCACGGGAAGAAAGCGACGTTGTAGTAACCGTTTGAGAAAATCCAAAAATTAACATACTGCACAGTGCTGGGTATCATGGTCGCGTGGCACAAATTCAACAAAACAAAGTAATTGCATTTTTCTAAGCAGCACCTAGAAAAGCCGGATTCATTTTGGAAAAATTTAGTGTTTAGCGATGAATCAAAGAGCAATATATTTGGTTCGGATAAAACTGAAAAATCATGGAAAAAGGTCAATACAGAGATGAAAAAAAAATAATTTAATACTATCAGTAAAGCATGATGGTGGCAATGTTATGGTTTGGGGTTGTATGGCTATATCCGTAAAAATACATTTCCATTGAACCCAAGAATATAGACATCGGTTGAGAATTCGCTGAATGGCGGCAAATTTAACTTTTTTTTATCGTAAAAAACTGATTCCCATGCAAAATCTGCTACAATACAAAATGCTTCCATTTCGTCAAACATAAGCCTATTTTGCTCATCTATATCTTATTGGAAAGGCAACCATAACCAGCATGTTTCAAAACAGAATTTTGAAAAATGAAACCAACTATGGACCGATTTTTTTTCAAGTGCACAGTGGGGCAGTACGTATATTTCAAATTAAGAATAGTGGTACACTAAATGTTATTTTTTCATGCAAGACCCGCGTCTATCTTTAATTCGGTGTTAAAAACCAACAAATATCCGCAATATATTATTGTAAATTTTTTTATAGCAGTCTTTAATTAAACGAGCACACATTTAATGCAGCACATATTCGGTGCCCATGACTCATTTTGATTGATATCAAGCGCGAAATAGAATTTATATGGATTTTGTACAAATTCAGTGAAACTACGAAGATTTCATTGAAGTGTATATTTGCCACATACTTAACAAAAAACTTAATTGTTTTACTGCAATCGAACAAAGCTACTCAACAAAACTAATAAATATATTCACATGAAATAAAAAATTCGAATTAATGTGAAAATATATATTTACATTGAGTAAATAAAACACTAAAAGCTGCGGCAGTAACAAAAAAACGGAATTGGTGAGTAATCTAACTGCTAAAGTTAAAAAGATGAAAGATCGCTACAAAAACAAAAATTTACAATCATTTATTGCCGATCTTTGTTGGTTTTCAACACCGAATTAAAGATAGACGCGGGTCTTGCATAAAAAACAACATCGAGAGCGCCACTATTCTTAATTAGAAATATAAGTACATACTGTCCCACTGTGCACTTAAAAAAAATCGGTCCATAGTTGGTTTAATTTTTCAAAATTCTGCTCTCAACCATTTTGGTTATCGTGTTTCCAACGAGATATGTATGAGCAAAATCGGCTTATGTTTGACGAAATGGGAGCATCTTGTATTGTAGCAGAAATATATACGGGAATCAGTTTTTCACTAAAGGCGAATTTACACGATTCACTATCATCCTTCACTTTGGATGAATCATCTGATTTGTAAAATGTAAATTGAGTTTCATCTTTAAAATGAAGATGATTGTCATCCACATTGAACAGTGAAAGAAGTAGAAGGTCTTCCTACTTTTGATGAAAGTGAAAGCAAACCGAACTGATGTGTCATTCGTACTAAAACACAATTGAAAGGTGTTAACATAATTTGAAACAGAAAGTTTATATTTTTTTTTTATTTAATTGCTGAATAGCTTTTATTTACTTAATTTTTTAAAAGTCAATAAAATTAATCAGCCAGAGAATATATTTTGACATTCAACACCGAATCATCCATCAAATTTCAAATTTACACTTTGAATAATGTAAATTAAAAATTGATTCACTGTCATCGTTCAACGTTCACTATCATCGTTTTTAATGAAATGTGTAAATTCGCCTTAAGAAAAAAAACGTTAAAATTGCCGCCATTAATCGAATTCTCAACCAATGTTTTTATTCTTGGGTTCAATGGAAAGGCATTTTTAAGTACAATTTAGTTTCATAAAAATAAAATGTTGTCCATGTCCCATTATTTAAGTAAAATTGATAGAAACACAAATTTTTTAAGGAAATTTACAAAAATTACAATAATAGATTTCGCTACACGCTCCGTTTAGTTTTTAAAAAAAATTATTTTACACAATCATATTCAACGTTAAATTCTACTGATTATAAGTGAATTTGGTTTTGCATTTCTAATAAGGCAAATGGCTGTAAAACATCAATGAATGTCAGCGCAACAAAATTCGAACACATAAATTTTAAAAATCAATAAAAAAAAAAATTGTGACGACATTGAGAGGTCAGACCAGGTGCGATGGACTCTCAAAATGTCCTTCTTTGAGAATTTTTACAAATGATTCTTGTAATTTTCTAGCGGTCACACTTTCTTTATCTTCTATATATTATAAAAATCAATTGCCACATGTATGACTTTTCATCACTTGACGGTTGGACCGATTTAGTTTATTTCTTTTTGCTGTGTTCCTTATTGTAAGGACAATGTTTGTATAAAAAGAAAAATTTAAAAATTTCTGTGCAAACTTTGGAAAATTTAAAAAAACCCGAAGAAACTTTTTGTATGAATATTGTGTATATTTTATGGGAAATATCACACACCTCCGGAAATTCTTTACCAATTGCTTCGATATTTGGCAGAGAGGTAAACTTCCACTCGTGCCAGTTTTAAAGACTCATTTTTTTCCGCTTCCATTCAAACCGCCTACTAAAGGTGTGGAAACAGTTTCAGTATACAAATAAGAGCATAAATGAGTGTATAACTCAGAAATGAATCCAAATATTGTCACGATTCTTTCTCTGAACTTTTTTATGCAAATGGACCGTTTCAGCCTTTAAAAGAACTTTGACCGAGCTTCTATAGTCAGTTGTGTTGTGTGTTTTGTTGACCAAAAACTGGATTACTACTGTTTAACGTCGACTCCGAACGGCTTTTTTATATATGTTCTCAAGAAGCATTACATTGCATATTTTCTCAGAGATGTGACGTCCGCACAGAAAAATTTTAATTTAGCAATTTTCTTCGTAATCTATCCTCCACAGCGAATAAATTGTATTAACTGTCGTCTTACTTGAGGTAACCAACCAGCCCGGTACAGCTGCATCCGAAATTGGGCCCAAAAAATTTCTAGGACAGAACTGCGACACACAACTTTCATTCTCAAATTTAATATTCTACTTTCAATTTATACTTACGATCGAATTATTCGATAATTTAGATAGCAAAACCAAGTTTGCTGGGTCAGCTAGTTTATTACATAAATTGAAATATTTCATAAATTAACAGCCCTATTCTGGCAAAATAGCAAAAGTTTGCCAGTATTTTTTTATATTTCTATGTGTTTGTTGTAATTCTTTTATTTCAAAACAAATTTTTTTTTTTTTTTTTTTTTTTTTTTTTTTTTTTAGTTTATTTATATTTGCAATCTGTTTATTATAACAAACAATAAGCAAACAAGATGATTATGCTAAATTGACATAAAGTCGTACATTTCCATTGAAATACACGACAAGGTATTATGCACTAGTTGTAAAGATTTAGTTTAGAAAAGGTAAATCTAAAACATGCTTCCGCTTCAGTCTTCTCAAAACAAAATTTTAAGCTCAAAAATAATATTTTTTGATAAAAATTGTCAAATGCTTTTCAGATAGTCGATAATAGATTTCATTAACAAATTTTGTTTTTTGAGTTTCAAATTTTGTTTTGAAAACAAAAATACTGGTTGACTTTATTTATTTTGATAGAATAGGGTTGTAAATTTATTCCATGATATTATTTGTATCATTGCATTAAACAACGGCATTAAAATAATACTCGGGTTACAATTTGTTAATAAGGTTTGAGTTATTAATATCAACATCACTAAGGGCCAATTTTTCAGTGCGAGCTTAAACTCTAGTCAAATTAAACTGAGGTTAACTCACCAAAATTGGACGTTTAAATGATAATTTAAGTCAATTTAACTTCAACTTATGCTAAAATATCTAGTTTAACCGAGCTTAAACGTCCAATATTGGTGAGTTAAGCTAGGTTTAATTTGACCAAAGTTTAAACTCGTACTGAAAAACTTGCCCCAATGGGCATTTTCTTAATGTCTGGTTAAGCACTAACCGGGACTTTAACTAGCGGTTAGCAAAAAAGCATTTCCTCAATATTCGGTTAGGTCTTATCTTATCTGTCGGTTAAGTGTCGGTTAAGTTAACGGCAAGTTGAGGTTCCGGTTAGCTGCTTATCGGAAGAACAGCTGTTTAGTGTAAAAAATAATTATAATTTTTATAATTCAAAATGGACAGAATTTCTAGGATTTCGTTTCTTTCTAACTTGAATTCGAACCAAAATAGAAAAAGGACATATGCGTATAGGCGTTATTACGTGGACGTAATGCGACGAGAAAAAGTTTATTAGAAGATTTTGGTTGTCCAAAAGCAGTTTTCTCGTAATGGATAACATAAAACATAAAATTCGAAAAAATTCTGTAAGGTTTGTAAAAATTTGGTTTGTTATTAATCATTGTTAATAAAATTAATTCCAATTTTTAGGAATCACGCTTTGAATACTGCAGAGCTGTTGCTTTTAGTATTGCGTTTTTATGCGTCAGGCAGTTTTCTGATTACAGTAGGCTTTTTTTCTGGAGTGAGTGTGGCTACAGCAATCCGAGTCATCAAAGAAATTTCTTTTGCAAATTGAACTTTCCAAAGAGTTCATTAAAATGCCAACTAAAAGCAACGAAATTAAAAAAGCAGATCTTGCCTTTCATGCTATTGCAAAATTTCCGTAAGTGGTGGTATGCATCGGCGGTACGCATATAAGAATACAATCTTTCGGCGGTGAAGAATCCGAGATATTTAGAAACAGAAAAGGGTACTTTTCTTTCAATGTACAGGCAGTGTATAGCGCAAACCTGGAAATAGTTGACATCGTGTGTAGATGGCCTGGCTCTGCTTATGAAAGCAACATTTGCATATGTCTCCAAAGTGATCTCTCCGCATTGCATAGTTGGTGTCTGTCAAATAAATTGTTCTTGAATATCAAAAAATGTTGTATAGTTTCTTATACTAAATGTACTAATAGCGTTTTGTTCAATTATACATTGAATAATTGTATTTTGGAGCGCAAAGTTGAGATAAAGGATTTGGGGGTTATTTTTGATACTCAGCTAAATTTTAAAAGCCATTATGATTATATTATATCTAAGTCATATTCAATGTTTGGATTTATCAAAAGGCATACTAAAATTTTTAAAGATCCGTTAACTATAAAATCGTTATATGTTTCTTTGGTTCGAAGTATAATCGAATATTGTTCGATTGTTTGGAACCCGTGTTATATTATTGAATCAAACCGAATAGAGAGAGTTCAAAAACTAATGAGTAAATATGCACTTAAAAAGCTTTACTGGCCTGATGGTCTTCCCACATATGAGACTCGTCGTAAATTCCTTGGATTGCAATCCCTTAAAGACAGAAGATCGGTCTTTTCTCTTTTATTTGTGTATAACATATTCTCTGGTAAAATTAACTGCATTGAACTGTCAAATCTTTTTCAAATTTATAATGCACCAAGGGATTTGAGGCGCATTCGTATGTTTGAAGAAAATCTCCATAGGACCAATTATGCTAATAATGAACCAATAGCTAGATGCATGCACTTGTGCAACAGTCTTTCTAATATGTTAAAATTTAATGTGTCTGAGCACCAATTTAGACTAATACTGTTCACTATTTTTAATTAGTTTTAAGATCAAATATCCTTATAGTCTGTAAGATTGTAAAAAATCCGTAGACTGAAATAAATAAATAAATAAATAAATAAATAAACATTTTTAATAATAGTCTCCTTAAACACAGATGAGAGGAAAAGAAATTCGGTGACTGTTACCTTCTAGGAGACAGTGGATACGGTGTTAGCGAGTTTATGATGACGCCTCTTTTGCAGCCCAATACAGCAGCTGACCTTGTATACAATGAGTCTCAAACACGAACCAGAAAATGTATTGAAAGATTCTTCGGTGTATTGAAGCGCCATTTTCCAGTTCTGTCACTAGGAAGAAGGTTAACCGAGATATGACACGCATGCAAAACGATACAGAGCCCTCCTGATGAAGAAAATGCAACGGAAGACATATCTTTCTGTCTGAAGAAACCAATGGAAGAATGCAATCTTTTATTGACGAGGAGAAGTAAATAAGCCTACAAGAATAAAATGAGTGCCCTGCACTACGCCGCCTGCACTACGTTGGATAACGATTTCGGTAATCGCTTATCCTCGAGGCAACGTCGCACTACGCTATATCCCGATGCGCCACCTCACGTTACGCTTGTGTAATCAAGCCTTAACCTGTATAACCGGCCTGAAACCGGCCTGAACCGGCGTCTCCACGAGGCATATCACATGCCATCTTATACATCAAAACATGAGCACTAACTGTCAATATATACCACAGTATTTGTTTGGTGAGCATTATATGTCATGGCATGTTAATTGAAATATTTCAATTTCATTAAAATTCAGGTATGCAATACAGCTCACGCCAAGAGATAGATGCCATAAAAAATATCATGGGATTTATCCCATTGTCTATATATGTCATAGCGTAAGCAGTCTTCACTAGATTTGTTTATACCTCGATGTATATGATGGCATGCTCTAAAGGCTTGATTACCCAAGCGTAACGTGAGGTGGCGCAGCGGGATGTAGTGTAGTGCGACGTTGTCTCGAGGATAAGCGATTACCGAAATCGTAGTCCAACGTAATGCAGGCGCCGTAGTGCAGGGCACTCATTTTATTTTAGTAGGCTTACTAACTTCTCCTCTTCAATAAAAGGCTGCATCCTTTCTTATATAGTATTAAAATTTACAATTTTGTGAAGTTAAACTACATTTTTTGCTTGTCCCACAGCTATCGAACTGTCAAAAATCGTAACGTTGCGTAGAAATGTATTTTCTACAGACTTCTACGCAGTGTCATGCCACGTTACGATTTCGGTAACGACTTGTACACATTTATCATTAAACAGATTTTAGCTTGACAGTTGGCAACGTCGCGCTACGTTACCTTACGCTTGGGTAATCAAGCCCTTATAGCCCAAACAGAATAGGCATAGCCAACACGTAGCGAGCTGTCGAAAACGTAGCCAACGAAATGTTGTGCACAGAATAGAATTTGTGTTGATAAAGCAGATAGAGCTTTATGCTTACAATATTTTGTTATTTTTACTAAATTAATAGATACAGCCTTTTGCATATAATTATTGGTGTGTTTTTTACTAATTTGGACTAATATGTTTTAGTCAATTTTAAGTTTTCTAATTTGAACTATGTATTTTGACATTTTGCTACCGTTGGCTGCGGCAAAAGTTAAAAGTTCGTCAACATTTTTGTGTCGGCTGCATTCGCTATGTGTTGGTTATTTTCATTATGTTCATTTCATACGGTTGCAAGGCAACCAACTTCTATGTTGACATTTCTTCTGTTGGCTGCGTGTTGGCTATGCTTATTCTGTTCGGGCTGTTAGCCTCGTGGAGACTTTATATGACAGTTGTTTTTAGTAAAAAAATGCTCGTACAATGCGAACTAAACACAGCTCGCTACAAAACGCTGCCACAATTTCCACAATCCACACGCAACCACATTGACAGCAGCTGTCAAAAGCAACCGCGAATTGGAATTAATTAATTTCCAGCGGCCATAGAACAAAAAAGCGAAAATTTGTACTTCTTCGTTCTTGTGCTCCACCATTTTTTCAACAATTATTTAATTGAGTAATAAAGAAGCAGCTGCGTTTGTTGAGTAAGCAAACTTATCAATTTTTTATGTGTTTTATTCTAATTTAATTAACGAAAAGCACAAATTGGAAATAATACAACTGAATATAAAGGCACATTTCTAGTTTATTCGTATCACAAAGAAGCAGACGACAAGACGTCAGCAGAAAGAATCTCCAAATAGAGCTCAGGAAAAAAATGCGGAGTAAATATATGGAAGTGACCAGCGTGGCGTTGATGCTGGCGCTGATGGTGCTCGCCGGTACATCGCACTGGGTGCAGGCAGCGAAGCAGGATTTCGATGACGATGGCATCGTGGAGGATGTAAGTAAAATTGGAAAAAACTTAATAAAAAAAAAATGTATAAACATTCGCATGCAGTCAAAGTCCAATACTCTCACTGCACTACTTAACTAGGTACACGTCAGTGTCGTCGTCTCACGTCGAAAATGTTTCAGAAAAATATGTTAATATCTAGTTTTTACTTGTTTGTAATAATACATATTTAATTTTTATTGTTCTCATTCATTTTGTTGACTCAAACGCAGTCGTGCGGCAAATGATTGTACTTCTTATCATGTATGGAATCTTATCCAAACGCGGTCATTATTGATGTGTGCCTTTGTGTCTGCATGAATAGCTGTTTAGTTTGTCTACGCCAAATCGGAGCAAATCGTTGCGTTTGTTTTGTGCTCGTCTGTTATAACCTCACTTTTTGACCTAACTTTTTACTGCAGCCACTGCGCAGGGCTGCCAAGTCAGATAAAAACTAGTTGCGAATAAATTGGTAGAATTAAAACAAAACAACTTAGGTCCAGTTTCACGACCATTAGATAACTATTTGGTTAATTACATATATCAGCTGTTAATTACATATATGATCGAGTAAAATCGTCAAAAATTTAACCTCTGGTCAGTGGTTAACTTATCGTAAAACTGCCCCCTATTGTTACAAAAACACGTGAGTTTTTGTTAAGAAAAATTTAAGCAAAATTAAACGATTGCCTGACAACCTTGCCAATCTTTCTTAACGTGAAATCTTATCTCTCTCATGCGGAATTATAATTCAACACTTCTGTTCAAATATTTATTTATATTTATATACTTTTTACTATTTAACATGTAGGGTTTCCGTTTATAACTGACACATAATTTAACGTTCTTATATTCCAACCCTCCACAACAGGATGATGTCAATGAGTCCAATGCCGCGGAAGATAACTCTGAGGAAATTAAGTACGAGAGCCCACAGTTTGATCCTAAACAATTTTACTTTGTCGATCATTTTGACGATGTGGCCGAATCAAGCAAGCGCTGGATTAAATCGGAAGCCAAAAAGGATGACATAGCCGAGGAAATTGCTAAATATGACGGTAAATGGAGCTGGGAAGCGCCGCAGCGCATTGTTTGGGGTAACGACATCGGCCTGGTGCTTAAGTCGAATGCCAAACATGCTGCTATTTCTTCACCATTGAGCAAAGTATTTACCTTTAAGGAGGAGAAACCACTAGTTGTGCAGTATGAGGTTACCATGCAGGTAGGTGAAAAACTAGAAATCTAACTTCTGCTCGGATTCCTATGAGGCTGTTCAGACTTGCCTCAAATGAGGCGACTTACTTGCCTCATTTTGACATAAGTTAGCTATCGGGTGTTCACACACAAGCTATTGCCTCACTTTGAGGCTGCATCATTTTGGCGTTTATTTTTTAAGCGAAGCTTTTTACGCCTCGTTTTGTGATTTGCTTGAGTGAAATCTCAAAAACGACACTTTTTTCCATACACCTTTTTCTTAGAATTGTTGTTGCTTTTGGCTTGCGTCTGTTGCACCAAGAGAATATAAAATTATATATATTTCTTTGTATGCCATGAGAATCGAATTCGTAACCCTTCGATTAATAGTTCTATACACTAGCAACTGATCGAATATTCTTTATTGCGTTGGTTGGTTTATTCAATATTAAGTATTAACTGAAGATATGTTGCACGAGATAACAATCTTAATACATAAAAGACAAGCATACTTCTCTGCACCTATATCGCTCAAACTGTCCTGAAAAAATGTTCAGCCTGAAAGTATGCACATGTTTATACATAAAAGTCAAGGCCATTGATACAGTGCTTTTGCAACATGTCCTCCAAAATGTTCAGCCTGAAGTTATGCATATACTAACAGATTATTTTATGCTATACACGAGCAGGCTCCATTGAACTGGGCGAAACTTATCACAAGGTACCAATTGTTTGAATGTTCACAGGCACTTAAATAATGCCTTTTTGATAAATATAATTTACGAATGATAAGCGATCCAAATGTTTGTATAATACGCTTAAGGCCAACTATTGATGCAGTATTCGCTAGATATAGCGATGATATGTAATATACGTTTGCTATTTTAGATATCAAAACCAACAATTCCATTAATAAATTTCCATAACATTTCAAAACATTTACAAAAAAAAAAAAATTAAAAACTTATGTAACATGTAATCAAATAAAATAATAATGTAATGTAATAAAATGTACTGGTGTTTATATTAACGTGTATTTTTTTAGTTAACTTTGATATTTAAAATTTTTAAATTTAAAAATTATTTTATTAAAAAACCATTAAATTATCAAATCTATTAAAATGCGAAAAAGCTTCGCTTCACTCGTGTGTCCAACGACGTATATGTTTTTTTTCCTTTGTTTTCTTTTGAATTATTAAGTTTTCACAATTTAAAGAATATTAATTTGCAAATAACAATGAATAAACAAAATTAATTCGCCCCAGAACAAACTAAAAAGAGCAAACATTTCAACATAACAAACTTCACTCTGACGTACGTCAAAATGAGTCGCAAAATTTTTAAAATTCTTGCCTCACGTAAAATGTCACCTTCCCGCTTTTCCCTTTACCTGTAGAATTATTATTACTTTACCCAATAACATGGTGCATAAAATTGTACCATGAATAAAAAGCCACCCTGGAAAGGAAATAAGGACAGTCAGTGAATTTAGTTTATAAGTCGTCTCCACGAGGCAGAAATTCAGTCATGACAACTTTTAGATCGTTGATTTATCATCATTTAGCATTACTGATTAAAAAATGGTGTTAAATAGTAAAAAAATTAAAAATATAGTGAAATTGATAATAAATGAGTGTTTAAATATATACAGTGATGTGCAAATAAATAGGGACACCTGTATTTTTGTATTTAAAGCTGCATGAATTATATGCAAGATTTCCCAGATATAGCATTAAGCTCATCGGTTGGTGGGTCACCATGATAAGTGGGTAAAAATGCAGGGATAAGGGTTAGCCCTCCCGCCTTTGGGAGCTAGAGAGGAAAAACTTAAAAATATGTGTCATTATATTTTACACCATATTTAATGTACAGTTGTAGTTGTGGTCAAAATAATATGAGTACTCTTATATTCAGACATATTTGTATAAATAATACTGGTCTACAAGTTTCGGATCCGGTAAACTCATTATTATTCCTATATGTACTTTCAAAACTGGTTCCAAATATGTACTCAGTTTCTTCCTATATTGTAAAATTTTCAAGATACAGTGTTTTACGTTGCTGGTACGTATTGAGTATTATTGATCTAGAATCTAAACTACTCACCATAAAATAAAAAATAATACTTTGTGTTGGAATAATTTTTCACGCGGAATCGGAAAAGGGAGTTTTCACTTTTAAGATAAAGCTTAAGAACGTTTTAAAATTTTAAATGCAGATTTGTTCATCAACTGTTGATGGTATATTCGTGATCAGCATCACCTCCCGAGTCGATTTCGTCATGTCCGTCTGTCTGTTTATCCATCTGTTTATCTCTTCGTTTGTCTATTTGTCCGTCCGACTGTCGACACGATTACAGCCGCCATTTCTAAAGCTATCGTATTGATATTTAATATATGGCATTTCCGCCAAAAGGTCTACCGCTTACTTAATGTTACTTAAAATTCTTTTAAACCTCTTAATATAAAAAAATTTTCATATGTATATATTATGAGAGCTGATGCTGACTGAGCTGATACTGACAGCTGATATCGACTTCAATTTAAAAAACTGGGAGCAAACATGATGAATGGCAAAAGTTGAAAAATGGGGACATAAGTTGAAAAACTTTAACGAAAGTTAAAATATTATAAATATATTAAATACTCGCATAATACAAAGTTTAATTAAATTTTTTCAGTTTTCGATTGTAACGGTCCTGAATTACACTTTTTATGTTTTTCCAGTTCAGTTAAATAAATAAAGCTATAAAATATTTCCACTTCTTTGAGGCGAAAAATCCGTCACTTAAAGTTTATCACGTAACGTATCATATTTTGGTTTGTATAAAAATAATAAAAAAATATTTTTCAACGAAACAAGTATGAATATGTAGCAATATTTTTCCAGATTATATTAAAAAAACTTTCATAAAAAACTCGTGCACATTTCGCAGATTTTTTCGTTTATATTGATGCAGGTAAAAACCACTTATATTTTGTGTCACGTAACGCATCATTTTTGGTGGCTTTTTTCTAAGATCTGAACTTTTGGCAACTCTTAGCTTTTACACTTTGTACAGTGCGTTTAGTAAACTAATGAAAAATCAAAATAAGAAAACTAAGTTTAATTTTTCTTAGTTTTTCCACTCATTAAAGTCGTACGACTGTCACGTGCGTAACTATGGAAATGCTCATATGTGCTTATAATAAAATCTCTAAAAATGCCACAAAAATGTGTGTAGTGACGTGGAATTTTGCATATAAACTTTAAAGTAAAATATTCACCATAAATTTGAAAATTGTTTAAATCGGATAACAACCTCGCCTACCTCCCATACAACGTGACTTTATCAAATCAGTAAAATTTGTCAAAATAGTAAAATGTAAAATAAAGTAACTATGTAAAATATAAAACTATATGAAATTGGTTAAGTGTCGAAAAATTCCACAAAAATTAATTTAATGATTTAAAGTTATGCACATATGCTAAAAATATTAATATTCACTTTGATTAATTTGAAATTTGCCAAAATCGTAGAAAAACTCTGCCAATCTCACATACAAAGTGACGTCACCAAAGTAGCATACATTTTATAAATTCCAATAAAATGTGTGTATAAACAGCATATTTAACATATATTCTTCAATATCTTAAACGTGTTCCGAATTTGCACACATTTCCCGTAGACAAGGGGCTTAAGGGGTTAAAACCTCCGTTAGGGTCTAGAAAGTATAAAAATCTAATATAACAGCGTAAAAAGTTGAAAACCACTTCAATTTTGAGCTGAATTGAGACCTATGCTTTCAGATCATAAATAATATAAAGACTTCGGCATAGATTGCGATTTTATGTTTGGGCAGAGTTACGATGGTGCGGTTGTTGATGCATGGTACACTACAAGGAGTACAAGCGTATGTAACGGAAGAGCTACTGGATGCTGTTATTAAAGCTTAAGACAATGCAACCGAATTTCGAAATACCACAATATCGCCTCTCGCATTTGAACTTATTAAAACAATAAAAACTTTTGATTTTTAAATTGCTCTTTATGTGGTCGCAGTTCCAACTAATTACATTTGTGAGCAAGATTATCCATTAGCGTATTAATCACTAATTTAGGAACGTCAATTAGAATGTTCAACAGTTATATTTCACTTTGGTTGTGCGGCCCGTACGCACTGCAACCAAAACATTAGTGGAATTGCAAGTAGATTACGTTTATTTTAATACATTTGACACAAACGCTGCGATGGTTGCAGTAATCCATTTTGCCATACACGCTGCAACGCGGCGACAACGCAGCAAAAAACAGCAACTGCGACCAAAATATTAAACGATTCTAATTTTCCTGCAACCTGAATTGCAACCGTCAATGATTGAGTCTGAAAAAAATTTGATAAGATCGTTTGATTAAATATTCTTCAATTATCTTCAAAAGCAATTTTTCAGTATGCATATTTAAGCCCTTTTGAACAGAAATATAAACTTTTATGCACAAAATATTGGAAAAATTTAAGATTTTCTTAATTTTTTTTTGTGCAAATGATATGATTTAATATTTTAAGTGCTAAACCATAGTAAAAACAGCTTTTTGAAAAATGTTAAATAGGAACTTTTGAACAGACACTTCTCATTTGCATAAAGTCTAGTTTCAGAAAAAATTTCTCAAATTTGGATTTTTACAATTTTTTTTTTTATTGAAACAAGAAATAAAATAACATTTTTCGAAAAGTAAAATATCACAACTCTGGTACTTTTAATCCGATTTATATTTTTGTTAACTCATTTTAAAGAACAATTACATTAAAAACGAAAGGCTTTCCTGTTTTTAAAAAAAATTACTTCAAGAGATGTTTTGGAATCTTGAACAACGCTTCTCAATTTATTGGTCTCTTGAGATAGTTTTAAAAGTCTTTCAATTGGCACGAAGCTTTACAGATTTTATTTTTATATCAAATTGAGTATTTTTAGTCTATGGCGTCAACAATTTGATCTATGGGGGAGCAAAAATTTAATAGATATATAAAAATACCTTTTGATTTATCGATATCAAAAACTATCAATATTTTTTTTTATAAAAACACCCCTTTGGGTAAATCCTGGCTTCGGGCCTGACTAAATGACGTCATCAAACTTTCAAAACATGCATAACTTAGTATATACTGTGGGGGTATTTTAACTTCGACCAAGTTGAAGATTATTCCTTACTAGTTTATGATAATAAATCTTGTGAAACATCGCCAAAAACTCGATTGAAACATCTTGATGACGCTGACTAGTAAAAATTCTTTATTCATTGCTAACGATTATAAGGTTTTTGTTTGAATAATCGAAAAATAAATATTTTTTTTAGCTTCATAATGAAAATAGTGCCATCATATTTTTAGGTAGCAAAAAACAAACTGTGTTCTCTTTATACAATTTTGTTTTAGCAACATTTACTGCATCTTTAATTTTTTTCCTTTCATATAGAAGAAAAATCAAAAACTTTCATTGTAGTGCCCTCTGGCGGATGGCTTAGAAAAAATAAATATCAAAAATAGTTTCCTCGTACCAAAAAGTCCCTTCTGGCAAGTTTTTATAAAAATAATTTTTAATTTTTTAATCTCTTTTGTATGAGAATGCATTTTTTTCGGCTTAAAAATTTAAACGAATTTTCCGGCAGCTCTATATTAACTAACGTAGATGCTTTTTTGTTATACTCTTCGTCGTCAAAAAATTTTATGTATATTTATTCTTTATGAATATAAAGCCGTTAAAGTCGGCGCTAATATTATTAGACTTTTCTAAAATTTAACGCTTCGACTTCAAAGCTTTTATATTCATAAAGTAATTAATATATTTATGATAATAAAACAAATTTAAAAATTGAAATAATTAAAATAATAAGATTGTAATATAATAATATATGGGCATTTTCAAACTGGCGCTACGTACTATTTGTACGAAGAAATATTAAAAAAAAAAGAATGAAAAAGTCTAATATTTAAAAAAATTTTATGAGGTAGCACTGTATTGAGTAAAAACAATAATCGACCCTAATGGTTTAAAGATATAAGGAAAAATATGTGCTGGCGTTACGTTTCAAAAAAACAAGTGATTTTTGACTCAGATTACAAAATTTGCAAAAATCTCTTAATTTTACAAGACTTTTTGTATAGAACTTTTTTTAGAAGGATTTTAAATAATATAATTTTATTTTCCAAGTGATCAAATTTAAAAATTTTCTCTGGTTTTTTTTATTATGCTTTTTATGTGGCGTGACGTTACTGGCATTACGTTAGATAGTTAAGTAATTAGGTTGTTAAGTATTTGTGGGCTTGTTCGAGACACTCGTTATCAGATCTGTTGCAGATGCTCAGCTGATTATTTACATAAATATTGCTAGTATTTTGCTCTGCTATGAATATGATAAATAATTACCATTTAAGATAAAATAGATTGCAATCATTACCAATTTTTCTTACCTTTCTTCTTCCAAAACTTTCGATCAGTATAAATATTAATGTTGACGGGTTCTTGCATTTTGCGCGCGCCAAATTTCTTCTCGCTAGAACGTTTGATTTTTGCAATATTGCGAGATTTTTGTATCGAACGTGATACTTTTTTGATATGTTGAGGCTCGAACAGGCCTTATGTAATTAAGTTATTAACAAACAAATTTAATATATTTTTATTTTCTTGCCTTAAAAATTTTTTCCATTATCCTTAGCCAATGCCTTCCATTTTTACTAAAACAAAAAATTTACGAAATATTTACTAAAAATTTACGAAAAAGAAAAGCTACATTTGCGAAACAATGCAGACGATTTAATTATCTTGGTTAATGAATTTATGTAGAAATTGCTTAGATTAATAAAATTAAAATGTTTCTCTTAGATAATATTAAATAATAAGTTTTAATTTTTTGGTTGCGGTAGACTTTTCTGTGGAAATGCCCATATATAAATAAATAATAAAATTTGACTAAGAAATTAATAGGAAATTATTTTTTACTTTGTAGCGATTTTGAATTCGGTTTTTCTTTTGTTAAAAGTTTTGTTAAAAAATAAATATCAAAAATAGTTTCCTCGTACCAAAAAGTCCCTTCTGGCAAGTTTTTATAAAAATAATTTTTAATTTTTTAATCTCTTTTGTATGAGAATGCATTTTTTTCGGCTTAAAAATTTAAACGAATTTTCCGGCAGCTCTATATTAACTAACGTAGATGCTTTTTTGTTATACTCTTCGTCGTCAAAAAATTTTATGTATATTTATTCTTTATGAATATAAAGCCGTTAAAGTCGGCGCTAATATTATTAGACTTTTCTAAAATTTAACGCTTCGACTTCAAAGCTTTTATATTCATAAAGTAATTAATATATTTATGATAATAAAACAAATTTAAAAATTGAAATAATTAAAATAATAAGATTGTAATATAATAATATATGGGCATTTTCAAACTGGCGCTACGTACTATTTGTACGAAGAAATATTAAAAAAAAAGAATGAAAAAGTCTAATATTTAAAAAAATTTTATGAGGTAGCACTGTATTGAGTAAAAACAATAATCGACCCTAATGGTTTAAAGATATAAGGAAAAATATGTGCTGGCGTTACGTTTCAAAAAAACAAGTGATTTTTGACTCAGATTACAAAATTTGCAAAAATCTCTTAATTTTACAAGACTTTTTGTATAGAACTTTTTTTAGAAGGATTTTAAATAATATAATTTTATTTTCCAAGTGATCAAATTTAAAAATTTTCTCTGGTTTTTTTTATTATGCTTTTTATGTGGCGTGACGTTACTGGCATTACGTTAGATAGTTAAGTAATTAGGTTGTTAAGTATTTGTGGGCTTGTTCGAGACACTCGTTATCAGATCTGTTGCAGATGCTCAGCTGATTATTTACATAAATATTGCTAGTATTTTGCTCTGCTATGAATATGATAAATAATTACCATTTAAGATAAAATAGATTGCAATCATTACCAATTTTTCTTACCTTTCTTCTTCCAAAACTTTCGATCAGTATAAATATTAATGTTGACGGGTTCTTGCATTTTGCGCGCGCCAAATTTCTTCTCGCTAGAACGTTTGATTTTTGCAATATTGCGAGATTTTTGTATCGAACGTGATACTTTTTTGATATGTTGAGGCTCGAACAGGCCTTATGTAATTAAGTTATTAACAAACAAATTTAATATATTTTTATTTTCTTGCCTTAAAAATTTTTTCCATTATCCTTAGCCAATGCCTTCCATTTTTACTAAAACAAAAAATTTACGAAATATTTACTAAAAATTTACGAAAAAGAAAAGCTACATTTGCGAAACAATGCAGACGATTTAATTATCTTGGTTAATGAATTTATGTAGAAATTGCTTAGATTAATAAAATTAAAATGTTTCTCTTAGATAATATTAAATAATAAGTTTTAATTTTTTGGTTGCGGTAGACTTTTCTGTGGAAATGCCCATATATAAATAAATAATAAAATTTGACCAAAAAATTAATAGGAAATTATTTTTTACTTTGTAGCGATTTTGAATTCGGTTTTTCTTTTGTTAAAAGTTTTTATTTCTTCCTTTTTAGAGAATATGATAATAATTCTACCGATTCTTGTAACGAATTTTGTCGAATTTGTTCCTTTCGTCACTATCGAATATTTGTGAAGCTATTATGGCTGACCAAATTTCGTCATTTTTAGCACTAAATAATCTTTTTTCTCCTCTACAATCTGGGTTTCGGGCAGGTCACAGTTGCTCGACGGCTACCCTCAAAGTCTTGGATGACTTTAGGTCCTTTTATGATGATGGTAAAGTAACTCTTCTTTGTCTGCTTGATTTCTCTAAAGCATTCGACACCGTTAATCATGCACTTCTTTGTCACAAGCTAAAATACTTTTATAGATTTAGTGAGAATGCTGTAAAACTATTGAATAGCTACTTAACAGGCAGGGAACAAAGAGTAAAAGTTAGTAGTAGGTTCTCGCAGCAGAAATTAGTTTGCAGTGGTGTGCCCCAGGGATCCGTTCTTGGTCCACTTCTATTTTCATTGTTTATCAATGACATTTTCAATACCTGCAATACATACGCGTCATTACATGCTTATGCTGATGACGTTCAGCTATACCTATCTGGTAAAACAAACCTTATGGAAGATTTGGTATATAAACTAAATGAAGATCTGAACAGTATTTACCAGTGGGCTAAACAAAATTATCTTCAGTTAAATGCGCTAAAATCACATGTGTTGCCCATATCCAAAGAAAAAATTCATCACGGGGATATTCCTGACCTTTCAATTGGTGACAAGAACCTTAAAATTGTCAGTTGTGTTCGAAGTCTTGGCTTTAAAATCAATTGTTCTCTCACGTGCACAGATCACATCAACGATGTTGTCCGAAAAATATATTTCATCCTGCGGAACCTTAGGTTGTCAGCTGACTTTACACCAGTTGATACAAGACGCAAGCTTCTTGTTCAACTAATCTTTCCTGTGATCACATATGCTGAACTTGTCTACAGTAAATTAGATTCACGATCACAACATAAATTACAAGTTGCGTATAATCATGCTACGCGTTATGTATATGGGCTGCGTACTCATGAACACTTAGCTCAATTTAAAAATTTGATACTTGGTTTTGACATTATAAGTTACTTAAATGCCAGGAATTGCATCTTTTTACACAAACTAATTCAAATCAGAACGCCTAGCTATTTATTTCAAAAATTACAATTTTGCCAATCGTTAAGAAACTAAATGCTTGTCATTCCATGCTTTAATTTTTTGAATTCTACAAGATTATTTTTTATAAACGCCATCAGATTATGGAACGCATTACCGAATTGTATAAAATCTATAGTCAGAATAGCAAATTTCAAACATGCCATTTTGGAACATAATTCTTTACTGTACATTTACTAGGTAAACAGTTATTTTACTCAGTTTTCTTATCGTTACCTTCTTTTCTAGTTTTCATTTCTTTTTCTTTCTCTCTTAACTTAAACAAATAATTTTAAATTGATTTAATTGTTTGTTAATTGTTTACTAATTTTTTCCAATATAATTTTTTAATTTAATTTAAACTATATGTATAATATAAAAGGCCGATAAAAAGGTTAACTGATGTGATAGAGTTAAGCTTTTCTATGTATTTTATATTTGAGAATAAAAAATGTTTGGTGTTTCTCTGAGAAATAAAACGTAATGCCCAATCCTATTTCCAAAATTTTGTACTAAAGCCAGCTCATTATCGTTAGTTTTTTTAAAAACTAATGCCAGAAATGAAATCCTCGACTGAAAAAAACTTAAGATGCGAATTTTTAATGAAATCAATCGGTCGAAAACAAAGTTACAGCTCACTAAAAGTAGAAAAAAATACATTTTTACTAACTGCAATTTAGATTTTATGTGGCGGCTGCTTTAATTCTTGTTAAATAAGTGGCACCTAAGCCAAGATAACTCTGGTAAAAATTAATTTTTGTTTACTTTTATGTGCTGTCACTTCGTTTTTGTTCAACCGATTTCGTTAATTTCTATGGGTTTTCAGCCAAGAAATTAATTTTTAGTATCAGTTTAAAAAACAACGAACGAGCAGGGGGCTCGAGAAAACAATTTACAACCACAAAATTAGTTCATTCCCGTTTAACAGAAACTATGCAAAAATGTGTTTAGATTGCATCAGTCGTTGTTTGTTTCTTCTCCTAGCTAGCACACATAAACAACAGTAGCAATAACTAATTCAATTACATGTATATTTGATTTCACATTGTTTTGCATTAAATTTCAGGATGGCCAGGAATGCGGTGGTTCTTACATTAAGCTGTTGTCTGACGGCAAAGCAACTGAAGACCTTACCAAGGTAGGTGTCAATGACATGTTTCCATTTTACTTGTACTAATTTTTAATTTTATGCTTTATATTATTATTTTTCTTTGCTTTTTGTTATTGCTGCTGTACAATCGCCACCCACCTATCAACTGCAGTTCAATGATAAAACACCCTACACCATCATGTTTGGCCCAGACAAGTGTGGCAACGATTTTAAAATGCATTTTATATTCCGCCACGTTAATCCTATTAATGGTAGCATTTCAGAAAAACACTGCCGTAAACCAAAGTAAGTGTAAAAAGTTAAAAAAAGCAAAATGCAGAAAACAATGGTCGCATTGTGCAGACAACTGTTGTGAACTGTAATGGTAGCGCTACCTTAGTAAGCGACGTTTTTCTCTAAATGTGTTGCTACTCTGCACATCATAAATTAGATTTAATTCAATTATATATAATTTGTATGTAAATTTGCAAACTTAAATTTGCTGCGTTCTTTCTGTTTTTTTAATTTAACACTTCAGTGGCAGCTTCTAACAGTTAACTCAACAGTTGTGTTCATGTTGCATATAATTTTTTTGCTCGATCAAATGGCGTCCGCTACCTAATCATTTTTAGTGAGCGCTCCCAAAATTTTACAATTCAGCGAATTTTTACACAACAGTTGCCAGATGTTGTCTGCGCTGAGTGCGGCCAATGAAATCAACGCACTATTGTTAGTTCTGACATTTATTGATTTATTCCCTTGTATGATAGAATAAGTTGGTTTCACTCTGTTTGCTTTGCTGCTTGCTTGCTTGTTTGAGTAAGTGCGTGCGTGTGGTTTAATGTGGTGAATGACCAGAACTTTATTATAATTGACCTAAATTGCTATATTTGATACCCCCTTTTTGCCTCTTTAAATTTTAAGTGTTTAATTTGTTTTTATTTTTTTATTAAACTGTCTGTTTAGGGAACGCTTAGAGGAACCTTTCAAAGATAAACTCCCTCACTTGTATACTTTGATTGTGAAGCCCGACAACACTTTCGAAATACGTGTCGATCATAAAATTATCAATGAGGGCTCATTACTGACTGAGTTTACGCCACCAGTTAATCCACCGAGTGAAATTGACGATCCAGAGGATATAAAGCCAGAAGACTGGGATGAGCGCGAGAAGGTATGATTTCAACATGGTTATGAAAGTTTTTTAATTTGACCCCCGGCTTTTGCTAGATTCCTGACCCTACCGCTGTGAAACCTGAAGATTGGGATGATGATGCTCCACCACAAATTCCTGATATTACTGCTGTCAGACCCGATGGGTGGTTGGAAGACGAACCTGAAATGATACCTGGTAAATACTTTATTAAGAAAACCATACCTTTTATTCAGTGATAGTTTATTGAAACTATCAAGCGTTTATGCTTATTGCAAGATCATGCTACTGACTAAAAATTACAAATAATCTACCTTCAAGTTTTAAAAATGCTCTATAAAATAACGCCCAATGAATAACAGGCAATTTTTTTTTTTACTGAATCTTTGAATGAAAAATGTACTCTTGCATGAAAAAATTTAAATCTAAATTTAAAGGAAACTAGCTGAAACCTAGATTTTTTTAAAATATTAGAAGGAAACTAACCGCAGCGTCAGTTCGAAATGAAGCACCGCCATCTGTCAATATTCTTTCTTTCGCAAACATTTTCACATAGTCAAAACGTATTCAACTAAGTAATCAGCAACTATAAATGTCGGAAGTATTTGATGTAATCATTTTTATCTTAAAAATAATAAATCCTTTGAATGTGCTATATGAAGCATATGATAAAATGAAAACAAAGAGATGTTGGTGGGTCCGACTAGCATATGTTTTTCCACAAAAATTGTTCATTACTTTAATATTGAACTCGCAACCAGGTTCTCGCTCATAAGAGAGTTCAATGAGAGCGGGAAACTGAAAATAGATTTTATTTTGTTCGTCTTTTCTAAAAATTACTCGAACACAACTGAACCGGTCTTTTTGAAATTTTGCAGGATTATTCAGTAAATTGTCATTTTTTTATTAATAACGATAACTGTAATTGTAATAAAAAGTATTGCGACTATCATTACATTAATCGTCTTATTTATTTTTTAAGTATTATTTTTTTTTTAATTACGAAAGTAATCGATTACACCCCAGCTTTGCTTCTTTCTAATTTTGATGTCTCCTCGGGTGTTAGTTTTGACCATTCGGTGCGTATGGCCTCCTTAAGTGTATTTTTTGGCGTTATGTGATGATTTTATATTCAGCCCAATCATGAAACATTTTCCCCCGGGAGTTGTTAAAGGGAGTTTCCGGTTTTAAGATAACATATAATTTTTTTATTTTACACTAATGAATATTGGCAACAATGTTGATAAACAAAATTGCATTAAAAATTTCCAAAAAGTTTTTAAACTTTATCTTAAAAACAGATACTCCCTTTTACAACTCCCGGGAGGAAATGTTTCAAGATTGGTCTGATTTTGTTTTCTGGAAGTGCCAGTGTTGTGTGATATTACATAGGAAAGTAATGTGTTACCTATTACATATTACCGACAACTAAAGGTAATAATAGTAATGGTATTCAATGGAGGACGTATTTATACTGAAAGCGTATAGCCATAAGTTTACACTAAGCGCTTTCACGAACCCACCCTAAATAAAAACCTAGTAAATTGCGTAATTGTATTAAAAAAAAATTGCCATCACAAAAACATTTTAAACTTAAAAAAATTTTAGATCCATTAATGCTAAGTGCATTTTTAATTTTTTAAATTGCTAAATTTAATTGAAACACTGCTTGTTAAAAACAAAATTAAGCCACGGTCTCAATAAGCATCATACGTACTGCATACACCACGTTTTTACGTACAATACCTTACAAATCATACCTTACAATTTTTTTATTGCAAATTACGCTTCTTTTCATATAGGATCAAAACCGTCTGATTATAGGGGGTTCTATTGATTTGTGGGCAGTAAAAGTGGGCGTGGCAACATTTATGTATAGTGACCGCCTCTTGGAGCACCTACATAGCAAATTTCACTAAAAAATTGTGTACAACTCCGGAATTGGCATTAGATATATTGTGGGCTTGGATATATTGTGACCACTCCCATTTTTTTACAGTTGCTGACAGTAACCATCTGAACAAAATTACCAAATTTTAGTTTTTTAAGATCAAAACCGTCGGATATATACCTTTATTTTTGGTTTGTGGGCGATAGCATAAAATTTGCTTGTATGAGAGGTACCACGCCCCCTTGTCCAATCGACACCAAACATCACAGGAACACTCAAGATGTAGTTTCAGTTTCCCTGAAAATTTCTAAAGATCGGTTCAGCGGTTTTGGGGTCTATACGAGATATACAAACATACCCACATACATACACCCATTTTTGTATGTATAGAAGAAGATAGCTTTTTGTAATAAATCATTATTTATTAAATTGTTTTTTTAATAATTTTTACAAGTAATTTAAGTTTATTTTTGAAAGCAGAGTTCTTAAAAGAAAATTTACAAAAAGTTAAGTTAAAGATTCTGAAAAAGAGTTAATAAAATTTTTAAGATATGTTATTACATTTTTTTAAACGGAGCAGCTTTTCGAAAAACTCATTTCTCAATTAATTTCTTTGTGTGGTTAGAATATAGCCTCCAAGGCTAAAAATTCGTTCATCTGGTGCACTTGATGGTAACGTTGTGTTGTTATTTCAAAACACATTTTTTATGATTTTGGATACTGATGAAATTCATTTATGGTTTTGCATGTCTTTAAGCACCTGTTCAGTTCTGTTTCTAAATTATCATCCCAAATGCAGTTTTCGTCTTTAAAATCAAAATATTTTTTAATTTATTTGCAATTTTTAGATGTTGAAGGCTTTTGAATTTCGTGAAGTTCTTCTTGCTCTGTTTTTTCCATTTCTTTCAAAAGCAGCTTTCTAAGAGACACCTTCTCTTTAAAGTCTTGTGTAAATAAAAAAATTATAAAGTCTTAATTGTCCTGAATGTCCTAGTGTACCTTCTTTTCACTGGGAGGTGGCTTCTTGGCGGATGGCTGTATTAGCGGCCATCTGTTTAGCTAGGATATCAAGTAGTGTAAGTTGAAGCATTGTGTCTAATGCGTCTGTCGGAGTGGTTCTTAGGGCTCCACTGATGCACAGTTCCGCTGATCTTTGAACTTTACGGAGAAGGTTAAGGTAAATCTGTTTTTCGAGTGCATGCCACCAGACAATAGCACTATATAATAAGATTGGCCTTACAACTGCTGAATATAGCCACTGAGTAACACTTGGTTTTAAACCCCATTTGCTACCTACCGCCTTTTTGCATGAGTGCAGGGCAATATTCGCTTTTTTTGCTCTCGAGCAGATTGGGCTTCCAGGTAAATTGTGTTTTCTGGTGAAAACCACTAACTCAGTTTTATTAGGATTAACGCTGAGCCCACAGCTGATAGCCCAGTTGACTAGAGTATTTAGGCGGTTTTGCATAATGTCTCGTAGAGTAGATATATATTTTTCAGAGGTAACAATAGCAACGCCATCGGCATAAGCTATCACCCTGCACCCCTCTATTTCCAGTTTAACTAATAGTTCATTAACTGCTAAATTCCAAAGTAGTGGCGATAGAACCCCTCCCGTGTGAGCTTTTGCCTGAAGGTCTTTTGGGTTTACGTGTGAGCTTTTGCCTGCTTTAGGTATAAATATAACCTTCACATTACGCCATCGCTTGGGAATGTGGTTTAGGTCAAGGCAGCTTTGGTAGATCAACAAAAGCCGCTCCTTAATGATGCCATACGACTCTTGAATTTCAATGGGAGCTATACCATATAGTCCTGGTGACTTAAATGGCTTGAAGCTACTGATTGCCCATTCGAGCTTTGTTTGTGAGAGTATTTTTAGATATATGTTCACAGATGGTAACTGATATTCCTGAATTGTAGCGTTACATATTTCTGAACATCCCGGAAAGTGGGTTTCTACTAAAACATTCAGAGGTTTCTTAATTATATTACTAATATATTACATCACAACACTGAACTATGGGCCTGCCAGTAGGGTTTTTTGGCCAAAAGTCAATATCTCTGCTTTACATAATGATAGATGAGTGAAATTTTTACATGGTTAATTGATTCCGAGTTTATTGTTTCACTTATCAATAAAAATGCTATATTTCAAATGTCTTGGTCGTATTAGACTAAAATTTGGTAGTTTTACCAGTTATCTGTCGCAACTGACTAAAAATGGACGTGGTCGCACTGTACCTACAAATACTTTTAAGAAATAATTTAAATTCAATAAAAAAACTAGTTTTGGGCGGAACGAAGTTCACCGGGTCCACTAGAAAAATCATAAAGAAAGAGATAGACATATAAAGAGATAAAAGTTTATTAATTCATTTAATTTATCATGGTGCTTTCTGAGTGAATACCCGCCTCTCACAAATTTATTTTTTGCTATTTAAATTGTCTTGTAATTATCGGATAATTCTATATCATTTAAATTAGCAAGTGTTTCAGATATACCGGTGAAATCAGTTGTTTCTTTATTTTTATCGTAACAATCAAAGAGTTCTAGTTTCTGTTGGTAGAGCAAACAATTCTTCGATATCTGTAGAAAAATGCAGGTATTTTTTCTTTCTTAATCGGGATTCTAGATTCATGGAAGACAATTTTTGATCTGAAGTGTCCATGGCTCTATACAATACATCTACTATATTTGCCGTGCGACTTATTTTACGGCGGTGAAACTTTCTAATATTTTTGTAGTCCTGGAAAAGGGATTCCGAAGCTTCTTCACCAAACATGCCTATTGGTAACACACTTGCAATATCTGATCCATGCATAAGTATTTTATGTAACGATGATGGCATGGGATTCCATTTGTTGTTAGTGATATAAATAAGTGAATTATTATCGCATAATAAATATTCTTCAAAATTTTTAGAATCAACCGGTAGGTGACAAGAGAGGCAAATTAAAATGTTTTTAAAATTTCTAATAAGTATAATATGTTTTATCAAGACTATATAATATGGCAATATAATAAATATAATAAGACAATATAATAAATATAATAAATATAATAAGACTATAATATGTTTTATCAGGTCTTCAGCAAAAATGTCAGGATTCTCAAATGTTTTTCGAGCAATATTGCCATTGTTGGTATTACCGGATCCGCCAGGCTTTGGTTTGTCGACAACAAACTCCATTTATTTCTTTTTGAGTTCCATTTCAAATATTGTGTAATTTTCAAATGTAACTAATTTTCTAACTTAAAAACGATACCTACAATTGTTTGAGTAAATTGCAGTCGTAAATACGAATTGGGGAAAATGGGGCCGACCTACGTTCAACCACATATTTCAATAAACATACTGGCAGAAAAAGTTTTTCAATATCTCAATAACTTTTTCAAAAAAAACAATAAGCTTTATATTATTTTGGATAGTAAAATAACCAGGGACTGACTGTAACCATTATGAGCAATATAAAAAACTCAAGAATTAATAATTTTTTTATGATTTATATTTTATTGCTCAAAAATAAAAACAGTTTTCTGATTTTTATTTTTTTGCTCAGAATTAAAAATCTTTTTTGGATTTATATTATTTTCCTCAGACATAAAAATCGTTATTGATTTTGATTGTTTTGAAATCGTTTGTTGATGCATATTATTTTCCTCAAAAATTAATATCGTTTTTTGATTTTTATTTTTTTTTTTGCTCAGAAATATATCATTTGCTGGTTTTTATTGTATAGCTCAGTAATTGTAATCAAATTATGAAATTTCGATAGGTTATAATAAAAAGCCAATGACAGTCTTTTCATGCGTATACTGTTCTGTTTTTTCTCTTGTTAAAACCATTTTTTTCTCTTGTTAAAACCATGATTCAATAATATACAGTTTTACGTATTTGTGACGTTTTCTAAAATTGGTATTCTTATTTTAAAATAAGAGTAAAAATAATAGTGAGAGCATGAAAGCAATGCCATTTGAGCAAAAAATGCACACGAACTACAATTATTTTTTTATAATACTTTTAAAGCTCCGTTTTCTTTGTATAGTAATAGTAAGAAAACTATTTTTACTTACTTAGCTTCATTGAAAACTCATTTAATGGATATAATCGAAATAAAAATACTAAAATGAAAATAAATAAAGATATATCTGCGTCGATAAGGAACAACGACTAAACTCAAATTATCGTAAAAAACGATATTTTAATTGTACTAATTGCAACCTTTTTCCTGAAATATATGAAACGTTACAAAAGGTAATAGGTGCAGAATTAAGTGGTTATCTATTATGTGCAAAAAAGTTTTTCCTGCATTCTATCAAAGATTGGCAATGAAGAAAATACCATATCGCTTTTTTACGAGATTTTGAGTTAAGTCGTTATTCCTTGTCGACGCAGATATGTACTTTAGACCGGTTTAAATTATAAAAGTGTTAAAATGGTAGATGGCTTCTTAGTAGATTGCTATAGCACAATGCTGTTCAGCGATAATTATTTGAAATAATTTAATTCAATTAATTAACAAATTTTTACGGTCTTAAAGCATACCCCTTCGTACATGATAAAAAAATTAGTTATTGTTTTTACTTAATTATTGTTATTAGTTATTGTTAGATTTTTTGTTTGAGCAAAACCATAAAAATCAAAAAAGATTTTTATGTCTGAGCAATATAATAAAAATTTAAAAACGATTTTTATTTCTAAGCAAAAAAATTAAAATCAGTTTATAATAATTATTTTTAATATTAATTTATAACGCTTACAAATAAAAATCATTAATGATTTGAAAAGGCAATACAAATTGCAACAATTCGGTATACTCAAAAGTGTTATGGGACAAGTAAAAAGTTTCTTTTCTTATTGCTCATACTATATTTTTTTTTTGTAAGTGAAGTGGAAAATATTTTACTAACAAACTAACGTTTTTAAAAGCTTTGCGCTTAAACTTTTTTGATTCACTATACATAAATCCACACCAGCAGAATTTGTCTTTAATACGCGCTTTCTGAACATTTCAATTGTCACTTCTTCAGATCCCACCGCCGTCAAACCCGAAGACTGGGATGCTGAAATCGATGGCGAATGGGAAGCTCCAATGGTGGATAATCCAGTGTGTGAAAAAGTTTCTGGCTGTGGCCAATGGAAGGCACCACTCGTGCCCAACAAGGAATACAAGGGCAAATGGCGCGCTCCACAAATCGAAAATCCAAACTACCAAGGAAAATGGGCTGCGCGAAAGATACCTAATCCACATTTCTTTGAGGACCTGACGCCCTTCAAAATGACTCCAATTGTGTGTTTGTGCTTGCAACTACTTTTCAATTTAATGCTATTCTATATTTTATTTTATGTGTTTAATTGTTTTTTACGTTTCTAGTCGGCCATTGGCATTGAGTTGTGGTCCATGTCTAGAGATATATTATTCGATAATCTGATCATCACCGATGACCTCGCTGTAGCCATAGATTTCGCCGCCAAAACATATGATCTTAAACGCAAACACATTGATAAGGAGTCGGTAAGTTGAATGAATATTCTATAGTATAAAAAAATTTAATTTCAAAAACTAATTTAAACTCTGTAAAAAAAAGAAAACTTTATTCCATCGTTTAATGAAACGCATGAACTACAAGCCCGGCTGGTGGGCTTTGTATTTCCTCTATTTGCTCATACCGGTGAGCTGTTATGTCGCTTACTTATACATGCGCGCTAAGGAGGTTATACATTTTTTTCAAAATAATTTTGCTTATGTTGCTCTAACAGCTGCTAAAAATACTTAACCATACTTTTTCGCGCACTTAAGTAGAGCCTACTACTCACACATGAATTAATTCTAGCACCCTTTTTTGCACTCTTTTTATTTTGATTTAATTTTTTATTTTCCAACTGTAGGAAACATTTTTGAATAAGGTTATGTCATACTTTTCCGAAAATCCATGGGCTTGGAGAATTGCTATTGTGCTCATTGGTACTCCGTTAGCTTTCAGTGTATATCGCTTGTTCAGTAGTAGTAGCAGCAGCAAGGTAAAAATAGCTAGAGTACCTCAACTCAGTTCAAAAACTTCAATAAATATACTAATTTGTATTACTTTCTAACAAATATGCTAGGAATCGACTGCAGCTGACCCCAAGAAAACTGATGCTGAGCAGGAGGATGATGTTGCTGCTTCTAGCGGCGATTCCAAAAACGCTACGCAAAATAATTCTAGTCCTAAAAAGAAAAAGTCTGATTTAGATATTAAAGAAGATGATGCTGCTGGCGAAATGACGAATGTGGAGACGGTGGAAGATGCGGTTGATGACGACGTCAGTGATGAAAAAGAATCTGATGAAGCAGTCGAAGAGAATGATGTCGTTCAGGAGGAGAAGCCCGAGGGAGTTGAGGTTTGCCTTATCACTACCACTATAATGTTATTGATGTTAACTTAATTTTTACTCACTTCCTTCTAGGAAACTACAACGAAATCTGCTGCACGCAAGAGACGTGTTCGCAAGGACCAGTCTTAAAATCTAAAAATTTTCTACTCCTACGCCCTTCTCTAGGGTTGAAGCGATAGAATAATGATCAACCGATCGTTTAATATTCCAAAAAGGAGAGGATTTATCTTCGTTTATACTCAGAAACTTCATTGGCTTTTTTGTTTCTTTTAAATCCAGTAGTAGAAAAAACAAGGGATCTTCGCGTCTCTTAATTTTTTTCATCGTATTTTTCAGTTTTACAATGAATCGTTGTGCTTGCGTCGTATTTATGTTGGGTCGTATATTGTGTGAAGAAAGCCTGTCTTATAATTAGTCTTTATATTATAGTCTGCATTGCCTTATTTAGGCGTCTATATGAAGGTATCTATTTTTACTATGCCACTGCTTCAAACCCCATCCCTTCCCATTTCACACTCCACACTAATTGGTTAGTCCTCTTTGGTTAATGCAGTTTATTTAAATACATAAATCTGTTAAATTTTCATTTGCATAACTTTTAATTAAAAAATAAATCTAAGTTGAAATCAAACACTATATTGATTACTTAAAACAACACCATTAACATCATACAACAGAAGCAAAAAAAAAAACTAATAAAAAAGTAACATTAACGATGTGGTAAAAAAAGCAACACATAAGCAACAACAAATTTATAGTTTAATAATTAATTTATATAATTAATATTAATTAAAATAGAATATATATAAATATTTGTTTATATATATTTAATGTATAATATTAATAGAAATTGAAAACTCCACAGCAAATAAATTAATCGACATTTATTTGAAGTAAGCATGTAGTTTTTGAATAATATCTGAGTGAATTATGAGTCTGTTTGTTTTTTTACATAGTGTCAGCTATCATAGGATTTTAAATGCTGCCGCTGAGATGAAAGGTTTAGTATATCAAAGCTCAAATCTATATTGAATTAAATGTAATTTTTTTCAGTTTTATTTGTATAGATTAAACCGTTACCTCATGCCAAGTAGGTGGTAATGATTCGACTTTCAGGATTGTAAAGTTATCTAAATCAGAGTTGGTTCATTAAAATTTTTGAAAAACTACATTAGGCCTGTTCCCGTACTCGATTCAAGCATGGCAAAATTAGACAAGGTAGTGTTAGGGCGGAGAGCCGGTGACCGAAACTGTCAAAACGAAGTTGACATTTCATACAAAATCAGCAATCAATGGCCGCATTCAGCGCAGACAACTGTTGTGAACTGTAATGATAGCGCTACCTTAGTCCACGATTTTTTTCTCTGAATGTGTTGCTACTCTGCACGTCAGAAGTTAGATTCAATTTAATTTTTATATAAATTTAATTCAATTGCAAAGGTTTCTCACTTAAATTTGCTGCGTTTATTAATTTAACAGCGTCAGTAACAGCATCTGACAGTTAAGCAAATAGTTGTGTTCATGTAGCATAGAATTTGTTCGCTCGATTAAAAGGCGTTCGCTACTTTATCAGTTTTAGTAAGCGCTACCAAATTTGTACCATTCAGCGAATTTTTACACAACAGTTTCCAACTGTGGTCTACGCTGAATGCGGCCAATGAGAATGCAATATGAAAGCAAAAATACCAAAATGGCTGAGTTTGACAGTTATGGTCACTAAGAAAGAGAACACATTCAGCCCTAACACTACCTTGTCTAGTTCTACTATGGATTCAAGTAACTCGAAGTTGCTTGAAAGCGTTTCTTTACACATTTTTCAAGCTCTAGAGAGAAGAAGAACAAGCTAAATGTCACTCACTATACTATTACAATTACCCGAAACTAACTTGAAAACTTTCTTCGAGCACGAATCTTCTTTCAATTGCTTCAATTTATTGTCAATCAGCTGTCAACTGCAACTGTTCTGCTCGAAACTTGCTTGAAGTCGTTTCCGTACTTTTTTGCATATTCACACATTTTGACAGATAATTGGATAATTGGCTTTGAAAAATTCTGAAAAATTAATTGTCTATTTCATGGACAGCGAACTGTCAAAAGGGAACTGACCGCTCATACAAAATCTGCAACCTATGAGAATGCGATGAGAAAGGAAAAATTAAAAAGAATCTGTCATGACTGAAACTATTTTCCTTTTTTAATTTTGTGGTGGATGGCAAACAACGTTTTCGTGGAAGTGTCTAGCAAACACGAGCATCTTTTTTTACATTTTTGGAACATGCCATCGTTGTCTTCTAGGCTCGTCAGCTGGAACACGAAAATTCGGTCCATTTTTCTTGCCGAAATGTTTTTGGCACAACGCTCACTTCATTTTAATTAAAAAAAAAAAATAAGTAATTCACTTTTATTCAAGTTTTTAAACACAACACAAAAATATCCAATTGGAGTAATTTCATATTTCGTTATCTTTGTTTTCTTTAAAAAAATTCTGGTAGTATTGTCAAAGAGGTCATGATTAGCCAAGAGACTACCTGTATTACTCTACCATGGTCTATTTTTAAATATTCTGAAAAAGTACAAACTGAAAATATGTAGTCATATGAGCACGATTTGCTGTGGTCGATGTTATTGCTGACCAATTTGACAAAGAACATCCCCTATAAAACAACTTGTAAGGATCAACAAAGACGCGCAAAAAATCGCTGAGAACCCTAAAAGCTATTCGTTTGCCACTATTGTCGGGTAATCGCTTAAACCCTTTTGCCGATTTGTGTGCTACTCTTCCCGCGAATCGTTAAGGACTTCTCTTGGCAATTCGTTGGAGACTCTTCGCAGCGAATCGCTTAAGATCCCTCTTGGTAATTCGTTAGAGAGTCTTCCACGAATCGCATAAAGGGTTCGTAAGCGATTCGTGGGAGCGGTCCGAATGCTTGAAGATCAAAATCTTGAAACAACCAAAATCTTGAAAAAAAAAAATCTTAAAAAAAAAATTTTGAAAACATCTAAAAAAAAACTCTTGAAACGAAAATCTTGAAAAAAAATCTAGAAAACACAAAATATGCATAAATCTTGAAAACAATTTTTAAATTTTAAGAAATTTTCTTTCGAATAAAATCTATAATTTCGTGAAAAAACGGAAAAGTGTCTATTTTCGAAAACAAAAATGTCAAATTTTGGCAAAATTGTAAATTTTTAAGATATTTATGATCCCACACTTAGCGTCATCGAGACAAACGACGAATTAAATATGACATTTTTTGCAAAACTTAAACATTTCAAAATTTGACACTTATTCAAAATTTGACAATTTTTTTGGACTTTTGGCACTTATTCCAAATTTTATACTTTTTTCGATATTTAACACTTTTAAATTTGAAACTTTTTGAAATAATTGGAATTTTGACATTTATTTAAAAATTTAACAATTTCTGTGACTTAAGAGTTATTAATTTTTTTGATTATTTTCGAAATTTGACATTCAAAAATTTGATACTTCTTTCGAAATTGGCCACTTTTCGAAATAGTGTCAAATTTTCAAAATAAAAAATCTTGAAAAAATCCGCGCGCGTGAATTTAAAGAATACATTCTATGCGTAGGTTTTTCAAGATTTTGAGTTTGAAGATTTTTTTTTAAGATTTTCGTTTCAAGATTTTTTTCATGATTTTTTTTCTCAAGATTTTTTTTTCAAGATTTTGATTTGAAGATTTTTTTTTTCTAGATTTGAAATTCTGCGAAAAGGCCCAACCCGCGATTCGTTTGAGATTCGCTTTTATGGCCTCGGCTGCTTACAGTCGGTAATACCCGGATGTGTACCAAATGAGATCGCCGGCGATTATTTCATCATCCAAGCGATTCGCTGGCGTTTCTTGGACAATTGACTTCAGGCAAAGGTTGTTGGAAAAATATTTACAAGAGCAATGCCTACTAAACAAAACTGGGGCCGAATTCGCTGGGGCTGTGACTCGGCCCCTGGTCGTATTACTCATAAATACATTTAATTTCATGCATTAATTACTACGTTTGCAGTTTATTTAAAAAAAAAAAGGAGAGTATTCTCCAAAAAAGGACTGCAACAAACGGATATGATCAGGTGAGGCACAATAAGCTTATTAACCGATGATTTGTCGTCATATTTAGTAGTGGATTGAAAAAATTTTGACTTTATTACTGATTTCTTAAACTTATTTATTTTATCAACAATTTTTTAAATCGCATGTGAAGATGTAGCCATGGAAGGAAATTTCTGTATGATAGTGTGGTTTCTTATAAGAAAGGTTTTAAAAATATATTTCCTTTTATGTTAAAGAAGAATGCAATTTTTTCTGAACAGTTTTTTTTAATCCCGGATATATTCTAACAAATCTTTTTTATACCGAATTTAATGAGATTTCATAAACAAACACAATCATAGAATATAAAACCACCTCACCTCAATTATCTTTAAGGGGGCAGTCTGGTTCTATTTTTTAAAAAAATTATTTTTCGAAAAAACCATAGTGAAAAAAATTAATTCCAATAACGGGACATGTGCTGAAATTCGTTTTCGGTAAAAATTCGGATCGAAAACGTAATGACGTGTGTTCAATTTCGTTTTGATTTCGTCATTCTTCGATATCGAAATCATTCGAAATGTCATGTGCCGTTGGGTCTGAATTTTTGTTAAAATTTTGCTAGAAATATTCAATTTGACAGAGTTTTTTGTTAAAATGTAAGTATCATCATGAATAAATATTTTTTGAAGCTGTAATAGCTGTAATTTTGACATGGAATTTCAAGGGAAAAAACTCTGCCCAGGAATAAATCTTCCTGCAACACATGGAGTGCCACGAATGGTGACCGTGTTGCAATGGAAGCAAGCTGGGGCCGAATTACAGCATCCGTGATCGAGCAAAATTGTACAGGATTGATAGGCACTTGTCTCGTCGTGGCCTTTGTAATTTTGCTCGATCTCGGATGCTGTAATTCGGCCCAGTTTGTTAGAAGAACGAATCGAAGACTAACGAATCATTATTTGAGGATGGGGAAGCTTGTAGAGGCCAAAATTGACGTGAAAAAGAAGTTGGAAATTAATGAGGTAATGCTAAAAAGTCGAACTCAAGTGTGACTTAGAAGAAGATATATGTAAAGAAGATATTATGCACTGTATGATTTTTTAATTTCTCCGAAACTTCTCACTTTACGTCCCAAAATTTTGGAGCTGAAGTCAGGGTAAGTGGCATCCCGCGTCCTGACTAGGAACGTAAGGAATCTACATGTCAAGTTTGAAGAAAATCCATCTAGTGGTTTTCACGTGATAGCGTTCAGACAGACAGATAGACACAATATTTTTAAAAATTACATTTTTGGAATCTACATCCTTCAAAATGTTTAGTGCAAAAAGAATTTTGAGAAAATATTCAATGTGCAGATTTTTTTTAAAGTTTTATTACAAGCATAGATTATTTTTTTATTGCCACGAAGATACGAAAAGCTTGTTTTGTTATTTTAGAGACACCGCTCTGGTTTTCATGTGGGCATGGTGCCTATGATGTCCGCACATCTTCCGATTGAAGCGAGCACAATGAAAGGGCAGGTTTCCACTTGATTTAAAAGTCTTCCAACTATCTGCAGACTGTCTAGTGGGTATGGCCATGGTAGAGGAATACAGGTATATGCACCAGATGAGAGCATACTGCTGGAATTGTCAAAACGAAGCAAAACTTTTTCTTTATTTTCTTTTGTTTCCATCAAAGATAACAAGATAGGAAACTTAGAAAACATAACCTCAAAAAATATTTGCATGTATTTGTGCATAGAAAAAATCAACCCTGAGTGGCACTCTTGTTCTTAATCGGCCGCAAGCTCACAAAGAAAGCAATTGGCAACCCCTGAAATTAATGCATATAATCTGTTTGTTAGTATATAAATACTTAAGTTAGGTTGCAATAAGATGTTTGCAACCAACACTGATTAATAAGTCCCTTTATTTTGGTCTATATATGATTTTAAAGTTTGGCAATTTCTTCAGTTGTTGTATTTGTCAACATTTTTGCTTTTACTCAAACCCCCGCTATTCATGGTGAGATTTAAAAATTGAACGATCTTCTTCTTTTACTGTTTTTTTTTTCTGCTGGAACTTCGTTTGCAAACAAGAGAAATAATGTATGGATTGAGTGTTTTAACATTTTAATCTTTAAGTTGTGATAAAGGAATACGTTGAACATTCAAATAATTTCATGCATGCTCTTATTTTATTACATATCGTCAAACAAAGTTTGCAAATTTTCACACTTGTTGTATTTGTCAGTGGCTTTTTATTTTCACCACTGCGGCATTTTACTTTCAGAGTTGTCAACTATCATTGTTTTATAAATAAATTTTTTCATAAATTTCGCAAATTTTGTTAACAGTTTTTCAATTAAGATGTATCTGGTTAAATAGCTCTTCATAAGTATAATTTATAATAATTATAACATCGTTCATCATAGCGCAGTTTACCTACAATTTGTCATTTTTGTCGTTCATTCGGACGTTGCTAAAAGAGGAAGTTCTTGTGAGAGTAACACTCGAACTGAAATTATTTCTGCGAAATAGTCGATCGCATCTCGAAAGTCTAAAGGAACAAAATATTGCATATTAAATAAGTTTAAAAGTATTCCAACATCATCTTTAATACCGTAGTTTTAAAGTCACTGTTAACAGTTTTATATGTTCGAACGGTACGTGTCGGACGTTACATATTTTTTAATTGTAGTTTAATTGGGTAATTAAGTAATTAGGTAGTTCAGTAATTATGTAATTAAGTAATAAAAACAAATTTTATATAATTTTTCTACCTTGCCTCAACCATTTTAAGAATATATTTAGCCAATACCTTCCATTCTTACTAAAACAAAAAAGTTAAAGAAAAATTTAATAAACCTTTACGAAAAATAAAATCTACAGCTGCGAACTTGTCTTGTTTTAGCGGAGCTGTAATCGTGAAATGTTAAAATGTCTGTGCTTCATGTGAAAAAAAGTTAACGAAAAATTTACTAAACATTTACGAAGAAGAAAATCTATGTACATTTGTATATAACATACCTTCGTCACACAGCTCATCAAACGAAAAAAAAGAGTATAAAGTGTCATGACCAGGGATCATATGATGACCACCGTAACATTACTCTTAGTCAAACGGTTGCAAACTTACTTGTCTACTGCCTAGTAGCAAATAATTCATAAAGTAGTAAATTCAGCATAAAAGTACTTTTATTGTATCTTAAATTTCCGGCGTATAGATTTGCCAGAGTGTTCGGTTTCAATCCTAAAAGATCAACAATGTTTTCATTATCACACTCCATTAAAATTAAATTAAAAAATAACTAAAATATTTGATAACACTTCGATGCACACAGATCGACTCAATATCAAAATATAGTAGGCAGAAGGAAAGTAGTAATAAATGGTTATAATGGCCATCAGTCAGAAAAATCACGTGTAAGCGGTAATTGAGTCAAATACAAAGAAGTAAAATATAAGGAAATGGTGTTGCTTACACATACACTGTACGTGAACTGTCGCACCATTCGTAAATTGTGCGAGCGAGACAGAGAGTTTTTTTTGACATTTCTGAGAACCCTGGCATATGATTGGAAGACTCCTCAGCAAAATAGTTAAAAATAATTTAATTTTAAGCATTTTTCACTGCTTAAAAACAGACAAAATCAAAGAAAAAAACCCACAAAAATAAATGCAACATGAGTTGTGTAAATATGTCCCTACAGTTTGAATTCTTTACACGGGGGTTACACGAGACAGTACTGTTAAGACAGTGAAAAATACGTATTAGTTGTCAAACTTTGTATCTGTGAATAAGAGTCCAGACAGTTGGCAAGACAGTAGAGAAAATAGTAAAAAATTTATATTTTATGAAGAAATTTTTGTTAAAACTACGAGCACGCCAAAGTACTGCAAATTTCCAATTAATTCTATTAAATTATATCAACTTCTATCATTTGATATGCTAAATATCATTCTACTGTCCTAGATACTGTCCCGCCAACTGTCTACAAAAAAGTTATGACAGTCGAGCAGACAGAAGCAGACAGCTGCAAAAGTGAGTGTGTGTGGATAAAAATTTGTGAATGTGTTGCGACTGTCTTAACAGTACTGTCCCATCTAGCATTTAGAAGATTGTTTGGCAAGCACGATTAATAGGCGATTCTTATTTTGATCATCTAGAAGATTAGTGGAGGAGATACAAAAACAAAATACATGAACATTAATTGAGGTTCGCGCTGAAGGCGAATATACGATTCTTCGCAGCAATCGTTTTTGAAATCAACAACAAATTTTGAATAAAAATAAGTAAGCCTTGCTTTTTTTTGTATTCAAAATACAAATTGTTTTAAAAAGTGTACTGCAAAATTGTGCAAAAAACGTAAAATTACATAATATACAATATAAAAATAAAAATAACATAAACAGAAATAAAGTAACGCATTTGAAAAGTGAGGCTCTACAAAATTACTTAAAAAAAGTTGTCTTAAGATGTTGTCTTCTAACGCTATTCGCATGAAAAGTAAAAGAGAAGCTTCTAAGCTAATGGCCAAAGTTTTCGGCGATAGTGAATGTGTTCCTAGCAGCAGCAAAAAACAACAAAAAGATTATGGTGAAATAAGTTTAGTGGAAAATAATGAACTTAGTGAAAATGTTGAAGGCGTTTCCGAGATTATTGATTCAGAAAATACATTTTTTTTCGATTGTGAAGATTTTGAAATTCCTAACTGGGAAAAAGAGGAAGTGTTTATTTCGGAACTAAATAATTTAAAAAAAGGTCTTTGTCAATGGTCTCTCAAACATAGAATTACCACAACGGCAGTAAATGAACTGCTGGAACTTTTGAGAGAAAATAATATAGCTGTTCCAAAGGATGTAAGAACCCTAAAAAGAACCCCAAAAGAAGTGGTTACCCAAAGAATGGGTGAAGGATCTTACATGCACTATGGGATAAAGAATGCTCTTACTGATTTCATTTACTCTCATTGTCCCGACACACAAAATATTGTTTTAGACTTCAACATCGCTGGTTTGCCTTTGTGCAAAAGTTCAAACAAACAAGTGTGGCCCATTTTGTGCAGCGTTGCTAATACTTCCCAGGTGCTTTTAATAGGTGCTTATGAAGGCTATTCTAAGCCAAAAAGTGCTGATGAGTTTTTAACAGAATTTATAACTGAACTCAATGAAATTGTTCGGAATGGACTTGAATTCCAAGATAAAATATATAACGTAAAAATTGGGTGCTTTATTATGGATGCACCGGCACGGGCTTATATACTTGGAACAAAAGGCCATAGCGGCTACTTTTCATGCACCCGATGCATTCAAAAAGGAGAAGTTTTCAAAAATCGTCTTGTTTTTCCATTGATAGAAGACTGTATTCTTCGAACTGATGAAACTTTTAGAAACCGCTCTCAGAGCGAACATCACAATGCAAAAACAAGCACAGCCATTGAAAAATTGTCAATTAATATGATTCAGCAAATTTCATTGGACTATATGCATATTGTATGTCTAGGTGTCACAAAAACTCTTTTAACTTCATGGGTAAGGAAGAAAGGAGAACAGTATTCCCTACCTTCTTGGAAAGTAGACCTGCTTTCCAACAAGTTGATGGCCTTGAAATGTTGCATTCCTAAGGAATTCAGCCGAAAACCTCGTTCATTAAAAGAACTGGAAATTTGGAAGGCCACGGAACTGAGGCAGTTTATTTTATATGCTGGACCATTGGTGTTGAGAAATATTTTAACAAAGGAAAGATATGAACACTTCTTAAAACTATCTGTTGCTATCAGGATCCTGCTGCAGCAGAAAAGCTGTCAAGTAAACAATGCATACGCTCAAAATCTACTTTTGAATTTCGTAAAAGACGTACCTAATCTTTATGATCTAAGTTTTTTAACTTGTAATTTCCATTGCCTTTTGCATATCCACGAGGATGCTAAAATATATGGTTCATTAGACAATATAAGCGCTTTCAAGTATGAAAACCATTTGCAAATCATCAAAAGAAATATTAAAAAATTTAACAATGTAGCATCACAATTATATAATCGGCAGGTAGAAATAAGTTTCATGATTGAACCAAATTCAGTAAGTTCAAATAAAAAATTTATACTTGGAAAATATAATAATGGATATTATAAAAATATTAAAATAGAAGATATTTTCATTTCGACGCAAGCACCAGATAACTTTTGCTTTATAAACGGCAACATCTTAAAAATAACTAAAATATATTTAAATTCTGAATTCCCTCATTTTGAGGCTAATATTATAAATAATTTAGAGCCACTTTTTGAAGAGCCACTAAAATCCGTAAAAATTAATATATTTAAATCAAAAGAAATCGAAGAAGGACACCTAAAAACATTTAAATTAAATTACAAAATCCACAAAGTTGTAGTTTTAGAAGATACAGAAGAAAAAATATTTGCATTTTTACCATTAATACATAATGGACCAACAAATTTTGTTCAATAATGGTAAGATATTTTAAATTTCAAAGCAATGTTGAGTTTAATCATTACATTCAAATACGGTGTGTACCTAATCGGAATATGTGGTATTGAAATATTCAGCCCTATCGGGAATAATTTTTGACGCGGAATCCGAAGATGAAAATTTTTAATGCAAATTTGTTTATCAACCGTAGATGAACAAATTTGCTTTAAAATTTTTTAAAATGTTCTTAAGCTTTATCTTAAAAGTGCAAACTCCCTTTTCCGAATCCGCGTGAAAAATTATTCCCGATAGGGCTGATTAACACTACAAAGCAGAAATAACATCAAATTAACTAAAACTTTTTTTGTCTAAAATTTTTGTAAATCACGTTATTTTTTTCATATACCGAACTTTTTATTTGTATAATTCCACTCAACATTGATACAGACTATATTGTAAAAATAATAAATTATGTTGATTTCTTTTATTTTTTGCAGACTCATCTATTAGCGGAAATCAAATTGTTGAATTTATTGATATTAGAAATATAAGTATGTATCTTAGTACATTTTTCTCTTGAGGTGTATAGTATCAAAACACTTTTTTACTTATTTTCGATAGTAAACTTAATAATTTAAATCATATCTACTAATTAACCAAAACAAAATTACATTTGCACTTTGTTTTAAGATTTGGAAAAAAATGTATATTGTACGGCTTAGCTAGTAAACAAGTTATCTGTTTTGATTTTATTACCCTCACATCGTATTTTTAAAATTGTTTTATATTTTATTTTTTATGTGTCTATTAAACAGATGAGTGCGACAACTCCGACGCGGGTGGATCAATTTTAGACGTTTTAAAAGAACTTAAGTATTTTAAGAAGATTGTTGAACGACAAACAAATATGATTGGAAAGCTAACTGAGGAAGTTGTTACAATTAAAAATTAAGTTCGGCTATTCAAATTCAATGCAGTCAATGAGGCAGCCACGGATTTACTTCCGCCGCTGCCATTTGAAACAGTTCAAGATTTCAAATCATTTGATCAAATTTTAATAACACACAACGATACACGCGTTCAATTAGTAAGTTAAGTACTCTGTAACATCTTCAAGTTTTTAATTATACTTTGTTTATTTGCATGTCAAGAAATATTTACTTGGGAAAATTGGAGGATTAGAAACAGCAACATTTATACGAGCTGCATTAAGAAAAATTTTGAATGACAATCTAGCTACGAATTTCACATGGAGAGGAACTACTCAAAAGGAGAGTATACAGCAGTACGAAATAATCAAAATAATAAGAGGTAATAATCTGTGTTTTAAGACTACATTTAGAGGAAAAATTGCTCACGGTAAAATTTTATAGTTAAAACATAAATAACTTTGCTCTCAAATGTGTTTAGTTCACTTAATTTGGTTGTAGTTTAATGGCACTAATATGTCACGGCGCATCTTAAAATAAAACCAAATTGTTTATATAAAAATGTACCGACTTTTTCGAGAAATTTATGGGCCAGTTAAAGTTTTAACTTTTTTAACCGAAAAAAGAACTGTATTAAAAGTTTTATTTTAGAAGAAACTGCTTTTAGGTAATGTTTTTACATTTTTATTGCATAACTTTTAAAGAGAACTTTTTGAATTTTTGGATAACAAATACTTATTAATATATCAGGAATCCAAAGTTTAGTAAGAACCCAAAATATAAGGACACGTTTCTTCGGAGCTTGTTCATCTCCTCAAAAAAAAAAACAAACAAATAATTAAGGTCCTGCAGAATGATTTTGATCTTTTAATCAAAACTATTGGAAAAATTCACAAAAAAAGCTATTTATTTAATACTTATAAAAAAAGTATTTCTCTAAAATAAAAATCTAACAATAAAAAGTGCCAAATAGAAGTGCTTTACTAGAGCATAAAATTTGTAGCGATTCTTGACATAGTTCTCAAGTAATGCTGTCCACCAGTTTCAAACAGCACTTTTCGAAAAAAACATGTTGGCTTACAACTGCAACAATTTTCATTGAATTGACTTAAAACTTTCTAAGAATATTTTTTACATGTTACACATTCGAAAAATGTACAAAATTAATACATTTTTGGTCGACGAAAAACTTTAAAGGGTCCTTAACGTAGAATTTGAACAGCAATTTAACCTAGACAAAACGAAATTAATTCGCCCTTTAGTATGTCTTTTAATTTAAACAATCAATATTTAATAAGCTCCTTATTTACAGACGTCTGCCACTCAAGATATATGAAATGTGATGACTTCAGCATCAATAGAATAATGCAGCAGCACTTTGTACAAGATAAACGCGCCAAGTCGACTAAATTGAAAATATGAAACCCATGATTTGCTGATATTTTTTTCCTCCTGATTTATTTACATACATTTATTAATACATTTTATTACTTTTTTTATTACACAATACACAGACAAAAGTCCAAACCCAAAGGTCAGATCCTGACACCAGTATGTATTTTTTAATTGTAAATTGAAATTTTTAATTCACGAATTGACTGCATTAAAAGGCGGTTGTTCGTAATGAGCTTGATGCCATTGTGATCCTGGATTCGTATTCGGCAGGGCATACAACTATCAGGGACTAAGCTTTAGGTTTGGACTTTTTTGTGTGCCTGTGTTATTTACGTTTGTTTCACGATTACTGAAAAAATTTCCATTTTTTAATTACATTATTCTATAGGGGCATTTTACGTGAAGCGGACAACAAAACAAAAGTCAGGTTGTGAATTTTGTTTATAATTGAGTTAATTGGATTTATATGGATAATTGGATAATTTGGGCAACTACTTTTTTGGAAGCTATTAATGCAGTTAATCAAATGGTCTGAATAATAAAATAACTAAATAGTGTTTATTTGAGAATAATAATTGTTTCTCTTATAAATTGACTAACATTTCAAATTGGATTTCTTTTCATGTAGTAAACTGGAAGTTAGTATTGAAAATCGGTTTTTTCAACTTTGCATTTTTTATATTTCCGTTATTTTTACCTTAAAATATAGCTTGGACTATTGAAATTTGTTGGAAAAAGTTTTGAGTTGTATGTATCTTGATTTGTTTAGAAGAAATACTAAAGTAGGAAGTTGCAGCACAGCGCGCTGTACTGAGCGGGTTTTTATTGTTTTTATTGGCAGTCTTATTATAATGCAAGAAAATGCAGCGGAAAGATTTTAAAATTTTTTACATGATATTTCTATACTACAAGCTATATTTTAAGATGAAAACAAAAAATTTGATTTTTAATACAAACTTCCAGTCTAATCTAATTTTAAATCTGATTCAATTTCTACATTTAGTTTTCTCAAATAAACACTATTAAGTTATTATTCAGTCCATTTTATTAACTGCACAGTTCCTAAACTAACAGTTCCTCATATTTTGACAATTCTTTGAAATATCGTAAATTGATGACTAGGCTAAAAATAATTATTTCTATTAATTGAGGTCCCATAATGCGATTCGAAAAGCAAATGCGATTTTTTGACATATTTTTGGTTAGTTCGAATTTAATGCAGCCAAAAACAACATTTTAAAGCAGAAATAAAAGTTACTCCTACTTAGTAATCTTAATTCATGTATTTACATGGTGTGATTTTTTTTCGAATGGCATTTGCTTTTCGAATCGCATTACTGAGTAAGGCCTTTGACTTTTGTTTCGTTATCCGCTTCACGTGAAATGGCCTTACAGGAAAATAAATAGAAATTGGCCCATTATCATAGTCAAAATAAAGTCGATTTTAAATTTAGTGCAAGCTTTTTGACAACATATTATATTGAAAAACTGTCAAAAATGCTCATACTAAATTTAAAGCCGACTTTATTTTGACTATGATAATGGGCCAATATCTTTTGTATTACATTAAAAAATAATTTAACCGCTTATTTCATTTACTGAACCTTGTTTTAATAACATCAACATATTATTAAAGTTATCATACATAAAATATTTTTATTGTTTTATAAAATGTTTGCAATAATTCAATATTCTGTTATATCTGGCAGATGGCGAAACTCTTCATTATTTCAGTTTGGTTTTTGCTTTTTTTATTTGTATATACATAATTATTTATTTAACAATAGATTAAACAATATTTCATATGTGATAAAATAAAAAATAAAACAAGCAAACATAAAAATAAAAAAAAACTATTTAAATTCGTTGTTTTACTTTATAAAACCTATAAAAAATAACCGTATATATGAGTCTTTTACGTTTCGCATATAACGCTTCCAAGCGAGTCTACTATAATTCCTAAAAGCGATTTATAATAAAATCTTCTTGGCGAACCGTAGTTGATTTTACGTAGAGAATCGCAAACAAATCCTCTTGGCGCGCCGCAGATGCAACTTTTAGACGCACCGCAGAGGTTTTATATTGAAGATTCGCCTAAGTTGAACAGTTTCATACAAAGAATGGAACTTCCGCGATCAGAATTCGACATCGTAGGCGATCAGATAGATCTTGTGGACGAATCGTATAAGATTCTTTCGCGATTGTAAATGCTAGCTGGGGTTTCATGTAACCCCCGTGTTATACAAAAGTGCTTTATTAAGCTTCTTACGATATTTTTTTAACTTATTTGTATTAGAAATGTATGTATTTCTAATTAAAATGGTTTAAAAATGCAAACTAAACCACGTTGATTTTGCGCCAGTTTGATCAAACCACATCTGTCAAAACACAAACACTGCTTCAGGGGCGCAGTAATTTTTCACAGTTGAATATATTTTCGTTGATAAGAGGGGCGCTCTTGTTTTCAGCATAGTAAATCAGATTAAGTACCAGTTTGTTAAATTTTTGTGTTTTCTGCACAACAACTAGGCAGAAGCACCCAACAAATAAGGATTTTAAAAAATGAATTTAATTTTATTTGTAATTAAAGCTCAAGTTTAGAATTTGTAGGCCTTCAAATTTAGAAAAATTACCTATAATGGATAAAAATCTTGCTGTTTTTCTAGTTTTTCAACAAAACTAAGCTTTATTGCTATTAAAGCAAAGGTAATACGCGTATCTATTCAACGAGGTTTCAAACATAAAATTCCATGCACAACTTTTAAAATATAATTTTTTTTTCAATTAGAATTTGTCTGAAAAACTAGTGGCTTCCCTTTTACGAAAGCTTTACATTAAAAAGAGAATTATTAAAACGATAACTACATCCAGAAGTACTGTAGACAGCGAAGCCTGTGTTGGACTTACTGAGGGTTGTAATCCCTAAGCAGCGGCTGAAGGCATCGTATTAAAAAGAGACAACTAAATACATTTAGATATTTTTTATTAAATTTGGAAAAACCTAGCGATGGAGTTACTGGGTTATAAGTGAGTGAGAGTACGCAAAACCGGTTTTTAATGATTAATCAAAGTTTTGAATAAGTTAGGCGACTTTTATTTGCTGTTTCCTGTTGTACTTACTCAACAAGACCTACAATCTACTAAGTGCAAAATGACGGAGTGTTATCAATAGACGGTTTTCGAGCATCAATTTCTTGATTTGCTTGACGTGTCGCGTTCCTCTTCGTGTATTGAGGTTCATCTTTGGCGCTTTCTGAAACCTCTTTGACCATCTTAAACCACTTCGATTCTTTTGTTCTTTATAGAGCTTGCTCACCAAAGGCCTTCTGGAACAGATAGATACTGCAAAAATATGCATTATCGGTTGCAGAAATTTTATTACGCAAGCAAAATAAAATGCACTTTCTTTAACCAACTGAATTACGCATTAAGGCAAATGGTCTTGCATCATAGCATTTGCAAAGTCTGACAAACTGACACCTGATATTGAAAAAAAAGTAAAGGCGAGAAAAACTGATATGGAAGATCAGCAAATAAAACTAGAAAGGAATTATTGTCGACTGAGTCGAAGTTAAAATGCTCCCACTGTATATTGAAAGTCATGCAGGTTTTGAAATAGTAGATATGGTAGATTATTTGTTAAATATGATGTTAAATCAAACATTTTTGTGGAGTTTATAAGTTATGCTACTTTGATGATGTTGCTTTGTATGGGAGATTGGCAGATATTTTTTATGATTTTGGCAAATTTCCAACTCAATATGAATTTTAATATTCTTAGCATATGTGCATAATTTTAATTCATGAAATTAGTTTTTATGGAATTTTTAGAGACTTAACCGTTTTTATATAGTTACTTTGTATGGGAGGTTGGTGTGGCTTTCATACTATTTTGATAATTTGAATTATATTGTGAATATTTGAGACCAAAGTTTATATGTAAAATTTCAAGTTATTACACCAGTATTTGTGGCATTTACAAATATTTTACCGATTTGATAAAGTCACTTTGTATGGGAGGAGACATAGTTTTTATCCAATTTTAACAAATCTGAAATATACGGTGAATATTGTACTTAAAATCTGATGTGCAAAATACCAAGTCACTACATAAATTTTTGTGGCATTTTTAGAGAATTTATTGTTTTGATAAAGTAACTTTGTATGGGAGGTAGTTTTCTTGATCTTCATTTCTTTAATAAAAGCACAAATACCAAACATCAACGATAGCTTTGAAATTGCGACTGTATTCGTGTCGACAGACAGACGGACATGGCGAAATCGACTCAGGAGGTGATGCTGATCGACGCTAACGGCGTCACAAATGGTGTGACAAAGTTAATATACCCGGGTATAAAAGCAAATTAATTGTGCACATTGATTTAAGCAAAATTTCCAGTAGAAAATAATTTTACTTTTGGTTAAAGTTAAGCCTTAATTCACAAAAAATAAATAATGTTATTTCAAACGAGATTTCGATGTTTTTTTTCTCCAAAAATAAGAAAAATAAGTATAATTCAAGAACAGCGACAACTATCTTTTTTAATATTTTTTATAGGATTATACGGATTTTAACCTCCTAAATCCAAGGCTTTCAGACCGCTCGAAATTGGTTTAGAAGTTGTAGGCCTCCAAAGTTGCAAAAATAGCCTACAAATCTTGCTGTTCTTTTTTAATGTTCCGCATTACGGGTATCAAAAGAAAGGTAATGCGAGTACCTATTCAACGAGGTATCAAACATGAAAATCCATTCATAACTTCTTAAGATATACCTATTCTTATATTTACAATTTGCCTGAAAAACTAGTGGTTTCCCTTTTACGAAAGCACTACACTAAAAATGGTTGTATCTTTAAAAGTTATGCATTGATTTTCATGTTTGATACATTGTTGAATAGGTACTTTAATTAACTTTCTTATGATAAAAAGAATAAAAAGCAAATTTGTAGGCTAATTTTCCAACTGTAGGCCTATAACTTCTAAGCCAATTGCGAGCGGATTGCAATTTTTTCAGATTTGGAGGTAGGAGGCCAAAATCCATATGATCTAAAAAAAAAAAATTTAAAGTTAGAGTTGTCGCTATTCTTGAAATGTTCCGAAAATATAGATGAAAAAGGGTCTTAAATGATCCGATGAAAGTATCAATCGCGAATATCTCGATAATTTGACCTAATTTTGAAAAAACCGAGTATGCCACTCATTTCTACGACCAAAAATTAAGTTCACGTGTCACAGCGTCTGTCTTCTCCATAGTTAAAAATTTACCTACACTGTAATTATATTAACCCTTTGAGGACGACAAATTGTAAACCGCTGTAAATTTTCAAAATTTTTTTGTGGAATTGTCAACACCGATGGCATATTTCTATACAAAAATGAATTGAAAAAATGTATGTATTAAAAAAATCCGTAAAATCCCATCCTAAAAATTTCTTTTTTTCTTTGTTGGAGTTTCATAAAGGTTTTGACATAATTGGGATGAGAACATATATCCGCTCGTATTTGAAAATCGTGGCACCTATATCTGTAGTCTCTGAGAAATGTGGATTAATATATAGCTATGAAAAAAATATTTTTAGACTTCTTAGTTTTTTCTTTCTCTTTAAATTAAAACAAGATCGAAAAATGTGGCACACGTTAAAAGCCACATTGATTTCTAATTCTTTAAGCCCAGCTTTATGAAAATATCTCCAAAATCGTGCTCACACGAATGGGTTATTTTGCACCCATTCGTCGTCAAAGGGTTAGAAATGTTGAAAATATTTTTGAATTTATATTGAGAAAAATTAAATGAAAGTAAAAAATATGAATTTTTACAAATTTATTGATTTCGTTATTCTCGCAAAAATGAATGTAAATTATATGAAATTCAAATGAATTATAAACAAAATGCTTTTATTTTTGTAATAAAATTTTAAACGATCTTATATTTAATTTATAAAAATTATAACAAAAATCTTTTAACAAAATAATTGGCTCAATTAGTTCACCAAACAACTTTAAATTTTTCCAAATAATTATCATTTTTAAAAACGACAAATAAATAATTTAATTCGAAAACTTTGAGTCGAAAAATGTTTACACGATTAGTTGATTTTAACTAAAAATGACTTAACTGTTATATTTGCCAGCAATATAACAGAAATCTGCAATAAACGATCTTAACACGAAGAGAAATAAACAATTTTCTAAATAGCGAAACTAACATAAATTAACTAAAAACATAATATATATAACTAAAATAAATAAGTTTAAGTAAATACATTTATAAGCACAACCAACTCCTCTAAAGATCATCTCAAAAACCTCTAAAGAGAAAAAGTTATTACTCTAAACTTGATCCATGTTAAACAAACGTCTTTTTTTCGGTATAGGCTTAGGGAGCGGCTTCTCTCGAATCTTATATGGCTCCAAATTAATGGAGCTTAACTCGGGCAGCAGTCCCTCGCTGGCAGCTCGCTTATTGGTCTGCGAAGATTTCGGCGTCTCCACCTCAAGCGTTGTGCGTTCCGCAACAAAGGACGGCTTAGAAGGTCTCACAGGTGCATTTAAAGGCTGATCATGCATGTGTTGATGAGCTTTTTTTCCACGTGATTTTCTTTCATTGATTCTAGTTTGTTTCATTGTGAAGCATAGATGTCCAGTCAGACCCCTGCCACTTATATTTTTCATGTCGCCGGCTTTTAACAATCCGCGCAAATAGTCCCTGATTATGTTTTTTCGTCTCGGTGTCATTTTGATCTCAAACTTGTTGCAGATGTATTTTTTAATTGCATATAGCGTAGTGCCTTTTCTGCTACTCGCTTGCAGGTCTTGCAAGGCGCACTTGACCATGAAAACGGTTGGTATCGGTTGACGTGATGATTCCGTTGGCGTTCGATTTAATGCTGATTTTCGATTCATGGTAACATTCATGCCTTCAATGCGTGTGGATTCTGCTTGAGCCGTGAACCTTCGAGTCATTTTTTACAAGTTCTATTTTTTTTTTGTTTGTTTTGTTTTTCACTACCGATTGTGACTATAGAAAGTAACTAAGGAAACTATGGAAAAAAATTAACCGCTGCACTAGTGCACTAAAGAGGAGGAGAATAATTATTTTAGCCAGAGGTGGGCTGTCAAAATGAGCTGAAAGCGTTATTATTAATTTCTTAAATTTTTTTATAAGAACTATATTTGGGTTAGACTAAAATTTTCTAAAATGCTTAGAAGAATTAGATTTAGGTTAGACTAAAGGGCGCGATTAAGTTAACTGAGGCGCCGCGATTTGAAAGTGTTTTTTGTTAAGAACAAAACAAAATATGTTTGGTCGAACAAAAAATCGACCAACTAGTAATCGATTTTTTTTGCTTTGTTTGGTACAATATCTGTTAAAAAACATATGCATATGTATATCTTTGTCATTATTCGATCGATCCAAAAAATTGTCATGTCATTTCAAAAGTTATAAACGATGCAAATCTTCTGCAAGAATATTTTTAATTTTATAAATAGTTTTATATGTACTACATTTGAATTTTTTTAGGGGCCCATTAAAGTTTTTTAAGCGAAATACCCGAACGATTTCTTTCCAACGATTTTAAGTTTTAAAAATATTTTTAAACTTGTTTTCGCATTTTAAAATCTACATATTATTACGCAAACAAAAAAATTGTGATACCATTTTAGCTGTGTTAGCGTCAGTATATTCACATAAATCTTACATCGTTGCAAAGGTATTTTCGAATACATTTGCAGAACGTTATTTTTATTCGAATAAGTGGTCATTAAGATAGGTAAAAATCAAAATACAAAGAACTACAGATAAAGTATTGCGCATGTCCGCCATCTTTGCTGTGACGTGCAAGGTGCTCCTTGGTTAAAACGTAGTCACAATTTATTCATTGGATATAAAGATTTTAAAATGCCTACTTTTTCTTATGAAAACTTGTTTTACTGATATGAAATAAATATTGTTATATAAAGCACATGTCCAAAATAAAGTAAGTATATTTTTTAGTACTGTTTGTGAAGAAAAATTTGCATATTTTGTAGGGGTGCTTTTCCCCTTTTTACCCATTTACACAAAAAGCGGCTACGTTGCTTGATGTGCTTGACAGAATTCTGACTGTTTGTTCGTTTTCATTTTGCTATCTTCGTCACTTTTCTACATTTTCTTTTGAATGTATTCATCAAGTGTCACATTTGACGAGCACCGATGACGAGGTGCGCAGTAAATTTTGTTTGTTGCGCCGAGAATACTTTACCTGTAGCTCTTTGTATCATGGGTAAAACTAAGCAAATGCAAAAACTTTTTTTCCCAATGGGACAGTGCAAACCAATAGCAACACAGCTCTTTTGAACATCGTTGCTGAGCATACACGAGAGAGCAGAAAGTGACTCAGAATACTTCAACGGCAGGAATGATAGATTATGCCGTGGTTATGCTAGCCAAACATGATTGCCGAACATTTTTTGTTGTTATTGTTTCACGTATAAAATGAAGAAATGAACTTTTTCTCATATTCATTTTCTCGCTCTCGGACCGAACATTTTGATTGCTGATTGAAACGCCAAACATGCCGAACTTTCCAGTGTTGGCTGTAGTCATTTTGTATAATAGCATCAAAAAGTAGGTAAAAGTATTGAAAAGTGAAGTTGATTGTGTCTTCAAGTAACCCTTAACATAAACAGCTAGCTAGCATGTCAGATATATGCAAACCATTTTGTTTAAGATATTATAATAAAAATTTAGAGTAAGTAATATCAGTTCGTGTTTTTTAATTCGTTAATTTTAAGTACAAAAATGCAAATTAGGGTTGTGCTTTTTTGTGTTTTGACATACTATTACATATAATGCAACTGTGCCACCAATCATAGCATAACCACCAAACAAACATTTCAGCGAAGAGAACAAATTAACAAAAATGAACACCGAACATGTTTGGCTAGCATAACCACGGCATTACAAAGATTGCGCTGAAGACAAGAAAATGAGTACAACAAAATTGTCGTTCTGCGCATGTACGTCATAATATCAATGCTGTTTTGGAGAGCGTTCACTTTGCATACGATTTCTCTTATTTCACAGAAATGAAAATTCCATACATTTTTGTTTGTATAATTAAAATAAAAGAAGTAAGAAGCAATTTATTGGAACAAGAAGAAGGTTAATTTATTAAGTACTCCTTTCCAAACATTATTTTTACTATTATTTTATTACAGCCAGTAAACAGCTTAGTAAAAAAAAAATTTGTCTGAGAAACCAACTTCAGTGAGCATTATTTTTCGACTTGGATTTTAAAAAAATGTTTGTTAAGAGTTTAATTGATGTAGTTTAAACATTCCCAGATATTTAATTTCCATTAATTTACCTGTGAATTGAAAGGACAAATAAATGATAGTTTCAAGTTTTTAAATAATGAAACAAATTTTGTTAAGTTAATATATTTTTGTATTTTTGTTTTCATTTGTGTGCGTTTTCTACAATTTCTTGGTTTAATTTTTGTATTTATTGCAAACATCAGGTTTCTGAAAAATATTTGCTTGCTACTGTTACCACAATTAGCAGCTGCACACTTAATTTTTTAAATTTTAAGTTAAAAACTCGCAAATATACTTCGATATATACACAATTAAATAAAACACAACCGATCGCAGTACGTTTTTCAAAGAAATAAAATATTGTGACGTAGTCAACTGAACTGCTGGTTGTCAAACTCAATTAGCAGAAGTAACGGATCTGCGCAAAGCGTAATCTCTTATTCTATCATTCTTGCTTCAACAGAGCTGTGTGGCCATGAACCAAGCAATAAAGATCATGTAAAGAAAAGAGCCGCCATGTTGTAAACAAAAACAGCTGTTAGGTCTGACGTCATCGGTTACAAAATCTTTTGTTTACGCTTAGTCATTGCATGTTGAATGTTATTTCTTAAAATTTTAAAGAATTATCATGGTATTATAAAGTTTTTTTATATTAAAATTAAGTGTGCTGTAGCGACATGCATTAATTGCAACAGCAAAAAAAACCAAATACGTTGGTTTCTACCGTTTTCCCAAGGAAAAAACTGCTTATAAGCAATGGGAGATTTTTTGTCGGCAAAATGTCGACACTGCAACGGCAAGAATCTGTGGAGATCATTTTCTGCCTGAAGACTTCGAAAGAAGGCTCCAAGTTGAAATGGATAAGTACTTCTACATTTCCACGTAAATATTTTTTTAAAAAATGTTACGATAGGTTTTGGCAAAGTTATGCGTTTAAAGCCGGGCGCTGTCCCAACAGTTATGACCAAGGAGGTGAGCCAGCAAATGCAGAACGATGTCAGCGAATTTTAAAGCGCGAAAACAAAAAAATCGTTAGTGCTCTGCTTCAGGAGTCGTTGGCCACGGAGAAAGTGCAGCGGCGCGAAGAAGTTTTTCCTTTATAGGAAATAGAAAAAGAAAACATGGACGCTTCTATTTCTAACTGCTCTTCAGAGCAGTTACTTAAGCGAAAATAAGGCAGCTAGAGCCGCAAGTGTAAGTACAATTTAACAATTTTATGAATTCAATATTTTTAATCTTTTTCTTGCAGTGAAGAGCTTAAAAGACAAAATTTTTCATTGCGTCAAGCTGCCATAAATCATGAAAAAGGAATGCGTGGAATGCAACAACGCGCTGAGAAAGGTTTCCCAGAAACTGTGGAGGACAAGAATTTGGACGAAGGAAACGATGACGACGAATTAAATGATTTGGAATACAACGGTTTGGAAAACCTCGCGGGATACATCTGCCACAAATTGCACAGAGACGTTCCGAACATAAGGGTGGAAGAAGGAGCGGCAGCATCATTGGCTTGTCTAAGCCAAAGGAAGAATTCATGGCGCATATGAGGGCGTTGGAAAAGTGTTCAACGACGTAAATGGCGAAGGGCTGCTAATAAGCAAAAATTATTTGCAGACGCACATTACAAGTGCAGAGGATGTTATGTTATAAAATAAGATTTTTAAAGAAAGAAATCGTGAACAATTCGTTGCAGAGGAAAATAAAATTTAACGAAACAGTTCAATAATAAAAACAAAGTGAACATCCAATTTTGTATTCTATTTATTTGCAGTTTTTGTTTTTACAGTATTCTTAAAAATTCATAAAAATGCAAAAAATGAAGGTGGCAACCCTATCCACCATTTTGAATTTTAAAATTCTGACTTCAGATTCGATATCAGCGACCTCCTAACACTGATAAATGTTGTTTAAAACTCTTAAAAATACATATTATTAGGTGGCAGCCCTATTATTTCAAAATTTTATAATTTTGAAATTCTGACAACGAATTCGGATTCAGCGACCCATTTTTACCTAGTCAATCTTGAAAATCTTGAAGTTGGTGTAAAAAAATGTCTAGTTAGGCGCTGACGACCGCTGATTAAAATTATCAAAATGATCCAAATGATCTATTGCCATATATTGCTTTTTATTTTTTTTTTTTATTTATTTCATTGCTCATCCTACCCTTAACGATTAAATTTAATTGCTTGTGGTGTTGACGAACAAAAACACGCCATGCTTGGATTGCAGAGAGAGAAAGTGTGTAGTGCTTGTCGTTGTAGGCTTTCGTTTGCTGTTGAGCAAATCAAACTCTCAAGTGTTATTAGATGACAGTCAACTGTGAGCAATGCAATAAATCACAGTGTGTGTACGTTCAAATAGATGCACCGACGCAGGGCTTTAATTCAAGCATTATTTTGCTAGAATTGAGCAAATTTAGAACACATGATATTAAAAAAAAAATACTTAATTCGAGCAACATTTGCTTAAAACTCATGAATATTTTATCTACATTGGAGTCTAATATTTACTTGATATGAGAAAATTTGCTTCATTCAAGTAAACAATTGGCTGAAAACTAGAATAATTTGCATGATTTGAGAAATTTATTTTACTTGAATTTAGAACAATTTGCTTGATTCAAGTAAACAATTTACTGAAAACTAAAATAATTTACTTAATTTGAGAAATTTATTTTTCTTCAATTGAGAACATTTTGCTTGATTCAAGTAAACAATTTATTGAAAACTAGAATAATTTGCTCGATTTGCACAAAGAAACAACACTTTCGCATGCTTTGTTGGCACACATTGTCGACAGTGATATTGAACGTAGATTTTGTTGTCTAGCGACTCTTTTACAACAACTTCAAGATTTTCATGTTCAAAGGCGACAACTCTGCGTTTGCTTAAATTACGAAAATAATTTCTTGATCAAGTCTTGTTCCAGGTTCTAGAATCAAGTATTTTAGGCTTATTTCAAGCTCTCGTTTATTTTGCTGAATTTTGGCAATAAATGCTCATTATAATTGTTTTTTTCTTTATTATAGTTTTTAATGCTTGATTTAAGCAAATGAGACTTAATTTTAAATTTTCTTATATCAAGCAAAATATTTGCTTAATTTAAAAATATTATTTCCCTCCGTTCAAAGGATGTTCAAAGTTATCATAGCAAAAATTTAAAGGAAACATTTACAACGTTGTTACAAAATTTCTAGAACTAGACTTGCTCCAAATATGTTCAATGAAGTCGGAGTTTCAAGAGAAACATTTATTTGTACTTAAAATAAAAAACAATTAAGGCTCAGCGCTGACTGACCTTCCCACCGACAAATAAGAAAGTAAGCCTCAGCCCATAACACAGGATAAATTTTATTGCCAGTTTCATCTTATATATTTTTACCTCTATATTTTTTTCTGCCGTCCTTTATTTAGCAGCTTATATGGATCACATATTGTAGCTGCTAATGCCAACACCGCACCATATTGCAGTAACAACTACAAGTTATGAATATAAACCCAAAGATTATTGTTATTTTTTTCATATTCAGTATATTAGGAGGATATAAAAAATGAAAGCCAGGATATTGCAATGAATGGTGGAAGACTTTTTAAAAAAGAACAGCACAACAACAACCACCACAATTACAACAGCATCAACTTAAGAAAACCATGTGACACAGCTGACTACAAACAAATACATAAATAAAAGTTTCCAACTTTATGCAACATGTTGTGGGAGGACAAAAGCAGGCAGAGTGACAACCAGAAGCGGATATTAAATATAAAACATGTTTCTGAAAGATTGTTTAAACTTGTTGTATACATATAAATATTTTTTGATTGTCTTTTTTTTAAGCTCAAAGTTGAGTAAACTGCAGAAACAAGCAAGTTTTTGTAGTAAAACTTAAATGTATTAAAAGACGAATGAAAAAAAACAAAACTCCATGTCAGCATATCATTAAAGATATCTTTAATCTCTATAAAGACCCCTTTATGTTATACAAATGCTTACTTCATTTTTAATTTCGTATACTGAAACACCATTTTAGTGCAGCTTAACATTCCATACCGCCTTTATGACTGGCCATTCACCGTTTGACCCGAGGGAATCAAGTAATTGTATCACTTCAAAATTTCAACCACCTTCACAGTGCTGATGGAAACAGAGGGGTGAGGTTTGTGAAGAACCCAATTATAAAGTAATGTTCTATCTTCTGTGGGTATAACTCGATTGTCCACATTTAGACAATGACTACTCATTAATCCATATTTGAATATCCACGGGCTCATTTTGAAGTTTAATGGCTTGAATTTACAATGACTAGAGCGCTGGGCTAATCGCTGTTGCTTATGTCAAATGAGAAAATCTTTATCTAAACCAAGCAAAACATGTTTTAACCATTTAACTAAACAATGAAAAATGTAGGGATCTGTTTGAAAATAAAATCTTTTGATTTGGTAAATACCCTGTAAATATTTTAGACAAAAGAGGTTGATGGCTTTGTTGAAAGATAAAACATAACAACGCTGGGCAAATGCGGCTGGGCAAATTTTATTTTATTTTATTTTATTTTATTGTATTGTATTGTATTGTATTGTATTGTATTTTATTGTATTGTATTGTATTGTATTGTATTGTATTGTATTGTATTGTATTGTATTGTATTGTATTGTATTGTATTGTATTGTATTGTGTTGCATTATATTCTATTGTATTGTATTGCATTGTATTGCATTGTGTTGTATTGTATTGTATTGTATTGTATTGTATTGTATTGTATTGTGTTGTATTATATTGTATTGTATTGTATTGTATTTCATTGTATTGTATTGTGTTGTATTGTATTGTATTGTGTTGTACTGTATTGTATTGTATTGTATTGTGTTGCATTATATTCTATTGTATTGTATTGCATTGTATTGCATTGTGTTGTATTGAATTGCATTATATTGTATTGTATTGTACTGTATTGTATTGTATTGTATTTTATTGTATTGTATTGTATTGTATTGTATTGTATTATACTGTATTGTATTGTATTGTGTTGTATTATATTGTATTGTATTGCATTGTATTGCATTGTGTTGTATTGTATTGTATTGTATTGTATTGTATTGTATTGTATTGTATTATATTGTATTGTATTGCATTGTATTGCATTGTGTTGTATTGTATTGTATTGTATTATATTGTATTGTATTGTATTGTATTGTATTATATTGTATTGTATTGCATTGTATTGCATTTTGTTGTATTGTATTGTATTGTATTATATTATATTGTATTGCATTGTATTGACTTGTATTGTAATGTATTGTAATGTATTATATTGTATTGTATTGCATTGTATTGTATTTTATTGTTTTGTATTATATTGTATTGTTTTGTATTGTTTTGTATTGTATTGTATTTTTTTTATTTTATTAAATTTTATTAAAATAAAATAAAATAAAAAAAAATGATTATCATTTAATATAAAATAGACTGTAATAAACACTAATTTTGCTTACATTTCTTCTTACTTAACTTTCGCGCAGTATAAATATTCTTGTTGCCGAGTTCTTGCATTTTGCGCGCGTTAAATGCAAAATTTCTGACCGCTAGAACATTTTACTTTTGCAATAGTTGCAAGATTTTTGTATCAAACGTGATACTTTGGCATGTTGCGCAATATTACTGCAGATATTATTACTGCATAGCCTCAAACAAGGCGTATTTTTAACTTGCCAAATAGATTTCCAACATCAGAATTGCATACGTTGACTCAAATAAAAATTATTGCTAATACAGTATAATTCGTTGGAGTAGAAAGCTATCATAGTCAGTGCACGGACTTTAAAAAGCATTTAGCGGTATAGTATATTAATTTATGGTGTAGTATATTAATTTTTTAATGTTTTATTGTGGTACATATATCGTTTTATTTATCGTCATAGTTTGATAGTTGAGCTGCTGCTTAAGTATATACTTTGTCTTTCTCTTTTTTTTTCTTTGCGTTCCCCTTTGTGCGTTATTTGTTTATTTGCATAAACTAAGCACAGCGATTTGTTGCAGTTGCTTTTAAACTGCAACATGTTATATTAACCCATTAGCACTTAGTGGACATTATTTTTGCACACATATAATTTTTAACTTTATTTTTTCGCTATGGAATATTTTTCCGTAGAAAATTTTGCTGCTTGTTCTTTAGACGAGCTTTGCAAAAGTCAAAACATTCTGAACCGTGTGTTCAGTTGTTCTGGCCCATGTGGGCTATTGTTCCATACTTCATGTGCTTGGGATCTCTAAGTCGTGTCTTGATGATTTAATCTCACCACGATCAGGTCTTCGCTGGTATTGTGCTTCGTGTAGGGTTCTTTCACCAGATGAGTTTTTCTCAAAAATTAATCTTTTCGGTGATAGTCTTAACGCTTTAAATAACAATTTTAAAGAAATTGTTACATTTTTTAATGAAGTAAGCACCTCACCCAGCACTAGCATTTATGATGAAAAGTCTTCCTCTTCTTCTGAGACTCAAATAATTTCATATAAAAAAGACCTAAATATTTCGAAAAAAAAGAGAAATAATTCAAAAAATAATAAGCGGCGCATGACGCTTCCAGCCATTTTAGAAACGAAGCAGATCTCGGCTAAACCAGTGTTTACGCCAGTGAGAATGGATAATATAGTTATTACTCCATCTCCTCCATCTCTTTCTCCCCCGGCTAGTGACATATCTAATGAGCGCAATAGTTCATTAAATTTAAGAGCGTTGTCGAGGAAAAAAAAGGTTTTCATTTCACGCTTTCAGCCCGACGCAACAAGTGAAAATGTATTGACGTTTGTCAAACATAACCATTTAGTAAGTCAGACTGCTTTCTGCTCATGCAAAAAAATTGGCAATAAAACGTCCCACGCATCATTAATTCTCTGAAGTGGCTGCTGAAGTGCTTGCAACTGTTCTGAGCTCTAATCTGTGGGCTGATAATATCTTTGTTTCTGAGTTTAAGCTTAAACACAGGTCTAGAAGGACGAATAATATCGCCAGTCAGACCCAAAAAAACTAAATAGGCTTTCCCTTTACTATCAAAATGTAAGGGGATTCCGTTCAAAGACGCGCGACATTTTTTTGTCAACTCAGAATTTTTCTGAAGATATTATCGCGTCAACTGAAACTTGGTTGAACGGAGGAATTACTGACTTATAACTGTTTGACAATATTTTTGAAGTATATAGGAAGGACAGACACGCTGACAATAATTCTGCAGTTGGTGGTGGTGTCCTATTAGCTGTAAGGAACTCCTGTGTTAGTTCCTTTATTGATATTCCCTGCTCTGCTAATATCGAACTTATATGCGTTAAGGTTGTACATTGCAATTCTAATGTATATGTTATTAATGCATACGTTCCTCCAAAGAGCAGTGTAGAGGTCTATGCAAGCCTTGCGGATTGCATAGAATTTATATTAAATTTACTTGACGTTAATGACGACATTTTATTGTTGGGCGATTTTAATTTGCCTGACTTAAAATGGCATTCTTCTGACGATGAAACACATTTTTGTGCATCTAATTCGAAGACACGCCAAGAAAATATATTTGTTGACAATATATGTTCTGACTTACAACAAGTTAGTTGTATTTATAATAGTCTGGAAAGGCTGCTTGACCTAGTCTTAACTACAGACAGTAACAATGTCATTGTTCAGAAGGCACTTCATGCTTTGACTACTATTGATAATTACCATCCACCTTTGAGCATTTGGTATAAATCCGATAGGGAAAATATGGCAAATTCAAGCTCTGTTGACACAGTTTATGAATTCAGTTTCAAAAAAGCTGACTTTTTGGGGTTGCATCATTTGCTTTATAGTAAATTAAATATGATTACAGAATACATAAATAATAATAATCTTAACAGTTCAATAAATTATTTCTATACGGAGCTCTTTGCCATGTTTTCTCAGTCTGTACCATATAGTCTCAAATTTGCGAAAAATTCTGCGTACCCTTGGTACACAAAGGATTTAAAGACTCTTCGCAACAATAGGAATAGGGCATGGAAGAAATATGTTTGTAGTTTTGACTCAAATGACCTAGAAACATACAAAAGTTTGTTTCTGGAATTTGAGAATTGCTCAGCTGCATTATATAATGAGTATTTGGATAATATGAAGCTGAGTATTTTGTCTGATCCAAGAAAATTTTGGGGATTTATTAATGTTAAGAAGAAGACTGATGGATTTCCTTCTTCTTTCAATGGATTTACTGACGATTCCACCATTATTTGTGGCTTATTTGCCAATCTTTTTAAAGAATCATTTTGTTCAGATTCTTTTAATCCTGATTTAGCGTATTTTGATTATATGAACAACGCATCCAGAGTTTCTTTGGGGCATATATCTTTTACCTCAGAGGATATTTTTAAGTATATTGAATCAATCGATGAGGATTTTGGCGCTGGACCAGATGGAATTCCTGCCGTTGTGTTAAAACAATGCGGCTCCATTTTATGTCAGCCACTTTCGTTACTTTTCAATAAATCAATTAATGAAAGTAATTTTCCTCTTTTTTGGAAAAAATCTTATATCAGTCCTATTTACAAAAAAGGTTGCAGGAATGACGTCACTAATTATAGGCCTATCGCTTAATTGTCTTCGATTCCTAAACTTTTTGAGCAAATGGTGTACGATCGAGTGAAAATTCACTGTGGGCAAGTCATGACAACTCGTCAGCATGGTTTTGTTACTGGCAGATCCACTGTGTCTAATCTCCTTGATTTCACTACATTCTGCTTAAAATCTATTGATTCTGGTAGCCAGGTCGATTGTATTTACACTGACTTTAGCAAAGCTTTTGATAAATTACCACATAATCTAATTTTATTTAAACTTAAATTAATGGGATTTCCACAATATTTTGGAAACTGGATCAAATCGTATTTGATGGAGCGATCTTATCAAATACGGTTCCGAGGCGTGTTGTCTTCTGAATTTGTGATTCTGCAACAAGGTGTTCCTCAAGGAAGCCACCTAGATCCACTTCTGTTTATTTTGGCAATTAATGATGTTACCCACGTCATCAAACACTCTCATTTGCTTATTTATGCAGATGATATGAAAATATACAGAACAATTGATTCTAATGACAATTCAGACCTGCTCCAGTCAGACTTGAACTCCTTTGAGGTTTGGTGTTCTAAAAATAACATGTTTTTAAATCCAGATAAATGCCAGACTATGACCTTTTCGCGTAAAAGGAACAATTTTATTTTTGATTACAAAATTAAAGATACTGCTTTAAGTCGTGTAACTACCGTCAAAGACCTTGGTTTATGCATGGATTCTAAATTGTCGTTTAACATGCATATTGATACAATTTGTAAAAAAGCGTCTTCTATGCTTGGTTTTATAAAACGGTGGGCCAAAGAGTTTGATAGCTTAATAAAAACTACAACTCTGTATTATTCAATCGTGCGTCCTCACTTGGAGTACGCAAATCAAGTATGGTCCCCACATTACAATGTGCATGTTGATCGTATAGAAAGAATTCAAAAACGTTTTGTTCGGTTTGCTCTAAGAGGCTTGAGTGGAACTGACACTTTAACCTTCCTCCATATGAGGATCGTTTGATTTGTTTATTAAAAATGCAATCTTTAAGTGAGAGAAGAAAATCTGCTGATATTGTCTACTTACACCAACTCATAACTGGTGTATTCGACTCTCCAGAGCTTCTTTCTCTTATAAATTTTAACACTAACCATAGAAGCAGTAGAAACTCTAACAACTTGATTTATTTACCATTTAGTAGAACAAATTATATGTTAACTGCTCCATTAAATCGCATGAGTACCTTTGTTAACAACTGTAACGTTTTTGATGTTAACTTGTCAAAAGGTCAACTCAAAAGTAGATTGAAAACTAATGAAGGATAAGATCTATGTAAACGCATGGTTAGTTGTTATGTCTTGTGTTGTCCTTGAGCCCAACCCATATTATGGTGGGTAAATTTTTCTCCCTTTTGGCTTTTTTTTGGACCACTTCTATCGATATCTTTGAGATATTTCAATGATATTTGGATTGGTTCTTAAAATGATCTATTGCGGAGAAAGTGTGAAAAAGCTGTAGTAGCTGAACTCTATTGTTATTGCATGTATATTGTTTATGCTAAAAAGCAGTTTGCGCATCATGTTGCATTTCCGAATAGACCCATTGTGCATTAGCTATCCAAACAACAAAAGTAGCAAGGTTCATTTAAACGGGTTGAAAATTATCACAAGATGCCAATTGTTTTTGGTGTAGATTTAAATTGCGAATTCAGACATGAATGTTCATAGGCACTTTAGGCAAGGCCGGTGGTCAAGCGCTCGAAAATTTAAGGTATTTTGATGAATTTTTTAAAAAGTTAAAATATTAAACATCGATATTTAAACTTTTAAAGTATATTGAACACTCATTCATCATAAAAAAAAATTATTTTTTAATTCATCATTAAAAAATTGTTAATCTTGTTCAAATGAGACAATCTCTAGGAAAAGGGGCATGAGCGGTGTTGTAGATTTTGACTTTTCTATAGGTCTGTTCGCGTACAGATGGTTTGTGATAATAATTACAAATTATCAGCTTTTGGCGTTCGCGTACTCAAAAAACTTGCAAAATAAAAGAAATTGAGAGCATAAAGTGGTAGTTGACTTGGAGGGGAAGTTGCAAACTCCTGCTGGAAAAATTTTTACTGTCGAGAAATTGCAAGATAGAAAACAGCTGATTTAACCCGCATCCGTCCTTTGTGTCAATTTGACACAATTTACAAATTCATTTTAAAACAACGCTCTCAATTTTAAGGCAAATCTGAAACAAAAATGGCTCTATGGGTCTTTTTCGGGGAAATTTCATACTATCCTATGCTAGAAAATAAAACATACATACAATGTTGCCAACATGAAAAGTTACAAAAGAGTCCCTCTTGTGTCAATTTGACATCATATCATGAAGCACAGAAGTACCCAAGATAAACGTGTGGTATTGCAACTTACGGAAGGTCTCAATGATCGAAATGTCACATGTGATAGCTTTTTTACGTCTCGTCAATTGTGTGTTTCATTGAAGCAACGCTAAATGACAATTGTTGGTACGATTCGTAAAAATCGAAAGGAACTACTCCCTTTATTGCTGAATATGCAACAGCATCCTCAATATCACTCGAAATTTGTGTTTGATTATAACTTTCGAGCTGCACTTATATATTAGGTTCCGAAAAAGCTGCGTTTTGTCACACCACGAAACCAATTTATAATGACGCCAAAACGTAGCCTGAAATTATCAAATTTTATAACAGCAAAAAAAAACCGGCGCTGATACTGTGGACAAAATGGTTGGTTACATATAGGTGCAAAAAAAAGGTGAAAGTTGAATGCGTACGTTATCTTTACCAATATGAATCCAAATTGGAACTCTTCCAAATATAACTTTGGTCGTCGTTTGTTTTTTATTAGAGTTGAAACTGCTCTTGTACAACAACCATTCATTGCAAATCGTCAGCGTTTGCCGAGAGGAGAAAACTCAATAGCTGTTGTGAGTGGCATCCTGAATCTTCCACAAATTCCACCTTGAAAGGAGCCCAGCACATCGAGAAGTCGTCTTCAACATGCTGAATTATCAAGGAAGCGTGCTAGATGGCACTTGTGTCCAAAAATTTCTAAGGCAAACGTTCATTCTGTTCAATGTGACAAATGCGTAAAAATATTTGTCTAAGTCATCGATTCATATTGTGTGAATAAAACTTTAGCCAACATATTTTCACGTTCCTAATTTAATAAAATAATAATTAAATAAATAAATAAAAAATATTTTCATGTTCCTAATTGATGTACTCTTGATCTATAATACGTTATATCAAAAATTGTTTTCAACCCAATTTTTCCGCAATTTGCCTCATTTATGGAATAACTAAAAGTTCATCATGCTAAGTCACATTAAAAAATCATTCAAAAGCATGTATTTTTTGAACTGCTTTAGTTTTTAAAAAATACTATAAACGATATAAATTAATATTTGGTCATGAAAATCACGTTTAAAATTGTGGTGCTGATTAAAAATTCATTGTGTCAAATGGACACAAAAGGAACTCTTTTTGTGTATAAAACTGAGGGACGGATGCGGGTTAAGACAGTTGTAATTTCAAATATCAAACAAATTTAGTAAAATTTATGTTCGCAAACCGAAGGATTGTCTGCTGCAGTCGTCAAAATATAAAAGGTATTTTCAATTTTTGGAAAAAACGATGCCCTTGTGTTCCAGAAGAACACTTCACGTCCAATTTCCTGCTGTTTTTCATTCCACTTAAAATGTAAGCAAGACGTTAATGTTATCGAGGTTTGCAAATGTTGCGTTCGCGTACTTTTTTGGATACTTTGCTATTTAAGAGAGAATTGTGCGTTACTCTCTTGCAAGTTGCTGCTGGATATTTTTTACTGGAGAAGTATGCGTACAGACCTTATTTATCTGAAAAATAAAAACCAATAATATTATATATCACTATGAGTGCAGCTATAGCTGGCACTACAAAGAAAAAAATATTGAAAATTGACAGAGTGAGGCGCTTTTAAAAATTAAGTTCTTACAAAAACTTGTTTTCTACCAATTATTAAGAGTAAAATATACGATGTTTTTGAAATAAAACCCAGCGATAGCCACTGATGTTATGAATAGCATATTTAAATTTTAAACGATTCGGCTGAATAGTTTTTGTTTTTTCTACAACACCATGCCGAAAAAAGTAGTTTCGAGACAAATGAGTATAAAGGGAATGAATCTAGACGAAACGCTGTGGCTCGACACCTACTAAAATGGCTGTAGAAGTAAAAAGACGCCAGAAAGATTATACTTTTGAAATATAAATAAAAATCAATTTCCTACAAATTCTAGGCCTTCCAGGATGCCGTTTTGATAAATACAATTTGCGAATGATAAGTGATTCAAATATTTGCACAACACGATTAGGACAACTACTGATGTAATATTTGCTAGAAATATCGATGACATTACATCTATATAAAATACGTTTGATATTTTTGATATTAAAAACCAATAATTTCATTAACATTTACAAAAATAATTCATGTAAATTAATAATCATTAATCATTAATAATTAATGTAAAATAATAATGTAAAGTAATAAAATTTACCGGTGGGAATATTATTGTTTTTAGTTAACATTATGGTATTTAAAATTTTTAATTTAAAAATTTTTTTATTAAAACAAATATTAAATTATCAAACTTATGAAACTGCGAAAAAGCTTTGCTTCTCTCGTATGTCCAGCGACGCATCTGTTTTTTTATATAAATACGTTCTACAATAATAAATTCTGGCCAGCTTAATTTAACAAATTTTTATAATTTTGATATCAACAACATTCACATATCTTCAAAATTGGCAACAATTTTAAGTATAATGCATTTTTTTATAAACATCGTTACCTAAGAATGAGAAAAAAAAGGAATTAAAAACAAGGTTTTGACTTTCGATGCAAATATCTCCGCTGCTACTAAATATATTTAGTACCGTTAGGTCAGTGTATGTGTTTCTTATATTTTTTCAAAACCGGTACAAAATATTTACTTTTTACTTAAAAAGTGATTAAAAAAAAATGTTTTTGTTGTAAAAATAAAATCAAGTAAAAATTGTACATCTGCCTTTCATATGACATAGCATTTATTTGCGAAAATTCTTTCAGTTAAGCGCAAAAATCATTTTACTGTTTTCGTCATCAAAACAACAAGGTACCTCCTTTGTTTTTTTTTGGCGAAATTTATGTTTCCAAAATGTTATATTTTTTACAAAAAAGTCAAGGCTCCAAAATAATTTATGTGAAAAAATTACCCCAATACTGCCGTCATCTAGCATGAAAATCAAAATTGTTTTTTCTTAATCTTTTTTTTCCATCTTTAAGAAAATAAAATAAAAATTTCGAATTTTTTGCGCAATTGCTTAATATTTTAACATGAAATGTCATATCTACATAAATTAAAGCAATCATTCAAACAAAAAACGCAGTATCTACATAAAAAGAAATAAAAAAGCGGTATCTACAGACAGATACTGCGTTTTCCCTTTGTATTTGAAGTTAATGCTTTGTAAAATGCTTTTTACTTTTTTGTGACAAAAAAAATTTTTTTAAATATTGATTTTTTAAACATTGCACATTGATTTTTTATTAAATATCCTTCTGCAAGATATGATAGTTTTAAAAATATATCATTTAAATATCAAAAATATATAAACAAAAAAGCTTTTTACTATAAAACGTAAATTTGATGTAGATACGGCTTTTTGAACTTATTTAAATTTATAGAACAAACAATAAAAAGGCAACAACTACAGTGTTTGTTCCACAGTTTTGACATTTTTAATAAAATCGACAAAAATTTCATTAATATTGAAATCAAACAGGATTTCACTATCCTGTAAAACCAAATATTTTTAAACATCCAAACCCTAATCAGTGAATTTTTGATAAATTACTGTAAGTCGTTTATCTCAGAATATTAAAATATGTAGATGCCGCACTCTTTCTTATGACGGCAGAATATCTCTTTCCAAACAAAAGTTATGGGTTTTATGATTAAGTTACTTTATAAATTATAGAATAACTATGGAGATATAGTTCATACAGCTTCGGAATTCAGTATTCGACCACAATTTAGACATGCCGTTTCACTGATAACATTTGATGGGTGTTTGGAAACGGGGGCGTGGCAGCAACGCGACGGGTTTCAGCTAGTCTGTACTATTATATAAAAAGCTTCTCACGTATCTGCGACGACGCTGAACTTAAAAACTAATGAACCGATTTTAATTATTTTTCCCTAATATAAAGTTACATGCTTAACTTAAAATCATGCATCCTTTATTTTTTTAAAACAACTCTTAAAAGTTATTAAAATTTAAATTTGTAAAGTAGCCAAAAAAACCAAACATACAAAATTGTTTCTATTGCAGTGTCGGGCAGTGTGGCCAGGTTAGGGGATTTCCCCCTAGATTTAGGGGTTTTTAACTGTGTTGAGGGATTTTAGGGGTAATGAATCTTTAGGGGGTTTTTAGGGAGATTTAATGTTTTTTAGGAGCATCTGAAAAATTTACCTTTGGAAATAAAGTGTTTTACTTTTCCTTAAAATTAAGCTCAAAATTAAAAAAAGAAGATATTTGGCTTCTTGGGTATTTCAGCAACACTTCATAAAAACAGCTGAATTGGCAGCACTTCAAATAAATTACCAATCATTTCCCACTTCACTTCAAACTTGATTCGCGTTTTACTTGCAATTGATTGATTCCGTTTAAAAACTAAAAACAAACCAAGCATGGGAAAAACTATAGACAAAGAAAATAAGCCGAAAAATATATCAAAAAATTGGAGACGGAGCCTCCTTTCAAAAATAAGTCTTCATTTTTAGGTCAATTTCACAGTGGACAATTGAGAACTCTGTAGCAACTTTCTACCCTTGTTAAAGATGTCCAACAGCTCAGCCCTTTAATCCTTTCAATGGCTAGACTAAGCCAAGAACAAAATACTTTTTTTGAAGTAATATTCCTCTCATTTAGGTCCTAAAAAGATGAAAAAAACATTATTTTACTTTTACTTTTTTGATTGATTTCATTTAGATTTACAAAGAAAAAATTGTTTTACTCCTGTTTGGCACAAACACTGTTTTTTAATCCCTTGAAGGTTTTCAAGATTTGTTTTTTAAACTTTCTACATATTATTATCATTAAAGCCATAAAAAGATATAAAAAGATAAATTTGATTTTTGTCCAGTTACTTTTTTTTATAACATAAGCAAAAAAATTTTTGCTTTTCTTCGACACAAAATCGAAATCCAACTGACTTTAATGTCAAAAATCCCTCTAAATTTATTCTTATCATGTTGGTTCATCTTTTTTTTTTATTGAACCAATTGATTTGATTAAAAAAAGCGTTGCAAAATAAAAATAAAAATTAATTTCTGTCGTGTCCAAAATATTGGGCAAATCCACTGAAAGGGTAAAATACATAGGATTGTATTGCAGTTGCACCCTATAAAATTTTTGTATGTTTTCCGAAAAAATTTTTTAGGGGAATTTAAGGGGGATCTGAAATCTAATCTAGGGGTAAATGGTGAAAGGCACCTGGCAACACTGGTGTCGGGTAGCTTTGCACATTTATACTCTCTCATATTGAGTTTGTGTATGTATTAATGAGCGCTTTCAAGAGCACATTGAAAACAACCCAGTGGTAAATGGACACATGACGTAACCAAGTATTTCTTAAATACAATGTAGCTGCGAGGCCTCCAACACCTGTATACAACTCCGAATTACATCTGTTTGGGCATGACCGCTAAGCCACTGATAACTTCTACCTTACACAGTAAACCACTTTTTGCAGAAATCTTATAAGACTTTAGGTGATTTTTTTTGTGCTCTAATTTATATTGCAAATTAAATAAATGTTTAGTGGACGGACTGTCAAAAGCAAACTTACCGACAGACGGATAATGTGGAATGCAGGTAAACAGACTGACATGTAAAAATATAGACGAATAGTTAAAAAAAAACAAATATTTTTAAGCTGGAACAAAAACTGACATGAATTTACAGTAAGGTGTAGCGAAAATTATTTGTTTATTGCACATTTTATTTTGCCTGGCAGCGGTAAGGTTGAGAATGAATGTAAAACTAATTTTAAAGCGTGTGCGCATTAGCTAATAGGTATTTCTAAGAAAGTACTGCTAGATGTGGTATCAGGAAATTCATTAGTAAAATCTTTAATCTAAAATTATTGGAACAATGTATTACCCAAAACTACTTATTTCAAAACATGATTTTAGAAAATTATAAATCTTTCAAAAACTTTTTATTCGTGTTAAGTAAAAAAAAATGACAATTTCCTTAGGGAAAATATTATCTGGATAAAGTATATCTATATCTTTACTTCTTTATTTTTATATAAAAGAGAACTCACGAAATTTTAAGCCAGACAAGCTCAGTAACCGCTGAACCGATTATTTTTTGATAATTCTTTATATTAATTCTTTGATTACAGTTTGATAATTTTGATAATTCTTTGTTTATTCAATTCCTATGACAATTTCCAGTATCATAGCTAACTAAGTTTTTCAAAAAGTCTATTCTTTAATTATTACAAAATTCACGTATCTTATTTGATGCTTACATTCAACAAGTAGCGCAACACAACAGCAAAAAAAGTTTCCTCTCTTTGTTGCGAGAGCTTCTCACAATATAACACGACCAGAGTTGCCAGTTTGGTAATTAATTACCAAATTTGGTAGAAAATTTTTGACTTGGTTATTTGGTAATTTTTTTATAGTTTTGGTAACTTTTTTCCTTTCAGTTTTTCCAGAAAATTCAAAATAATTTATTGTCTTTGCCCCACAGCTCTATTGCAGCTGAAAGTAAATTTTCTAAATTTTCTCTTATAATAGCAAAGCAACGAAACAAGTTGGTTTTTAATACAATTAATACCATAATGATTTCAAAGGAACTCTGCGAAATGAGAGACAAGCCTCATTATGTGTGGTCGACAGCAGAAGAAGATATTTAGATTTCAAATTAAGGTAATTTTTTGTCATCAGCTCTAGTTTAGGAGTTTTAGGCAAAAATGTAAAAACCTATTTTTTTCTAATAGAATGATATCTTTAAACAGCATCAGTCGATTTCGATCGTCTTTGACAGCTTTGATTAAAAAATATTAGGTTTAACGATTTATAAAGTTGTTTCGGCTTTAGGTCTGCGTTTATTTATTTTACAAAATAATTGAAAAAATCTTTAATTATTTGATTTATAAAATTATTTATAAATTGTTATTAGGTTTAACAATTTATATTGGCCTTTAAAAATCATAAATTTTCAACATTTTTCATAATAAAAAAATTCGCTACCCTGAATATTTTGAATCTTAAAAATATCTTTTGTTTTTGGAGCTCAAGCATACACTCTACCCTTGCAAATATCGTGGATATTTCCAAATATATTAATTATATAATAATTAAGATATATTAATTAAAAATTTAAAAAAACGAAAATTGATTACATGAAAAATATATGGGGAAAATTTCGAAAGTAGTTTTCTGAAAAATTGGGCTTTCCCAGTTGCTTGAAATAGCTTGAAATAAATTAAATAAAATTTTAACTTCATAATATTTCTAAAACGTTCAGAGATATCAGCAAAAGGTAAACAGTATAATGAGATTCCAGAGATTTTCTATTCAACAAAATTTAAGAATATAAAAATAAGTGGTGCAAATATGCTTATTATGTTAACATATCTCTAAAACGAAAATAGATAATAATTTTACGTATACAAAAGATTTTAGGCCTTATATTTTTTAATCAAAGCTTTAAATACCATGCAATACTTAGTGGTTAGGAGCACTTATTAGAAAAATAACTGCATATCATATTTTTTCATAACTCCTTCACTTGAGCTGATTGTGAAAAAGTGACCTTATATTCAAAATCAGTGCGCCCGTAATTAGAACTAATGTCCTGCAAAACTGACGACCTGTGTAATATATGATTTTTAGTTGTATAAAAATGGTTAACTTTTTAAAGCATTAAATGGCATATCTTTTATTTATTTATTTTCTTAAAATTCATATACATTGCCAATGAATGCAGAAGTCTTTTTTTTCCTTGTTATTTCAAATAAAAAAGATAAGAGTTTCATTTTTATAATAATATTAATTTATAATTTTTTGTTTTGCGACAAAAAAATTATGTTTACCTGAATTAACTACTAATTTGTAATTTTTATATAAAAAAACTATACATTTTAAACAAGAAAAAAGTAATACTTTTTCTCTATTTATATTTAATTTATTTATATTTAATTCAAACAAAACAAAAATTAATTTTTATCTTTATATGAATTTTACCTATTTTGTCCTTTTAAGTTATTAAAAAATAATAAATTTTAAACAAGAAAAATTGAATACTTAATAATATAAACTGCATTAATTTTAACACTATTTCTGTTTATTTGTTTAAAGGGTTTTCATATTAAATAAATGTTTTTAATTTACAAAGTTTATGATTTTATTGATGTTCTTACTTTTAAAAATGTTTGCTTAATATGGCAATTTAATTTTATTTTGGTATTTTTTAGATAAAATTTTGGTTATTAAATTTTTTTACAAGTGGCAACCCTGAACACGACAGCCATGTTGTGTAGTTGCTTTCAGGGAGATTCTTGCTGTCATACAGTGTTGATTAAGTTTCTTTGCAAATTAATGCAAAGGGGGGTTGCCAGAATTCAGTTATAAGCATAAATTATGTTTTGCAGCCTTGCCAGCTAACTTTTACCGACTTGAGATTGTCTTAGTCTATCTGTCTATCGATACTATCTATATATCTATACTATGAAAAGTGTTGTGACACTGCACGGATGTTTGACAATCAAGCGAAAACCACTGAACCGATTTAGACGATAATGGTACCAAAGGATTTATTATTTAAACTTAATCGTGATAGGCTACTCCTACTTTTCACGTCTACTGTATGCTAAAAATGCTATATTTCAGACGGTTTTGGTCGTATAATACTACGATTAAATTGGGCCAAATGACTCTTTTGAACGTAATCAGTCATTCGAAAGAGCTTATATTGGTTTTTTTTTTGCGAAAGTATCTTATTTTGTTTGACAACTGCTTCATGGTTCTGTTTGTACTGGTTGATATTGATGATGACACATGTGTATAAAATGATTTGTTGTTTAACGTTTTCCATTGTTTTCAGTGTGTTCGGTGTTTTTTATCCATTCTCCATTGAATGCGTTTAAAATAGTTTGTAAAAAGTTTTAAGAGCGTTTCCAATCTCATACATTTGTTTTAAATGAGTTTAATTCAACTGAGAATTTTAGGGAAATGAGATGACTTCGTTTCTCATTTGGCTGAATGGGCTGAAATGAGTCATTTTGCCCAATGTTAACGTAGTATATGACTAAAATTTGGTAATTTAGTTCGCACGGTTACTTTTGGCATCTTTCCTAAAAATAGGCGTGTACCACTTTAGTCCCACTTTAGTTACGCCCATTTTTCGAGGAATAAGCGTGGAGCGAAGAGGGTTTTAGTCGTATTAAACTAAAATTTTGAAATTTAGTTTATATGTTTACTATCGGCAACTGTACTAAAAATGGGAGTGTCCCACTTTAGTTACGCCCACTTTTAAGGATATAAGCGTGGGGTGAAGCAAATCGAGCTAGGTTTAAGCTTAATTGCGCTGAAATTTTGGTAGTCGAGTTTTTTCGAGTACGAGATGGTTCAAATAATCAAAAATGGTATATTTTGGACGGTTTTAGTCTTTTTAGACTAAAATTTGGTAACTCAGTTCATATGGTTACTTTCGGCAACTATACTAAAAATGGTGAAAATATGTATAGCATTTATTTTCCGAATACAAAAATTATAGGGGATGGTTGATTTTTAATGATAGAAACTATTTATTGAATTTTGTTTCAAAACTAAGCAATTTTTGAAAAATTTTGGAAAATTGAAAAAAAAAAACAACAAAAATAACTTTTGGCCTATTTTTTGAGCTTAAATGAAATATTTTAGAGGTTTTGTGAATATAAGACATTGAATTGGTGAAGTAACGGTAAATCTTTTCACATTTCTTCAAATTCACTTGATTGACCTTTCAGACAAAAGAAATTTGATGAAAATCGATTTGAAAATGGCGGAGATGTTTGCTTGCAAATTCAAAAATTGAAATTTTAGTCGATTTTTTCTCATTCTAAGGCTGGAAAAAATTTGTTATATTGAGAAATTTTGTAGTTTTCAAGATATCGAAATAATTTTGATGACATAATAACGGAAATTTATTTCAATATACTCGATATAAGTGTAAAATTTTTTCAAAAAATTTTTGGTTTACCTTTTTTTTTTAATCAACGAATTTTCATGAAAAAATGCATTGTACTGAGAAAATCTATAGTTTTCGAGATATAGCCAAAAGTTTGATGTCATAATAATGGAAATTTTTCAAAACTTAAGAAGAATATATTCATGTTCGGAATCTAAGTAAAAAAATTAAATTTTTTAATTACTAATTTAAAAAATTTTTTACTCAAATTTTTTATAATCCTGTTATGCAGGACTTATTAAAATATCAAAATACAGAATAAGTCAAGCAACTTTATGTCACCACAACAATTTCTGTTTAAAGAAGGTAATTCAAATTGAATAAAGTTATTTTTTAATTCTTATAACATATTTTTAGCAAGGTTATTTGCAAAGGGTATTTGCTAGTTTATTATAAAATTAGTGATTATAATGTCAAGTATATTATATAATTTATAAGAGTTAAGGGCCCATTACTGTTTTTCGGCGACCATAAATAATTTTTTTTTTACCATTTCAGAATGTATAACATCGTTAAAATATTCAAAGTAATGGGTGTTTTTTATAGAGTAATACAACTTTGAGTTTGAATTACTGCTTTATTTTACCACCCATTTAACAGGTGATAGTTGTTTTGTGCTTAATTTGCTTTAACATTTCATTATGGATCGACTTACACCAGAGCAACGCGTGCAAATTGTGGAAATTTTTAATCAAAATAATGGTTCTGTTCGTCAAATTTATCGTGCACTTCGTCCATTTTATGGCGTACAGGAAAGCATTGAAAATGATCCTAATCAATCAATTCGTCGCCGTTCTCAGCATTGGGGTTGTGTCCTTCCACTTTATGGAAGATTTTACGAAAAGTTCTTAGCTTAAAACCTTTCAAGATTCAACTTGTGCAGGAATTAAAGCCAAACGACAATCGTATGCGACTCCAATTCAGCGAATGGTCTGAAGCACAAATTGATATTGATTTTGAATTTCCATGGAAAATTTTATTTTCCGATGAAGCCCATTTTTGGTTGAATGGGTACGTAAATAAACAGATTTGGAGCGTATTTGGAGTGAGGAGAATCAACAAACTTTTGTCGAAACACTATTACACACACAGAAAATTACTGTTTGGTGCGCTTTATGGGCTGGCGGAGTCATTGGCCCATATGTCTTCAAAAACGATGATGGTCAGAATGTTACTGTCAATGGTGAACGGTATAGGAACATGATTCGAAGTTATTTCGTACCTCAATTAGCTGGCATTGATCTTGCTGATATGTGGTTCCAACAGGACGGAGCCATATGCCACACAGCGGGCGCTACAATTAATTTACCCAAGAAAACTTTTGACGAAAAAATAATTTCACCTGGAAATCAACATTCGAAGAGTTATCGGCGAGATACGGCCGCAAATGCTGCGAAAAATTGTGAAAATTGATGTTCCAGATTGCACCTTGTACGCGCCAACCTTGGCGGCCACATGGCCAAAATTGTATTTAAAAATTAATGTCATAAAATAAAGTCTATCCAATAAAGCCCGTTTCATTGATATTAAAGTATATTACTATGTTTTATTATGATTTATTTATTTATTTATTCAATTAACTATTAACATTTATTGTTAAACAGTTACTGTAAGTACATAATTTAATCGTAGGCTATAAAATTAATTCAGCATGATATCGTTTTTAAATGCTACCCTATTTTGGGTGATTTCAATCGAGATGCAGATAATATTGAACGTTTTGCTCATATTGTAAACCGGGTCACATTTGCCATTATTAGTTCTTCTGTATGGTATATAGAATAATTGCTTTTGCCTAAAATCTCTTTCAGGTGCATAAAATTTAAAAAGAGATAGAAGTGGTGCACAATCAATATGATTCATCACTACATCCCGAGCGAATAAGGCGAAAAAATACACTCGCCGGAACTCCAAAGACTTTAGTCCAAGAAGAGCACATCTCGCTTCATAGAAAGGCATAAAATCCCAGTGGAGCTTGCGAATTGCTAACCTAGTGAAATGCCTTTGAATATTTTCATCTTTTAATATGTATAGAATATTGAGGGTCCCAGATAACACATATATACTCAAGCGCGTCGGAAGCTAATTTCATCTGGGGGGGCAGTACAAATGGTGGTGCAAAAAAAGTTCACCAAAATTTCTTCACATGAAACATGAAGAAGAGAGAAAGAAGAGGAAAATATATAATAAAAAAATATTATTATTAAAAAAAAACTGATATTTTGAATAACTTTTCCTTTTAAATTGTTTATCTAGCTAAAAAAGTGCGGGGCAACTGCCCCCCTTTCCCCCCGCTTCCGACGCCAATGTATATACTCTAAAACCGATCTTACAATTGAAAAGAAAATGGTTCTCACGGTAAAGGAATTGGAGAACTCTTTAGTATTGTGCGATAAAATTCCCATCATCACATTCGCTTTTGATATAATAGCATCAAAATGTTTGACAAAGCTTAACTTTCGCTCAAATAAAACCCCTAAGTCTTTCTTCAAGTCGACTCTCTTGTATCACTCTGTAACTTGTATCACTCTAAAAAAAACACCCTTTAGTAAGTTCTCCATTTATTCGGCTCTTGAGAGAGTTCTTAAAATATGGCGTCAACAATTTGAACAAACATTTAATATATGTACATATGAAAAATACCTTTTGATTTATCGATATCAAAAACTATCGAATTCTTTTTTAATCAAAAACCCCCCTTGATCCTGGCTACAGGCCTGCTACTTTGACGTGCGACTTGCATCTCTTCAAAGAAGAAATACATAAAAACCAACAGATCTTTTAGCGTTATTTCTATATAAAAAACTAGTTTTTTCCAAGCCTTCTATACAAGACACGCACCAGATTTCTACAGTTTACAGAACGGCCAAAAACAGTGTTGCAAACATAATAAACATTTTACTCCCTAGCAACTCTGTGTGAAACAAAAGTTGTCATATAAAAGATTTTTTGGGGATTTTTTTTAAAATCTTTTTTCCTTACCAATAAATAACAGCATTTAAAACTTGAAATTTTTGAAAATACTGAGTATTAAGAAAAAGTACATGGTTAGAAATCTTGGAATAATAGTTATAAGCACGAACTTTAAACGCGTTTTTACTACTTTAAACAATGCCAAGGAGCGCTTCCGAATTGTATGCACTTGCTAAGCAAATAGATACAATTGGTACTTAAAATCATTCGAGTTTTAATTTGTAGGAATACTTTTTTTAATAACCTAAACCCAATGAATTTTTTAGTCAAAAATCCGTTTTTCAACTACCATAGTTGTAAAAATCAAATTTTTTAAAAAATCTTAGATTAAAAATTCAAAAAATTTCAGCAAAACCGAAATTATATTTTTTTTTTCAGATGAACAAGCTCCGAAAAATTGTGTCAACGCATTATTAAGGTGCTTCACTAAACTACTGATTCCTGCTAAAATAATAAATATTTGTTAACAAAAAATTGAAAAAATTTTCTGCAAAAGCTATATAATTATAATGTTAAAAAAACATTGCCTGAAATAAACATTCGCTTTAAAATAAAATTGTTAATCCAGGGCTTTTTTCGCTTAAAAACTTTAATGGGCCCATTAGAGCGTATGATTTTAAGTTTCACATTTTAATTATTCTAATGTGCGAAATGAACTTCATGACTTAGGTGGACATATTGAAAATGTAAAAGATGTTTGCAAATTTCGACTTCATTATTCTTAATAATCTGAACTATAAATAAAACCTGTGGTCCATTATGTCAAATGGAAGATTTAATAAAAGTTACTTTTGAGAGAATTAAATCATTGGAATCGTACTACCCCTAAACAATGCAGAGGAATTACTAAAAATGCTGAGCTTGATTTTTGTTTATGAGCATTTTATGAATTGTGTTTTGTTTTTTATGTTTTTAAATAGCTTTTTGTAAGGGTCGTTTTGCCAGACTTCACTTAAAAGGATTAAATTTTTTGCTGACTACAACTCTGAGGTCATAAAAAAGCAAAATTTGCTATTCCCTTGATATATTAAAAAACAAATGGAGCTACGTTAGTAACGACAGCCAGATTAGCAAAGAGAATAACACATATAAATACATACTTATACATACGTATATGTATGCCGTCATGCGTAAGGACAATTTTAATAAAATGTTGTTCTTACACAAAAAAAAAAAAAATATAAGCAAAAGGTCAAAAGAAGAAGCATAAGCAGAAGATGGGTTTGCAGAAAAATGCAATAAATAATTTTTGTACCCTCAAATTTGCGTGGGTTGCTTTGGATTATATGCAAAGATTTTTATTTTCATGTAAAACTAGTTTCAGAAGAGAACAAATCTAATTGCAACAAAAAAACTTTAGAAAACATTAAGACCCTAGAATAAATATCACTGAAATGATTGCTGTTCGATATAGAACTACTTTGCGTAAAATATAAGGAAAAGTTCCGTAGATTAGGTTAAGTTTTTATTTGGGTATATTAAATACAAAGGTAAGGTTAGGTTAAACATAGAGTTCGCAAACCTTAGGAGGGATTCTAGAGACACCCTGGCTACATCTTTAAACGACGGGAATGTCGATGAGCCTAGGTATTTTAGTCTCGATCTAAGTAGGGCGGGGCATGTGCATAGTAGGTGCTCCAGGGTCTCCACTGTGCCCGGTTCCTTGCACTTCTTGCACTTGTCATCCGTGGTGATGCCAAGCTTCCTCGTGTGGGCTGCCGTCATGCAGTGACCAGTGAGCATGCCCACTAGTGTCCTGCAGTCTTTGCGCGGGCGTGCCAAGATGAACAGAGTTCGTTTTTCGCATTGTGCATTGCACATGATTTTCGAGATTTTGCACGATGTCGTATCTCTCCATCTACGATTCACTGCTAGTGTGGCTCTTCTTTTGAGGTTCCTGTTCAACTCTTGTAGCGGAGTAAGTACATGTTCTGCGAGTTCTGATTCCAGCCCGGCGCGTTTCTTTGCTAAACCATCTGCCATCTCGTTTCCCTCAATGCCCTGGTGGCTAGGGACCCAGTAGATGCGCACTCTTTTCAAAGTGCATAGTGCATATAGTGCATCTCTGCCAGCCAAGACACTTTTGGACTAAATACAAAAACATTCACTAAAAATAAATTGAAATACTGAATATACCTTGCAAAAATGCGGCTAGGAAAAGTGAAATATCTTCTGGATTCTGCAGTCGTTGAGTGTCACGCAAATTTTTGTGTAAAGTATGGAAAAGTTATTTAAAGATACTTGTGATGAAGTCGACCGTGGAATTAATTCTAAGGAATTGGAATTGAATTGTAATGAGTACTTATTTTTTAACCCAGTTCTGGCAGTGTAGAAGTGAAACTTTTAAAAATTAACCCTTTCAATGGCTAGGCTAAACTAAAAACAAAATAATTTTTTTGAGGTAATATTCCTTTTATTTTGGTCCTAAAAAGATAAAAAAAATACCTTTGATTTCTACCTGCGCTACTAACGTTTTGCCAGCTTGTACAAAGAAAAAATCGTTTTGCCCTTGCCCGGCAAAAAATTTTTTTGGAACGAAGTTCCTTTGCGCAGCTTGCGGGTAGTGAGATTTGGATGAAAAAATCATGTAACTGTGTGATTGCTGTGTTTTTGCGTGCAAGTATCAAGCAGACTACAAACTGGCAGACGAGGGCGCTGTGTGTGTGTATAATAAATTAGGTACTGCGGTAGGCACAATTATGATGAAAACCAGACAAATTTGTGGGCGTTATTATAAAAATGGGCGTGACAAAATTAGAAAATCACCGTATATCGAATAATATTGACACTAGGGTTCTGAAATTTTATTAAGGGGAAGGCACAATAATTACAAATTATGGTCAAGAAATTCGACAAGGGGCGTGTCAATATTATAAAAACACTGTATCTCGAATAATATTGACACTAGGGTAGGGCTGTCATAAGTCTATAGCACTTGACCGCGACAACTTTGCATATTTTTTTTTTACATTACACAGAAATATAAACATGCAATTTTAATATTATAAATTGCCGTTTAATAAAAAACACAAATCTCTAATTTATACTAATTAATTATACTAACTAATTTATAAATCTTCCTAGCAGCGGATTTGTCAGTTGCTACCATAGAACTTATACAGAATAAATTACCAGGTAAGGAAGCATTACTTTTTTCAAAAAGTAATGCGTCTGCATATAGCAGAAGTAATTAACTCGTACCTCATTACCTGTAATGTAGCATACAAGGAAAAGTTATGCAGTGATTTTGCAAATATCCGAATAACTTAATACAAGTAGTATGTTACTCCATAACTTCTAGGTAATGCTGAAGGGAGGCGATCACTTACCTCCTATCTCATTCAATGTTAAATGTAAGGTCTTTTATGCATAGTAAGGTAATATAGTCGGAAGTAGTGGTCATTACAAGGTAATTGATGCTTCATAAATTCGGAATATATTCCATCCGCTACTGGGTTATAACAAAAAAAAAAAAAAGAAACATCAATTCAGTCAATGAGGTAAAAATTAAATATTGTTTGGACTTATTCAAAATTAAGGTTTGGCCCGATAATATTTTGCAGACGTTTTTGATTCGTGCTTTTGCATTTTTATCTTTTTTATAAAATTCTGTGCACGTTATATAATAATTAAAATTTATTTATTTATTCATTCGGTCTACTGATATACATATATCTTACAGACTATTATAAAATTTCATTATACATACAGTTTAATTAAATAATATGAAAAGATTAAGTCTAAAACGATTTTCATCTACGTTAAAATTCAATATGGGTGAAATATTATTACATAACCTTAAACATCTTGCGACTGGCTCGTTGAATGCATAATTTGTCGCGTGCGTCGATTCTATGAATAAACGATTTGTTCTCAGATTTCTTGGAGGCTCATAAAGTTTAAATAGGTCAGAAAGTTCATAACAGGCTATTTTGCCACTTAATAAATTATATACAAACATTAAAGAAAAAAACTATCTTCTATCTTCTAGTGATTGTAATCCCAGTAGCTTACGCCTAGCTATGTATGATGGAATATCACCTGACCAGTGCATTTTTGAAAATATGTATTTGGTAAACAATCTTTGTATTCTCTCAATACGTTGAGAACTCACATTGTAATACGGATTCCAAACTATCGAACAGTAATCAAGTCTACTACGGACCAGAGATACGAACAAAGCTTTAAGAGACCTATGGTTGCTAAAGTCTGTTGTACTTCTTTTGATAAAACCTATCATCGAATACGCCTTTGAAGTTATAAAATCTATATGGGCATTACATTTTAATTTTGAATCAAAAATAACACCCAAATCCTTTGTTTCATCATTTCTATTGAGACAATTATTATTTATGCAGTATTGAAATGTAATATTGTTTATGTTTTTAGTATAAGATATTACATGACATTTATTAATATTCAGAAAAAGATTATTGTTAACGCACCAGTTATGCAAACTTTCTAGATCATTTTGAAGATTTAAACAGTCCGATATGTAAGTGATTTCATTGAAAATCTTAACATCGTCTGCAAATATTAAACATCTAAAGTGTGTTATCGCCATTGGCAGATCATTTATAAAGATAAGGAATAGAAGAGGCCCACAGCGTGAACCCTGTGGAACTCCAGAAGTCACATTTATAGTATCCGATCTAAACGAGCCAATTTCAACATACGCTTTCCTATCACAAATATAGCTTTTTAAAAAATGTAATAATGGATTTAATGCTCCAATTTTCCTTAGCTTTTGAAGTAGAATATTATGATCTATCTTATCAAAAGCTTCAGCAAAATCAGTGTAGATAACATTTAACTGAGAACACTGTTCTATTGCTTTAGAGATGCTATTTGTAATAAGCATTAAATTTGAGCAAGTAGATTTTCCGGGTAGGAAGCCATGTTGACTATCACTAAAAATTTCTTTGGTATGCAAGTATAGTTTATTTTCCAGAATGTGATTAATAATTTTAGCAAAAACTCCTTGTTTCACAATTGCTCTATAATTGGAAACATCACAACGGTTGCCTGATTTAAATCTAGGCTCTAGATAAATTTACTTTTTTTAAGACATAAGTTAAACAGAATTTGTAAAGGTTTAAGAACATTTTTAAGCATTGTTTAAAAAATATTGGCAAAAAACCATCAATTCCAGGTTTGCAAGAACTATTAAGATTTGCTATTGCCGATTGTATGCCAGTTTCTGTTACATCAAATGTGCTGATGTGTTGGATATTAGAAACAATAAAATCTTTAAAGCTATTTAAAATTGTATGTTGCGTAAAGATTTTTTTGAAAGTATTGCATAAATAAGTTACAATTATCTTGAGTGTTACTGGACTGAAGTTCTTCATATTCCATGTTACTTGGAAACCCACATGTGTTTCGTCTAACATTAATAAATTGCCAAAACGCAGAAGGATTTGAACTCAATTGACTTTCAACATTTAAAATATATTGTCTATATAAGAACTTGCACTAAATTCCATTGCATAATGCTTTCCAAGGTGGTTATGTTGAGATAGGTTCTTTTGTTACTAAATTGCGAGAAGACCATTGAAAATACTAGCTCCATTTCCCTTGTGCTCTGGAATAGCAAATAAAAATTGTACTATTTTTAACAAGTTTATTTTCGCTCTTGGAATTCAGAATTTTGTAAAAAAAATAGTTCCATTTACATTCATTTTGCATGCATTTGCCAAAAATTTGTTCAGTTTTTACTGATACACTTTTAATTTTTTCTTCAATATTTTTAACCGGCATATTTTTTACTGTGCACCAGGACACAGGGACAGCGATCTCGAAACCCGAACATGTCCGGGAAAACCGGGATGTATGGCAGCCCAACACTAGGGTGCTGAAATTTAGTACAGGGGTAGGCACAAATATGAAAAGATACGGGCAAGAAAGTGGGCGTAATTCGACAAATGGGTGTGTCAATATGATAAAAACACTATATCTCAAATAATATTGACACTAGGGCGTTATTCGACAAAGAGGCGTGTCAATATTATAAAAAGCAGTATCTCGAATAATAGTGACACTGGCGTACTGAAATCTAGTACGGGGGTAGGCACAAATATGACAAATTACGGTTAAGAAAGTAGGCGTTGTTGAACAAATGGGCATGGAAATATTAGAAAAACACTGTATCTTGAATAATAATGACACAAGGTTACTGAAATTTGGTACAGGGGTAGGAACAATTATGACACATAACTCTCAAGAGAGTAGGCTTCATTTGACAAAGGGACGTGTCAATCTTGTAAAACCACTGTAAACCGAATAATATTGACACTAGGGTACTGAAATTTAGTACAGGGGCAATATTAGAAAACACTAGAAATAATATTGACACTATGGTAATAAAAAAAATTACAATAATGGGTAGAATTATTACAAAACACGATGAAGAAATATTTTTGTTAAGTCTCTTTATTGGACTCTTGAATAAAAAAAAAAGTCAAAAATTTGATTTTCAAGTTCTTAGTTTACGATGTTTTATGAAAAAGTCGTTGTACTAAAAGTGTCTACACAGCAAATGTGTAAGATATTCAAAAAGTTTTTTGACACTAGGGTGGGCCCTGAAAATGTGTTTTTTTTTGTTCTATACTTTTAGTATATGTGCTGGCAGTATAAAGGGGCCGCTGATTTCGAACCTGATGTAGGAATTTCAAGGAGTGTTTTGACACTAGGGTGAACCCTAAAAATGTGTTTTTTTTATACTCTTTGTAGATGCCTGTCGAATCAGGTCGCTGCTTTCGAATCTGATGTAAGAATTTCAAAAAGTTTTTTCGACACTAAAGTCAACTCTAAAAAAGTGTTTTTTATACTCTTACGTAAGTCCAGCTTTCAATTCAATTTTTCGATCAATTCAAGTTCCATACGAGTAACTGGATAAATGTTTAATGCCCAACCAACCCCTTGTTGCGTCATGGCACAATCATCGCTAGTAACGGTAACTGTCTATTTTCATCTCTCATGATAATTTTACATCTTAATTTTCAATAAATAAATCTTTTTTCCTAAAATGATAAATGAAAATTTTTGAGTTTATTGCTTATTTACATAATTTGTCTTGAAAAAATTATATAAAATACAAAATAATAAAAAAAATTAAAATATACCAATTTCATTTCGAATTACATTCTGAGTTAAAGAATTAACGTAAGGAACTTTTTGGTTTTCTTCGGCACCAAATTTAAAATCCAACTGACTTTAATGTCAAATATCTCTTTAAATTTACTTTTATCACGTTGGTTCATCTTTTTTTCATAGAACCAAACAATTTGATTTAAAAAAAACGTTGCAAAACAAAAATAAAAATTACTTTCTGATGTGTCCAATATATTGGGCAAATCCAATGAAAGGGTTAAGAATTGGAGAGACTTATGTGAAAGAGACAGAAAGAAAGAGAGAGCATCTCAAAAGAAATGAAATAGAGTAACTTCGGGTATTGTGATATGGTCGGGTAATGTGATTTACTTGCAAATTTTGTAAAATACACAAATTTTGACTAGAACATACATATAAACATAATGGTAACGGAAAAAGACACGTGCTGCAGTTTTATGCGCACTCTCACACGCTGTGTTTGCTCTTATTGTTGGGAAATTGTTTCATCAGTGCTGTCGATATTTTTTTAGAATGCGCTTTGTGAGTGAAGCACAAGAAAACTGAAGCAGAATTGAAAGTTTGAATAAATAAATTTGTTAGTGTTTGAATACAGTTAACCATTAATAAGTTGAGTTCTTTATTTTCTGAAGTGTATTTGTATAAAAATAACCTAATTGTTTTGAAAACCGAAATCGGCTATTGTGATGTAGTCAAAGTCGGGTAATGTGATATACTCCTCTGAGTTATTAATTATAAATTATTATTATAATAAATTGCAGATGTTGAAAAACAAAGGATGGATACTTAAGTTGGGATCCAAGGAAGGAGAAAGGCTATTTTGGCAATCAGAGAAGGAGCAATGGTCTTACTGTTGGCGTCAAAGACATTTGTAGTTTCATGTGCAACGCTGCAAAGAGAAGCTCGCAGTGATAAACCTATCAGCAAAATTTTATAAGTTATTTTTTAAGCTATTTTTTGTTCCTTTTTACTTGCGTATTCGTATTCAGTTGCTTTTGTTTATATTTTTTCTTTTATGTAAGTTCCACCGAAATAATTAAATTTATTATATATTTCTTGTGGGGTACGTGCTATTGCGTTATACTAAATAATATTATAATATATCTACTTTTCTACCAGTGTTTTAAATTTTGGTTGAAAGAGCAATATACCATACCAACGTGGTATGTATATCACTTAACCCGCCAAGTTCATAAAGGGGAGTTACATGGCTTTTTTCCATTGTGTTGAAAAAGATGCAAATGCCTAGTTTCAAATGTCTATTATAGTCAAATGTCCTATTAAATTTTCTTCTTCAACATTTCTTCTAAGCACACCAATACGCTATCTACCACCCATATGCCACGCACCGGGGCGTACCCATACAAAAAACACAAAAAGTAGAAAATATTGCTCGTGATGAGACTCGAACAATTTTACCCTCAATATCAAATCGCTTGATAAGAATTTTCATTTAAAAAAAACTTGAAAAAAGTGTTAGCTCAATAAAAATAAAAAAAATTAAAAAAACTTAAAAAATGCACAACAGAAGGAGCTTACCAAAAAATGCAATTGAAAAAAAATTTAAATTTTTTTTTGCAAAGCACGTCTGAATTGCCTTAATTCTAAAAAATTAAGTTTGAGTTAAATCCATTCTAAAATAAAGATTCTACAATCATTTAAACAGTAGTGTAAGCTTCAATGTAAACAACATTGAAGAATAAAAGAAAAAAACGGTTTTAGAAGCTCAACTTTGATGACCATAGAGACCAATCCTTGGAATTATATTACTTGCAAAGTATGTTTTCCATATGTTGGGTATATATTTAGTTAACAAAAAGTAGAAAAAAATAAGTAAGCCCCGTAATTTCGTAATAACCCTGAATGCGAGGGTTGTTTTGTCTATATTTCTTCCAATGAGCGTTGCCAGTACGCTAAAAATTCTCATAGACGAATTATGTTTACCGACGAGAAAATTTTCATCACAGAAGAATCGTTCAACAAACGGAACGGTAGAGTGTATGCTGTGTCATCACGACAAGCGTCTGTACTTTTCCGAGAGTTCAACGAGTGTTGAAAGTGTTTCAAGTGGACGTTTTAGAGAATATTGTGAAGTCGCAAACAAAAATGACTCAACTTAGGCTGAAAAACCGTTCTCCGAACAGTAGCTACTCGGCGGAATAGCCATCGGACAGCCCAGACCCAAGACCGTTGAACTACAAATTGTGGTCCGTTTTAAAGACAAACCATGGTTTGCTCTTCTCGACACTCCAATATCAGTTCTCTAAAGCGCACAAAGGTCAGAGCATTGGCAATTTCCCCATGCATGAGGTGAGATCGACTAGTGGTCAGACAAACTTTTGCGTTGCTGAAAGGCAAAAACGGCCCATTTCGAATAAGTTCTTTAACGATTTGTAGCTATTGAGTGACGCAATAAAAAGAAAAAAGTTTTAACAAGTATTTAATTGTATTCTCGTTATCACAAAACACGTGTATTCAAACATTTGCAGGTACAATGTAGCATTGGAAAGCTTATATAATTAGCTAAATGAAATTGTTTAATTTATTTTAATATTCATAAAAATTTAAAAAACGATCCAGTTTAAAAATTTTTAAAAAACAGGATTTTTATAGTTGGTCCGTAGTTTGGGGCACTGCAAAATGTTTTTAATAATTAAAGGATTTTCATCGTTAAATATATATATTGTTTTTTTACAAATTTTAACTTGAACTCCCAATTTATTGTGAATATGTTTGAAATATGTACGGATGATTTCTACAATCGAGGTATTTGCATTCTTTCCTTTGGATGGAAAATTAGCACTTCATGTCCACTCAAAAATTCTCCGTAAAACATTTTGAAACAAAATTTTTGATTGCATCTATTGTAAATATAATTAGTGCGACATATTAACTTTACATTACGCTTCAAGTGCTGAGGAAACGTAACTCCAGAAACATAAAAATATCTGGTTTACCAACAATATATATATATGTAAAACCATGGTGGCCACACCTACGGACCGCCCTAACTTACGCATACCCCTACCTTATTTCTTTTCCAGTCGATAATTCTTTTCTAAATTGTACTTATTTTATGATAATTTTTTTTATGTAGGCACATAAGTATAAAATGAATTTTTTTCAGGAAACGTGTTTTTTTTTTTTAATAAAATACTTTAGTTACAAAAATCGGATTTATTTGTCTCTGTTGGCTGTTACGAGTACTTTTGCGGGTGGGTGCATTAAATGTTGCTTCCTCTAACATACAATAAAGTAGCACAAAACAAAAACACAAAAGTGCATATAAATCTCTAAAATATTCATTTGATATACCTCCTTCTTTCTCATCACTTCTCTCCCCACGACTTTACCCGCACTTTTTTTAATGTCTGCTCATGTGTTGCAGGAATTTGAAGATGCTTTTTTAATTTAAAATGTGCACAAATGCTTTGCTAGTTCCGAGAGCTGAAAGTGTGTAATTTTAGTACGAAAACAGCTACAACAACAACACAGCTACAACAACAAAACAGCTCGCGTGACGCGTGCTATATTATTTAAGCGGAAGGAAGTCGCTTGGTTTGGAGCTCAAGAGGGTAGAAATATGCTCCGTTATGTGCTTATGCTTAAATGCGTGTACTTTGTCTACTTGTGTTTATTTGTATGTGTACCCAGTGTGTTTATGTGTACCCGAATCCGAGATGGACTTACTTCTTCGTATTTTTTATCAGACACGGATTGCATTTCGCATCCGGAACTGATCCTTTTTCGTAAGAAATTCCTCTGAAAAATACGAATCCTTTTTTTCCCTTTTTTCCCTTTTTCGGATTCGTCACGGACTCGGAACGGACTACACATACGAGTCCTTTTTGGACTTAATATACGAACCCATTTCAAACTTCATATACGAATCCGTCTAGGAGTCTTTATTTTTATTAATGCGAATTCACAACGGACTCGTTTTTTTTAAATAGTTCGGATTCAAAACGGAACAGTAAGGTTTATGCTATGTTCAAAATAGTTTTTTTTTGTTATTTCAGTTCTTACATTTTTACATACATATTACATTTTATAATAATAATAAGGAAATGAAAATTTTTTTGAATTTATTTTAAAAAAGTTGTTTAAAATAAAATAAGTACACAATTGTATTTAGTATCCCTAATCCACTGAAAATAAAAGAAGAGATTTAAGCAAATTTAAGGCTGCCTTTTATGTTAACGTTGTGACCTTTTTTTGACGGATTCGTAACGGGTTGGAAACGAGTACTTCGAAACATAAGAAAGCTAAATGCATACCGACGGACTCGTAATATATTCAAAACGGATCCGCATCCGTTTTTGTGCACATTGGGTAAGTATAATTCCATGCGAGAGTATGTGCATATGCTTGACTGTGTGTTTGAATTGGTTAATAAGCAAAGGCTCGCAGTTTTTGTGGTATCAGGGTGGAAAAATATTGCCTTGTGCATTTTGTCAGAGAGGGTAGAGGTCATTCAAATGGTTCGTTCGATCACTTGATTCACTTGGTTGGCTATGAAACTCAAACAACAGAGATACACATGCCGACATACACAGTGAAGAAGCAATTAAAGTCTCAATTTGGCTTACGTTTAAATGATTTATCTGATAAAAATTTTGTTAACATAGCTATAAATTATGCAATGAGCTGGGTCGGGTATCGATAGGGGGAGGAGGTGTGGTCTGTGCTATGTTAATGGCATAAAATGCTTGTTGCTACATTGTGGCGTTTATGCTGAGATTAAACTGTAGAGGTAAAACATGAAATAACAAAATTGTTTGCTAAAATTTTCGGAAAAAAGTATGCATATAATTGTTTGAACAGTAAAAAAAGGTTAGGAAAAGGAGATGGTGGCGTAATTCTCAGTAAACCAAAGTAATCTAGAACGTCCAAAAGGAGGTGTTCAAATTTTCTTGATCAGTATCACCTCCTGAGTCGATAGCCATGTCCGTCCGTCTGTCTGTTAATCCTCACAATTTCAGACGCAATTTTGAAAATGGCGCGGTGTAATTTGATATTTTTAGCTTCTATTAAAAAAATATAGAAAAAATTCTTAAAAAAAATATAAAAAAAAAATCGAAAATGAGCCAAATCGGAGCAAAATCACTCCTCCTACTTCCCATAAAAACTGACTATATGAAAATGGTTAAATCTCTACAAATTCTGCAAAGCTTACTTTAATAAATTATATGATTTTGAAACTTGGAAAAATCAAAGTAAAAAAGAAAGTGACTAAATGAAAATGCTTAAATCTTTTAAAATTCCTCAAAAATTAATTTAAGAAATTGAATTTTTACACTTAAGCTCTTATCTTAATTCTTTAAATCCTGGTGATACCGTAACTTTAGAGGCTTGCATTTTGAGTATTTTTTATTTTTTAATTATTGCATTTTAGCGAACTGCTCGTATTGATGTATGCTCCATCTAGTGGTAAACAATACAACGTGACAGACAGCACTGAACATACACTTTTTGAGTTTTGCTTGAACAACTTCACAAAACACAAGACGCTCTTTTGCAAGTTGATAGCTTTAAAGATTTGCTTACCGAAACATACTTAAAAATCTCTTTGGACGATCAGAACGAAGAAGTATTAAAAAAAATGAAAATGTCTATTTTTTAAAAGCTTTTTTTATTTGCGTACTAATTATGTAGCGCTATGTGGTGCCCAAATTAGTATAACATATAATAAAAAAACTCTACTTATAATTCAAATTTTAGATTTAAGTATTTATTTTTAAGAGTTCAAAATTTATAAAATTTATAGTTCAGTTCCTTGGTTTAGTTGTGAAAATATTTTCTAATAAAAAGTCATAAAATAAAAAATTGCTGTCTGAATAAAATAAATACAAAAAAGATTATAACCTTCGCACCAAAACTATATTTACACTCTAAAAGAAAAATGTAAATTTACTAAAATTATTACAGTAATTTTTTGTTGAAATTCCAACTGATGTCTGATTTTACTATAAATCTTGCATTAATTTTTGAGTGTTTACCAATTTACACAATTTTTACTAAAACTAAACAATAAATATTGAATTTTGCTGCAATAACAGCTGCAAAGTAGTAGTTTATTAACTTAAAGTTATCGGATTTTTGTGAAAAGTGTAGTAAGAATTCGGTTTTAGTAAAAGTTAATTGAATGCTGTGTTATTAGTGGTAATTTTTCAGCAATATCTGAAAATTTTAGTTCTTTGAAATAATCAAAAAATTTCTTGTGTTTCATTTCTTTAATTTTTAAGTGTTTATTTTTCATTTCGTTATTTGTAGTGCCAATTTGAAGAAGAATAAACATGAAACAGAAATCAAACCATATCTCTGCACGTACCGTCAAAAGTGACAATTTTTTTTTATATCTTTACTAGAATAACAATAGTAGTTTAGATTGACTACATAAATTATGATAAAACTAAATATAAATTGTTGAATTTTTCTGAAATCGAAGTAGTAGATTTGTATTGGCAATACAGAGATGAAAGTAACATTGACCAATTGATGTTTAATTTTGCTGCAATATCAATTTCATTGCTTCTTATTTTAAGCAAAATCCAACACTGTTTGTTGAATTTCACTACACAACAATAGAAACAATATTTTGAATGAAATATGAGTGTATAAGTCTACTACAGTTTTAGTAGCTAACCTGTTGCCTACAACTGTTGTAGTAAATTTCAACAAAAACTTTTTAGAGTGTAGTTAAAACAATGACAACAATTAACCCTGAGGATTTTAAGATATAAGAAATAATATGTGTTAGCGTTACGTTACAAAAAACGGAAGTGATTTTTGACTTGGATTACGAAAGTTGCAAAACTCTAAGATTTGGACAATACTTTTTGTATACAATTTTTTTAAGAACGACATAAAATAGCATAAGTTTATTTTCCAAGTGTTCAAATTTAAAAATTTTCCCTGGATTTTTTGCTGCAATATCTTAGGCTTTTTGATCTGGCGTTACGTTACTGAAATTTTCATTGTAGTTCAATTGGGTAATTAAGTAATTAGGACGTGAAGTAATTATGGAATTTAGTAATTAAAAAAAACAAATGTAATATATTGACCTTTCCTTGCCTTAACCATTTTTTTATTATCTTAAGCCAATGCCTTCCATTTTTACTAAAATAAAATAGTTTACGAAACATTTTCTAGACTTTTACAAAAAAGAAAAACTTAATTTTTGAAAGAGTGCAGAGGATTCGATCATCATGGGTAATGAACTTATATAGAAAATGCTTAAATTAATAAAATTAAAATGTTAGATAACATCATCAAACAATAAGAATTTAATAAGTCTTAATTTTTTGGTCACGGTAGACTTTCTATGGAAATGCCCATATGCATCACAAAAATAAAAAATATGAAATGAAAACTATATGAATAGACCATGCAAACTTCTTGGGGAGAATGCTGATAAGCTGTTTTTAGCTTACAATATAAAGCTTCTTGTACCCCCACGCATATAAAATTGCATAAGGGGTATATTAAATTTGTCACTCCGTTTGTAACGCCGACAAGAAAGCGTGGCAGGTATAGAAAAGTATATACGGTAGTTTTCCGATTTAACGAACAAACCGCAAATAACGAACAAGTAAATTATTTCCATCAGGTACCTGTATGTACCTGTAATGTACCTGTACTCAGTTTAACGAACAACATACAAAATCAGAGACTTTTTAGCAGAATAAAACGTAGTAAAAACAGAAAACATTTATATAAGAACAGTTTTGCCAACAATTGGTTTTATGTTGTGGCGTTTTTTGTCAGGTGATTGTCTTTGCTCGAAGTGTATCTATTGTAAGCTTTCAAAAATTTTCAAATTTGCATTCTATAAGTCAAACAATATAGTGCTGGGTCAAACAAACTACTTTCATATTGTTAACATAAACATTTTATTATCTCATTAAAAAAATTAATTTACTTTGCATGTACCTTTTTTTACGTTCTTATCATTTTCAGTTTTTATTTCAATAAAATAATTTTGTAAAATACTACTTCCATTAATTTTAACATTAAATTAGTCCATTTTATTTTACTACTCGGCTTAGCAAAAAAAAAGCGATTTAACGAATTAGCCTTACAATAATTGTGATCGTTAAATCGACAAACAATTGTATATTCTTAATTTTTAAGCAACTAGACTTTTTAAAAAAAATTAATATAACTGCATTCATATAACTATCTTGTAACGGTCGACTACTGCTTAGTATAGCTCCTGTATAACTTTATTTCATTTATACTATATGATTTTTATTATGTTCACACTTTTCGTATTCTTATACAAAATATTTTGTATTGAATTAAGATTGAGTTTTGCTATTAGAAGAAGAAGAAAATCCAAAGTTAAGAGTAACACTTGTCCCTGGGCATGGGTGGACGCTCACAGTTTTGTTTTCGTTCCAATTCTTTAGTTAGTAATTTTTTTTTTATAAAGTTATGTGTATTTAAAAGCAACTGTCGCTCTCTTACTTAAACCGCATCCTCACCATTATACTAAACTTAACACTGGTGCCCAACGGGTTCTTTTTCTTTGATCTTCTTGGTATTGTTGTAAAATTTTACAACAACTTAAATGCATTGAGGCGGAGGCAAAAGTTGAACTCACCTTAGAACAAGCTTAAGTGTTGTGGGAGTAGCATTACAACAACAACTCACACAAGAGATCGATTTAAGAGTAAACAACGTCCTCTCTCACACATTTTGCTACTATGTTTCATATAAAGCATGAATCGGTTATGAGTTCATTAAAGTAAGTTGAGTGATTAAAATTAAAATCGTAATAACGTTTCATTGGTTTCTGGCAAGCAAACAACACGAAAGTCTTTATAAGATCTTAATTAAATGCTTATTTTTGGTCAACCAAGTGCATTTTTGTCAAACTTTCAATTTTACTGAATTATAAAATTAACGAATTTTAAATTTAATTCAACGACTGCGTGTACCACACATCAAAAAAAATTTGGAATTTAGTTTTTTTATTAAAATTGTGTTCGATTTTAAGCGTTTATACATACATATTTGGGTATATAATTTTGGTGAACTAACGGACTTAGCTTTCGGTAACAGTTCTTATCCCATGTCAAAATTTTTTGGAGTAATTAATACATATTTGAGCTGGTGGGCAAGCGTCAGTTTATTCATACATTTTTTTTTTCTGTTTAATAATTACATATACATATAAGTAATTTACAAGTGGCTTTTATACAGTTTTTGCAACATTTTAAAATTCTACTCGATTGTTGGTTTCGCCACATGTCAGTATAATTTTCAGATTGTTACAAAAGTTTTATTATACAATTTTCCTTGAGCATACGTGTCATTAAAAGTTATAATTTATTCATTATGGCCAACAATAATGAAATTGCGCCAGATTTGCCAAATGTAACGCGATCCGTGAGTCAGGATTCTATTGTTCAAATTTCATCAAGACAACTCGAATATTTAATAACAACTGTCTGAAATTCACGCGATGAATTCAGTTATTTGAGCGAGTGTCAGATTCAACATTTTTCATGCGAAGCTAGTGACGAAAATTTAGACCATTTTGTCAATAAACTGTCAATTTTTAAAGAAGTTCACAAAATTTCAGACAAGCAAGCAATCAAAGAATTTCCCATTCTTCTAGAAGGTTACGCTGCTATATGGTGGGATGGCATTAAACATGAAGCAACAACATGGTTGGATGTCATCACACTCATGCAAAATGCTTTCAGCCGTTCTAAGGCCAATTATGAGATTTTTACAGAAATATTTTCTTGTAAGCAAAAGAAAAATGAGCTGACTGAAACGTTTGTTGGACAAAAGAGGGCTAAGCTAAAAAATATAAGTGACCTTAAGGAAAACCTGAAACTGGACATAGTTTACGGACTTTTACACATTACAATTCGGAAAGACATAAAACGTGAGGATATTGATTCATTCGCAGATCTAATAGCTAGTGCTAGAAGGGTAGAAAAAATCGAGCAGATTTGGCGAATTTAAGACGAAATGATGTTCCGAAATTTCAAAATTCCACCTCAGCGCCGGATAAGAGGCCAAGGTGTACATTTTGCAGAAATCGTGGACATCTTTACGAAGATTGTCGCAAAAGACTAGCGAAAGAACCAAAAATTGAAGAAAAGAAATTAGAATGTTATGGTTGTGGGTTAGAAGGATATTTTTAGAAGTAATTGTCCAAATTGTAAGAAAAAAAGAATAGTAAAAGATTCAAACGATGCTGCGTTTAACGTCATCACCTTTCAGTAGGGGGAGACCTCCCAACGGTAGCTATTAAAATCCATGGAGAAAGAGGGTTTGCCGTCATAGATACAGGAGCGAAAATGTCTGTAGCAGGGCGTAAACTCTACAATTTATTACTTCAAGTAGGAAATAAATTTGACACGTTCGAGGCTGATGTCACCTTAGGTGACGGTAAAACAAAGAAAACGAAAATGCTTGCCACTAATGCTGACAATAGGCAAACGATCTTTGAGTATTAGGTTTTCGGTGTTTCCCGACTCTTGTGATAGTAGAACAATACTTGGCATTGACTTTTTACAAAAAGCGGGTATTGTGCTAAATCTCGCCCAACAGACATGGCAATTGGCGGATCATATTGATCAACACTTCGATTACTACGAAGTAAAGCATAAAGTGGCCCTTGCCAGTTGTTTTAATAATGTTCAAACTCAACATGAGACCAAATTTTTATACAGTGAAGATGACAGCGACGATTTGGACGTCCTAGATCTTTACGACGAAGATACTTTTGAACATGAGGAGTACTCACCTGATGCGATTTATGATCTTTTTTATGAAGCATTGCCTTTAAATGTACGAAGCCCTGCAAAACGAGACAGAATGTCCGATCTATTTGTACCACCGCGTAGACGAAAGCGTCTACACATAAATATGTGTGACGTCACATTGCGAGAAGACGAAGTAGTCGACATATCTTCTTATGAAAGAAATAAAATTAATATTCTTCTTGAAGAATATTCTGAAGTATTATTATTAAAATCCGCGAAAATTGATGTCGAACATCACATTGACATTGGAAACAATGTCCCTATAGCATTGCCTCCATATAGGTTGTCAACTCAGAGGAAACATAAGGTTAGAGAGGTAATTGATAAAAGGCTTCATTTAGGTATAATACAAGAATGAGACTCGCCATGGGCTGCACCTGTTGTAATGGTACCAAAAAGGGATGGTGATATTCGAGTTCGTGTAGACTACCGCAAACTCAATTCCACCATTACCCCAGATAGATATCCACTGCCAAGGATTGACGATCTGTTACATGCTGCAAAAAGTACATTTTTTATGAGCACAATCGACTTACAAAGTGGGTATTGGCAAATTAATGTAGCTCAAAAGGACAGAAATAGCACTGCATTTATAAATCCATTTGGCACTTTTCGGTTTTTAAAAATGCCTTTTGGCTTGCGAAACGCTTCAGCTACGTTCCACAGAGTGATGGATAGGGTATGCAGAGGCATAGATGCAATTATATTGATATACTTAGATGATATAATTGTATGCTCAGTGTCTTTTGAGACACACTTAAATGATTTAAAACTAATTTTTGAACGTTTGCAATCTTTTGGGTTGACAGCAAACCGTGGGAAATGTAAGTTCTGCTGCGCTGAGGTCCTCTTTCTCGGCCACGTTCTCACAAAACATGGTATCAAAGTCAACCCAGGAAAAAGTCAGCAATACAATTAATGGAAACGCCCCGTAATTCAAAGCAGGTTATATCTTTCGTTCATGGTATAGGCGATTTATCGAGGGTTTTGCCGATATTTCACGCCCTTTGACAAATCTTTTGAAAAAGAATGCTTCTTGGAAATGGGGACAAGACGAACAAAACGCTTTTGATAAACTCAAATACCTTCTGACAAATGCACCAGTACTTAAACAAGCAGATGAAACAAGGACATTTGGAATTCGAACGGACGCTAGCAGTTATGCTTTAGGAGCAGTATTAGTCTAAGACTTTGACGGGCAGGAACATCCATCCAGTTGAATTCGCGAGTAGACTTTTGAAATCTGTTGAACGTAACTACAATACAACGGAAAGAGAAGCTCTGGCAATGGTATGGGCAGTATCAAAGTTTAGGGGTTATATTGAAAGTTCGGAGGTAACAGTATTAACAGATAACCAACCATTGCGTTGTGTAATGTCATTGAAGGTGCCAACAGGCCGCTTAGCGCGCTGGGCTCTTCACTTGCAACAATATGATTTAAAAATTGAATACCTATCCGGAAAACTGAACAAAGTCGCTGACACACTATCACGTCCATTTAACTCCGATATGGTATTGTACACCGCAGTCGCCATCACTGAGCGCAAGAGATTTACGAATAAAACAGCTCCACGATCCAAAATTAAAACAAATCATTGAAGTTTTGGAATCAACTGAAATAGCGAAAGCAGAGGAGTTCACTTCAAAAGGTTATATAATTACGAACGGAGTGTTGCATAAATATAATGAAGATGTAGATACTCCAGATGCTCAGCTTGTAATCCCAAATGAAGATAAAATCGCTATTATAAAAGATAACACAGACACTGCTGGTCATTCCGGTATAACGCGAATTATTGCTGAAAAAGTGGATTCTGGTGGTGGAAGATGTTACTACAAAATGGGTTGAACTGTTTGCACTTACAGAAGCAACATCGCAAACATGTGCAAAAGCACTGATTAACGATGTTTTTCTCAGGTTTAGTTTACCACGATTTATCATTAGTGACAATGGACCACAATTTGTATCTGCTATTATGCAATAATAGCATATTGTTTGGAGATCGAAAATACATATGCACCAGTATAACCCACAAGCCAACCCCGTTGAACGGAAAAATCTTGACATAAAATCAACGCTTTCTATTTTAGTCGGTACTCAACACACTAAATGGGCTTCAAGATTCGCTTTGAATTCTTCTCTTACACAATCCACTGGATATTTTCCGGCGTTTTTCATGTTTGGAAGAGAACTACGTACTCCTTGTCAGTTGAAGCATGACATCAGCGAGGTTATAAGAAACGAGAATTTTGAAAATGAAACACCAGTTCTCCAGTTCTCCGTAACTTAGCAGATGTCTTTGAAATCGGAATTCATAACATGGAACAATCGCAAAGTAGAGCTAAAAAGTATGGAGACCAGAAAAGAAGACCTGAACAAAGATTCTCTGTTGGCGACTATGTGTGGGTCACAACACATTTTTTGAGCGGGATAACTGCCAAGTTATTTGAAAGGGATAACTGCCAAGTTTGAACTAAAGAGAGACGGTCCCTATGTGGTCACCAAGAAAATCGAGTCGGTAATTTATGAAGTAGCTAATGCAACAAATTTGTCTCTTCCCTTAGGTACTCATCATGTATCAGTACTAAAATTGGTTAGAGGCAACAACAATAATCTTCCTATTCACCCAATGAGAAGAAAAGGTCAATCTTTAGAAAACTAATCCCTCGTAGGGACTACTTTGTGATTAGAGGGGGAGATTGTAACGGTCGACCACTGCTTAGTGTAGCTCCAGTATAACATTATTTCATTTATATTATATGACGAGTATTATACCACAATTTACACATGCCGTTTCACTGATAACATTTTATGGGCGTTGGACAAGGGGTGTGGCACCTCCCATACAACAAAAGTTTGAGAAATTAAATAGCTTTTGAGTTAAAGGTTGCACAGTCACGGAATTCAGTATTCGACCACAATTTATACAAGCAGTTTGACTGATTACATTTGATGGGCGTTTGGAAACAGGGGAGTGGCAGAAACGCGCTGGGTTTCAGATAGTTTATATATGTAACGAAATGGCTTAAAACATAGATTTGTGTATATTACTTTGGAGTGTTTTGAAATATTTTAATTTTTTTTTCACAGAAATGATTTTTAAAATATAAAACTGAGTAAAAATTATAAAAACCACATTTTGAAAAATTTCATTTTCATCAAAAAATCATAAAGGGTAGATCATGATTTTCGATGATGGAAACTTTTTATTGAATTATGTGTCAAAATGAAGCAATTTTTGTAAATAAATGATATGTCACATAAAAGAGTGTAAAAAAAGAAGATTAATTAAATGGATTGTAAAAATCATTAAAAAACAGATATTTGCTTGTAAAATCAATAATTTCAATAGTTTTTTTTTTCATTTTGAGGCGATGACCTTTTTTTAATGAATTACGTAGTACAGAAAAAATATTTTTAACATAATATCCGTGAAAAATATTATAAAAAAGCTTTCGTATACCGTTATATCTCTCAACTTTGTGCTGAGAAAATCTATAGTTTTCGAGATATCACAATTGTTTGTGTGCCAAAACAACGGAAATTTTTCAAAATTTTCTATTTGTAAGAAATTTCACAATCACAATATATATTCACACTTCTTAATTCCATTTAACATCATGTTTTTCTATTTGATAAATGCTCTTTTTAAGCTCATATTTCAGGTCGAAGGTCACTAATCTAAAATGCAATCATACTGTGCAGTCAGACCTTTCATCCGATACCTCATTCATCATTCTACCTCTTCATAGCCCTGAGATTCCTTACTAAAATTAATATAAAATTTCAACGTTAATATTTCGGGTCAGAGGTCATCAATCTAAAATCTAACATGATTTGACTCATCTATGGTGCAGTACCTTTCAAAGTTTCATTGCACCTATTCTAAAATAAATATCAAAAAAGTGTACGACAACATTTGATGTTTGCGTATTAATATGCATATAAGAAGATGCCACGAGTACTTTATCAATATTTTGAGGGCACCATGTTTTCAATTTTAATATGGCAGTTGCTAAATATTCATATAAATTTTCATAATTATACCTCAAAGGAGCTCAGCGTACAAATCGTTTTATATATACTTCCATGTATTTACTTCAACCTTAAATTGCAAGTTATTGAATCATTTATTTATGAGCCTTGTTTCTTCCTCCTGCAACATTTTTTTTTTCTAATTGCCGGGGTGTAGCCAACTTTTAAATATCCCATTTGGGACTGTTTTACCTTTGGATATAATTAATGTTTTTTTTTCATGTTTTTGCTGGTTTGTTTTTCATTTCGGTGTAATTTTATTTCTTGTTGTCGCTAACCGACAATTTGTTATAGCTACCTTTTGTGTTGGCGCCAATTGAACATCGGTTTTTTATGGCTTATTCCAGTGTTATATTGCCAATTTTTAATTAAATTAAATTTTTGTACTTTTCAGTTGAAATGAAATATGAGTTGATTGTCGCCAAATGTTACTCAGCAGCAAGGCAACTATGCAGCAATTAAATACTAACCCCTTTTTTATTTAATAAAAAATTCTTCATGCAAGCAGAATTTAAAACATTTTGTTTATTTAATGCCGTTAATTGATATTTGTTTCAGTAGTGAGATCAGAAATATTCGAGAAAAAAATGTTTCGCGTTATTAAAAAGAATAGAAAAAAAATCGCTAAATAAATCGTCAACATTTTTTGTAGAAAAAAAAACAAAATTACATTTAAAGAATTATGTTAATTTTCTTTGATTTCAATAAAAATTCTAAATTTTTGATAGTGTTAATCATTCTTGATAGTTTAAATCATTCTTACATTAAAATAAGTTTTTTAAACATTTATTTTAATAAATCTGAAATCTGTAAATAAAATTTTTTTTAATGAAACTGAAATCTCATTAAATATCAAATGTTATGTAAATTAAATAACAAGCTCAAATATTTTTTTAAAAAAGTATTTTTTAGGGAAATATAAAATACACCATTAATAATAATAAAAACATCTTACTGGAAACAAAGATAAGTATATTTTTAACATTATATTTTCTTGGTGTTTCATTGCTCGTGAGCACTAAAAAGTTACGAGACTTGAAATTTTTTTTCCTGACGAGACTTGAAATCGCCTCTATTAAATCGCCGCCTTAGTAGTTTCACTTCAAAAAACTTCACTTCTCGGTCACCTAGCAAATTTTTTAAAAAGGTTACATACACCGTAAATCAAAGTAACTGTCGCACCTACAGTAATACCAATCACACAAGAAGAAACAACATTGGAAAAGATATGTTGTATTTTTACGATTACAATTTGCATTAATTGTCAACCTATTTCAGGAACCGTTTCAAAAGTTTTGTCAATTTTTTCTACTTATAATTATGAAATCAACACGCGAATTAATTTTGAAATCAAATGAAATGGCACGCAGGTTGCAGTATCATATTTTCCGACAAAAAACTCATCGAGTTGCAAGCAAGCCACATAGAGTGCACGGAGCTATCATGGCCTTAAGAAAAAAAAAATCCATTGAAAGATTTCAAAATATTTCGTCAGTCATGGTTTGGGGCGCTTTCTCTGAAAAAGGCGAAGGCGACCCCTCTTTTCATCGAGAAATTCGTTAAAATAATTCGGAATATTTTTTGAAGAACCATCTCATACCGCATGCCAAGCAAATTTACGGAGAGGGTCACTTTTGTTTTTAGAAAGATTCTGCTCCAGCACACAAGGTAAAAATCGTTCAAAGCTGGTGCAGAACAAATTTGCCATGTTTTATTTCTGTTGACGAATTGCCTCCGTTATCCCCTGACCTAAACCCCCTGTACACTTCTATTTGGGATGGATTTTAAATACTAAGCAAATTAACTTGACGGTAGATAAATTTAAGCGACGATTAATAAATGTATGCTCGTCTTTCACAAATCGTTTAAAATTGTTAAAGAAAAAAATGAAAGGTGAAAGATTCGAGTTGAATGATGAAGAGTTGTAAAGAATGCCTAAACTAAAAATAAAATTGTTGTTTAATAAAATTAACACAGCGCTTTTGGTTTATGATAGAAAACAAGTGCGACAGTTACTTTGATTCAGGCTGTATATATATACGTAATTAACAGCAATATCCAAAAAAAGGTCCTCTCCATAAACACTCATGTTATAAAATGTTATAAATTTGCCCTATTTGCCTTACAGAGCCCTTGTGAGCCCTACAGAGCAATGCACAATGGAATGATTGAAACTATAGGGAATAACTTATTTTGATAACGTTTTTAGTGTTTTAGGCTTAGAACAGTAAAAAAAGAGGTTTTAAGATCTTAAAGGCGAGGTACCTCCATACAAACGGAACACATTTTTCGCAATATCTTTTATATCCTTATATATTTTATATCGAAATATCTGGAGAACTAGCAAAGGTAAAAAAAAATGTTTCAACAATCGTCAAGAACGTAATTTGAGGGACATGAGGGACAAGTGGGCGTGGTAGCGCCCATACAACTGGAGCACACTAGAGGGCAAAATGTAGTGTTTACCATAAAACTAATTTGATTTTTGTTTGAGAGTATCATAACATAATTGCCAAGATTTTACCATATTCAATAAAAAACATTAATTTCTTAAATTATTCAGTTTTTTATTTATTAAAAATATAATAAGCCTATCAAATTCAGTTCTTTTTCTTAAAAACTAATAAAAAAGAAAAAGGAATTCAAATGATGATCTGAGTGTGACTTTTTAATGCAAATTTTCTTTGTTTTGAACCACCACAAACAAGTGCATTCAGTCATTTGAACAATTCAATTAACGCATCGTTCTCCTAATTCGTATTTCTACCACTAGTGCATACAATTTCGGTGTGGTATTTTGTGGTAATTTGAGGGATTTTAGATGTTTTGAGGTATTGTGGTATTTTGTGGTAGTTTGAGGTATTTTGCGGTATTTTGAGGTATTTTTTCTCACACGAGAGCTTTTACTCAGAAAATACCATCGAAACTATCACATCCCACAATCTGCATTTATCGTGTATTTCTGGCAAAAGTGCATAAAAGGCAAGTATGCTGCTCCGTAACAGTGCTTTCACAACATTTGCTGTCCTGAAGAATGGTCACCCTGAAAGTATGCCAATACATAAAAGGCACATCAAACTGTAATTATTTTTTGCAAACATTTCAGTGCTTTTTCAACATATACGTCGAACATATAAATGGAATTAATTAACTCAGGAATGACATCGGCAAGGTATCTTAAATGCTAGTAAAATTTGTTTCTTGTGTGAACTTTAATATTTATTTATCTGGATTATCCCTAGAAAAAGGAAAAAGACTAAAACACAACAAAAGAAAAAAAAAAGAAACAAGAAAAAAAAACAAATTTTCAAAATTTTCAAGCATTATTAAATTTATTCACAGATGGTTCCATTCTACTGTGGGAAAATATCACAATATGCCAATTGTCTTAGCTGTAGATTTTAATTGCGAATTAAGACATGAATGTTAACAGGCACTTAAATAATTTTTGATAAATATTAGCTACGAATGATAAGCTATCCAAATATTTGTACAACACGATTAAGGACAACTATTGATGATGTATTTCCTAGATATGTGTATGACATAGAATGACATAACATCTTTAATATACGTTTGCAATTTTAGATATCATAAACCAATAATTTCATTAATAAATTTCCATAATAGTAATTGAGAGCATTTAAAAAATTATTTCAAAATTAATGTAACATGTAATAAAAAATAATAATATGATGTAATAAAATCACAGACATATATCTCATATCTTAGTTATCACATACCATAAAAATCAGTCAATCAATCAATTGAAGCAATAACCACTGACAGTGTAAATATTAAATACGCAGAATATTTTTTATGCAAATTTTGTATAATATTTCCTCATTTTAAGAAGTTTTACTTCTGTTCTGTAAAATCAGAAATTTATTAATGTTAATGAGAAAAGTCTTTAAAAAAAAAATCATGTTTATATTTGAACGTACATTAAGAGTACTTGACCCAAAAATTATGAAACTTGAACAAGCCGTTACTTATCAAAATTAATTTAACTAAAACAGTGTCCTAAAACGATATTTTTTATAAATCATTTAAAAAAAAAATTTACAATACATAGATATTTGTTGCATCTACACTTCACAACTATCAATTGTATAAAGGATAGTTATCTATAGTGGGACCGGTTTTGATTTTTCATCATCACTTTTCGCAATGAGAATATTTTTGAGTTCCAAATATTTGATTGAATTGGTATTTTAAATGACTATCTTTTTGTTGATTTTGTTTATCACGGCTATGTTGGTCTTTTGGTTGAAGATAAAAATAAATATAAAAGAAAATTTATTCCATTTCTTTCCCCGTCGTTTCGGTAGTGTCTTTCTACCTTAATTAGGGGTTGAATTGGTTGAATCCTGAAATTACAATGAGTCTTTGTTAGTTTTTGCTGTATTATTAAACTCTATCTCTTTGCTTAAGAGAGTTTATAGTTTTGTTGGAAAATTTAAATGTATTTTTTCAAGAATCTGAAAGGCTTAAAATCGGCTCCAAAAATTTTTGTCTTCTGGTGAGGAACTTTACCATTCATTCAATAAAACCACAAAAAGCGTAAAGTTATTGAAGTGAAAACCCCAAATTATTAATTTTTATTTATTCAGTTGACTTTTAGCATGAATATTATTGAAATTATTCTTAATATTCACTTCATTCTACGTCTTAATCCTTGTCACAATTCCACAAATGCAATTCATTGATTCTTCATCATCAACTTTCGAAATATCATTAAATTTCACGTTCACTTTTTATTTTTTTTAGACTGAACCCAGGGAACTGGTGCTCAGGGGATGTCCCCTATAAATGTTTGTTAAAGGGTGGATAGATGGAGTAGTGTCAGTCAAGATTTGTTTTAAATTTACACAGCTCAAAACTGCCGGGAAACACACTAGCAGGGAGACTTTTCCACAACTTTACCGTGTGACTAAAAAACGAATTGTCTCATTAATGCGAAATTCTATTGGACATCGAGGCAATGGTAAAGGTGTGGGCTTAAACAGCTGCCCGAGTGGACCTGGGAAACACACGAGCTGGTGGCTTCAGGCCATGTATCTCCCTTGAACGCTTCCCATGGTAGTATGAGTACCTATACAGAAGGCTCAGGCAACCAAAATAACGTCGATGCCCAATAGAGTTGAGAGAATATCAAATATATCGCACGACGTTGAATTCGATCCAGAAGCTCCAAATAAGATCCAGAAGCCCCTGCCCAAATGTTCGAATTGTACTCCATTTTAGGCCTAATATATGAGGTGTAGATCATGCGACGATCAGCTGAAATGAAATATGTTCTGCAACGTTTTAAAAAACCTAGGCACTTGCCCGCTTTTTTCGACACATCGAAAATATGATCATTCCCACGAAGATCAGATTGGATTGATATGCCCAGAACGTCAAGAGCGGCTTATTCCACAAGATTCACACCATTCAAATAGAGGGGAGCTAAGGGGAAATTTATCCGCTTGTGGGTTAGCAGACAGCACTGGGTCATGCTTACATTGAACTCTACTCTATTAGCAAGACCCCAATCGTCCGTTCAACTCATGGCACGTGTGTTTTTCACGAAAAATAATGAAGAATGAACACTTACGTAATGATTGATGTGTGTAAGAGATAGCATCAATCCACACGTACACATGCCAAATGGTTGACCATGTAAGGTCCGCATAAATGTGAGTCTGATATGAGAGAAAGGGCTTTTGATGTTATTGTTGATATTGTTGTTGTTCGTAAAGGTATTGCTAGTGGTGGTAATACCACTGCTATTGCAACAATTCCCAAAAGTGATTTGCATTTGAAATACTCTTTCAATTATTTAAATTTTTCAGTCTGTCCAGACGCATCCGTCAATATTATGAAAACATACGGACGAAGAATACACATTTACAATCAAACTGATGACCAACAAATAAACAGACAGAGGCACACAGACAGTTTTGTATAATGATACATTATTAAAAATGCCATCGGAATCGACGGCACGGCACGACACTCTTGGCAACATCAAATGCATTTGTATTTGGTTGAGGGTGTCTGGCCGCTGCGACATGTATATATGTAGTGGTGGTGGCTTGCAATAATAAACAACAAAAAATTGTACTTGGAAAACACAGAGTTGTTGTTTACTGAAAATTGTTCTACACCGAATATTAAATAGTTTTAATAAAATTTTGATAATATTAGATCAAAACTTTTAAAATTTTAAAAGGAAAAGGGACTATTCTGTGTTTCCTATCAACATTTTCATTCGTATACGCTGCGAACACAGTGGTATCGTTTGGGGAAGGAAATATATATATATATAATATATACATTAGGTGGCGACCGTGGCTTAGTGGGTAGAGTGCGTGGCCCCTAAGCTAAAGAACCGCGGTAGCTCGGGTTTAATTCCAATTCAGACAGAAAGTTTTTTCAATTGCATTATTTTTTCTGTTCGGTCGTATCCTCTCTGCAGACAATGGCAAACCTCAGAGAGTAAAAATTGTCATGTACAGCTTCTTGAGAACATAAGCCGTTCGGAGTCGGCATGAGTCGGCGGAGTGGCGTAGGTCCAGTTCTCGGTCAGTTGTGATCAACAATTTAATAACACGCACAACACAATTGATCAACAGAAGCTAGGTCAAAGTCCTTCCAAGAGCTGAAATGGCCAGTTTATTTATTATTTTATTATTATACATTAGTGTGCCCTTTATATGATAAAAATCTAACGCATACCTCCTAATATTTTTTAAATTACCATGGCCTATACATGCGGAAAATAACGATAATCTACGATGATTACAACCCATGAAGACTTTAGCTAGAGTTTGTATACTACCCCATCATCAGTTTTTTCACATTTTTCACGGTGTTATCATTTTTCCCCACTTTGGCTGTGTGTCAATCGGAAACTTTTCAGTCGGTTGATCAAATTTTGACAGTTGGTAGAGCAATTTTTGGCATTTGTGAGGTGAATATAAAAGCCCCCTGGGGCTAGCACATGATTCAATTATTATAAGGTTATTCGTATTTGTTGACGTATGCTTATTTTTTATAAACAAACATATTTTGACAGTCTGCTAACAGTGTTTTGTGTTGTTGGAAAAAAAAGGTATGTTTCAGTGTTTCGTTGTGTAGTTTTCTAGTGTAGTAGTTTTTCAATCATTTCTTGCCAAGTTAATAAGAAAAAGAAACTATGTAGGTTAGGGCGGGTCGATTTATTTTTCGACAATTTCCCTATGATTTCCGTATTCTATGGGTTATTCCATGAAAAATTTGCCAAAGGAACCATACCTCTATCGTTAAAATCGAGTCCCCTACTTTTTGTTGGTAGATTTTTTCCCAAATTGACGTTCGTATGAAATATTACCTACACGTTCACATGATTTTGTCCAAGAATATTACTTTCGTGGCCATTTTTTTGGCTCAATTTTTTTGACTTACGAACCTTACGTTACGACTGGACTGATTTGCGCTTTACATTATTGGCATATTTTTTCACAGGGTGCACACCCTGTGTTATGTTTGTTTATTTCTTTTTGTTTTTAGTTTCTTTGTAGACTTCTTTATTTTTGTTTGTTTATAATATTCCAGTGTATACTAGTTTTGTAACGTAAGGTTCGTAAGCTTCGTAAGTCAAAAAAATTGAGCCAAAAAAATGGCCATGAAAGTAATATTCTTGGACAAAATCATGAAAAAAATGGAAAAATGCTCCAAAATTTGGACAAAAATGCCCGTAACTTTTGAACCGTTGGACCAATGTTGGAGATTTTTTTTTTGTAAATTGATCAAAATGAGCTCACCTTTCCAACGCGCCTACTGGCGATTAAACCCGATCGATAGTTTTTGAGTTATGGATGTGAACGTGTAGGTAATATTTCATACGAACGTCAATTTGGGAAAAAATCTACCAACAAAATGCAGGGGACTCGATTTTAACGATAGAGGTATGGTTCCTTTGGCAAATTTTCATGGAATAACCCGTAGAATACGGAAATCATAGGGAAATTGGTGAATTTTTTCACTCCCTACAAATCGACCCGCCCAATGTAGGTGTTGCGTCGTAAGTGTATGCTATGTTGTAAGTATATTCGAACAATTTAGAAAGCTCCTTTGCAAATATAAAGTAAAAAGTTATTTTTGCCATTGCTGAAAACCTAATTAGTGAATTTGATTAATTGAAACTGTAATTAAGAAGAAAGTTAGTTAAGGCAAAAAACAAATTATAAAGAAATACTAGTGGTATTCAATGAACTTGTCGATGTAAACAGCGTATGTTTTTTTAAACAATTAAATCATGGGGCTAGCACAAATTTTGACAATCGAAAGCTAATTTTTGACACACTCAAAAATAAGGAATCAATTTCCGCGACGTATTTAATTCGAGTGCTTGTACTTACAACTTATTTCGTAAACTTGTAATATTGTAAACATAAAAAACTTAAAAAATAACAAAATAATAAAAATAAAAAAAAACTAAAGTGCTTGCGTTTGTGTTTGCTTGTGTGTGTGCCAACGATCTCAGGGTACATCAGCAAGTCAATCAAAGTTAAATTGGCTTTCTTTGCTGGTGAACGTCTTTCAAGTGCCACCACCAGTAGCACAAGCAAAAGAAGCAAAAATTCTTCGCTTTCAATTTATTTAATTCACGCCGGAGTATAATGGCAGAAATTTGCCTCTGCGCTTGAGACATGCTGAAATGGTGCTTCTGAAATATTGGAGAGTTGACCAGCCAATTGAATTGTGCTGTACTTGATGGTGCTGCTCGTGGCGACTCTCGGAGAACCTTGGCAATCAAAATAATCAGGAAATTTGCGCTACACTTGCTTGTGCTGCTGGTGGTGGCACTTGGAGGACGTTCGTCAGCAAAGAAAGCCAATTTAACTTTGCTGCACTTGCTGATGCACCAGGTGATCGTTGGCTCATACACACGCATACACAAACTCAAGCACTTTCGTTTTTTATTTTTATTATTTTGTTATTTTTTAAGTTTTTTAAGTTTACAATATTACAAGTTTACGAAATAAGTTGCAAGTACAAGCACTCGAATTAAATATGTCTTAAATTGAATAAAATGCAAATTAAATAACATATTTGCGCTGAAACACGACCGAAATGTGAAACGTCAAAATTTGTAATTGTCAAAATTTCATCGTCCATTTGATACAGCAGAAAAGACAAATTTATTTTAACACACACAAATTTTATTCAACTTGATATTTTCTATCCTACCACGACTGAAAAGTTTCCTTTTGACACACAGCCTTATACAGCTTTAGTTAAAATAAAACAGCATTTTAACTATTTAGATCGGATCAATGCCTATTTTAAAATTTTGTTATAATCAAAACCGGTTCATAAATGAAAATTTTATCGTATTTATTAAATGACATCTAGAAAAGTTATCCAATTTTAAACATATTTTTTGTTGTCTTTGACCGCTATTCGATTCGATTCCTAAGTAAAATCGGTTGCTGGTTTTAAAAAGCAACACCATTTGTCATTGGTCTATTATGTCATTTTCGAGATATCGTCAGATGGTTTTTTTTATTTTAATTAAAAAACGTCGCTGCAATAAATTGGAAATATCTTGCAATATTTAATATCTTATCTGATAAATCTAGCGGCATAGAAATTTCCAGGTATTCAAATTTTTTATAATCCGTTCATACAAAGCAATTCATTCAAGGCAATTCTGCATATTCCAATCTGTCAAAAAATAAAAATGACTATTTTATTAATAAAAGTGACAAAGACTATTAAAAAGATGTAGTCTTTAATGAAAGAATGAAATAGATAAATATGCAGAAAGAAACTTTATAGTAATCTTTATAAAATCATTTAAAAGTACAAAATAAATTTGGTAAATCGCTCTTAAAGTCGCTTTTATACAATCAGGATAGCGTCTTTTGTGCTCTTGCACACAAAGTAGAAGAAATTGTTTCTGCTCTTCTTCGGCAGTTACTAATCCATGAAAATCTTGCATTAGCTTAACTGCTCTTTCTGCTATGTCATTAACTGCCTTTAGGCATGAAACTTTACTTTTGGCGTTCAAATAGTCGGCATTTTTGTTCCATAAAGAAATGTTTTCCTGAAGAAAACTTTCGTTAATGTTCAAGTGGGAAAACAGATTTTTGCTCTTTGCTGAAACGAAATCATCCAATGATTTACCTGAAAGCACCAGTTAAAATACAGTTAAGTTTGATATCTAGATACAAAAGACGTTATTACAATAGCGACTCACTATATAAAGTGTTTGATATTTCCTCATTAGATGGAATATATCTCTTTCCATGATCAAATGGCTTTTCGCGTTCAACCTTGGAAACCATCTTCATTTTCACTTGATCATCAACTTCGTCGTCAAAATATGCCAGAGCAGCAATTTTGTCACTCAAATACCACAAATGTTGACAAAACTTGGCTAATACTATAAATACAATTGGGGCTGCGGGCGGACGTCTAAGTTCCACTGGCGTGTAGAACTATTGCAGACGTGTGGAATACAATCTATGGCTATGTTCAGACGACAATCAAATGATTAAGCTAATCCCTTCTTTTTTACTATATTTGACTAATTGATTCAGGTCTTGAGCGTCATCAAAATTTTGATTATGTTTGTAGTTAGTTTTCGCTTTCGCATAGTTCATTTTTTTAGCTGGAAAAAAAACCACAAATTTCGATTAAATCAATCATTTGATTCTCGTCTGAGCACAGCTTTTTTTATTTGTTTTTCAACACACGCTTGTCAAATCAGAAAATAAAAATTTTTCGGCTGCAGCGATTTCTGTAGCCGCACGATAAGCTCGGCGTGTGATGTGGATTGTGTTTTTAACATAAGAAATACATTGTTCCATATTGCCAGACTACACGCCACCCGCCTGCAGTCCCAATTGTGTTTAGAACATTAAGCTGCCTTTGAAATTACTTTAATAATTAATTCGTACTTTTTTAAACTTTTCAAAAAAATTAAATATTGATGTGGTGCTTTTACTGTCAAACTACACCCAAGCCAGGGCTTAACATAGGATGTTGCAATGAATAAAGAAATATGTTGCAAGGCTTTTTTGTCCTGAGCACTGATTTTCAATTGCGTTTGCAGCAAACATATTTTAAGAGAATCCTTTAAAATATGCCCCTTCCATCCATCTCGCTTGGTGCATAGCACCTGGAGGCTTGATCTTCAATTTGTTTTCAAGATCTCCACACACTTAAAAATTTGTATAAAATTTTTACACCGATCGGTGTTCCAGGGAGTCCTACACCGTTCGGTGTTAAAAAACACCGTGTCAAAGTGCTAGAAATTTATATCCGAAAGAGCATATTTTTTTCACACCGATCGGTGTAAAAAAGTAAACATCAGATAGGATGTTTGTTTTGTACCCTATTAGGTGTTTATTTATAATACGCAAAATGATAATTTTATTTAACTCCGAACGGTGTAATTTTTAACTATTCGAAATGATAATTAGTTTAATGATCTTTTAAATTATAACATGAATTAAATTGCGAGCTTTAGATCTGATGAAAATCAAAGATTTAGATATGATGTTTTTTACAATTTTTATTAAATTGCCATTAAATTTATTAATTGTCAAATGAAATAAGCCGAAAAAAACTTTGATTGGGGCTTATTTCATATTGGAATAAGAACCAAACAAAAAATGATATATTTCTCAAAAATAATGAAATTATCCCCAAAAATTGGGAGTTATTTCCTATGAAGTAACACTATTTAATTTTTTTGGAGTCTATTTCGTGGTGTCAAAAATAAAGTTTGAATTTTTATACAAGATTTACAAAATTAAAATGAACAAATTAAATTGGGAAATTTTATTTTTAATTTGTTCATCAATGAGAATGTGATTTCAATATTGCTCTACTTCTTTGCCTTTCAAATTTCACACCGATCGGATAACTTCGTCATTTCATACCGATTAAGCGGTGTAAATTAACACCGTTCGGTGTAGAAAATGTAAATATCCGCTCACCGGTGTGAATTTATTGTTGAAATTTTTTAGTGTGCACCCAAATATATTAAAGACAGTTCGATGAGTTCACGATAGTCATCTCTCTCAATTTGTTTTTTTAATTCGTTCCAATAAAAATTAACGAGCTCACTATGTTCCGTATTATTTAAATGTTTTTTCACAAAATCGGTGCAACTTCGTAATTATTTACATTTATATTTTTCCAGTTGTCCCTAAACTTTTTGGAAATTGGAATGTCTGGGCTGGTAGTGAGTTGATGAATATTTGCTTCAAATGCAATTTGTAGCACAAGTTAAAAAACGTTATGACGGACGACAGGCAAAGAGTAAAATATGTTTTTCCAGTTCTTGTTCCAAGAGAGTACAAGCTCCATTAAAACGTCCTGTCTTGGAAGCAGTCGTGTCGCAGCACATTATTTGAACATTATTTTCACTAAGGTGCCAATCTTTAAGCGCTTTTGAAATAGCTAAGGCCTGCTCTTTTCCTGACGAACTGTCTAATTTTGGCACAGCAAGAAGCTGTTATTTGTTTTCGTAAGTAATAACAATTGACAGTCGTTCTTCCTTCTAGCTGTTTACGTTTAAAGCAGGGAGCATTTTGCCATCCCAGTGAATGGTTAAAATTTCGGCAATATTTTTCTGGAAATTAGTTTTTATCAATTTTGCTCTTTTCTTTCGTATCTGCGTACGAATTCGTTGTATTGAAGATTTATTTATCGGATATTCATCAGTATTGAGCTTTAATGCTTCTATTGTCGCCCGACATCTATCTAAGACGCAACTAGCTTTAGCGTAACAAAATCTTTCCTGCTCCGTTTTACAACAGTCGTTGAAGACGGAATAGTCGTCACGAAAAAATATAATTAAAATTTTTGTAGAACTAATAGATGAAAACGAATATTCAGATGTTTTAGTTGAGTTGGCGAATTATCAAGCAAGGAAGACGGTCCTGGCATCAACGATGTGTGATTTAATCTCTTTTTTGCTTCCACTGGCTTTCTTTTTCGTGTTCTTTCTTCTTTTTCTGCTAACTTTTTGTCTACTCCAGAAAGGCTGTCCAGACGTCCAGGTTCTCTCTGTCGTTGTAAAAATACTTTATCTTCCTCTATTTTTATTCTTTCAAGAGCATCAGCAAGTGCGATATCAAACAAATTATCCAAATCACTTTGAACTTCACTTCACTTCACTTCACTTCACATGAGTTTTCTTAAAATTTTTTTGTAAGTTTCGCCAAACTTGGTGAATTTCTATAAGCTTCTTAACACAGTTGGGTAATGATTTTGTAGGTGTATTGGCTTTTTCCCAAAAAATAATACCTTCGCGAATCACAAGATTTGCACTTTCGCTAACTGATAACTTTCCGAATATTATAAAATAAAAATGCAAGAACTTGTTGATTTGAAGTTTTGCGTCTGTTATCTGGTGTTTTTGTACCACCGACTAAGGAAATGTCTTTTTCAGCACTTCGCAATTTCGTTGCCATCATCGAAAAGCAAAATAATATGTGTTTGCACAACAATTTTCACTAAAATAACTAACTACTCGGCACGTGCCGCTTGTTTCGCGCGACTTGTATGAACATGTTTTAAATACAAGTCGGCATAGGTTCCCGTTCCTAGAATGAGATGACATTTTTTTTTGTGAGCATATAAACACATAATAAAAATAATTAGATGATATGCATTTTAAAACTTCTTATTAGAAAAATAAGGGACACCTTAATATACATATAATTATTTTAGTAGGAAATACTAAATTCCTACTTTATTCCCACTGTCTAAAAAAGGAATAATGGTAGTTTTCGGGTAAATAGAATGCAAAGAAAATGTCTCTCTGCGTAGTCTTTTTCAATGTTTCAAATTGAAAAACTCTATCAAAGTAACCAACTAACCAACTCCAGCTAATTTCTTCACCATTCTGTTTTATACTTATTTTAATATTCCTTACAAATGTGGAAAACAAAAACAAAATCATTTAAATGCTTCACTGACAAATCGAGCGCACTTGAATGCAAAATGAACATTTAAATAAGACTTAAATGTGTTTTAAAGCGTACAATTAAAAGTGTCGCATAAGCATACACGTACACATATACTTACACATATATGCATCTATTTGTGCATGTGAAGCAGTGAAAGCTTGAGATTCTTTCAATTGAAAAACTAACACCTACTCACAAAAGCACCTGTTTTTTTGCATTTTGCATTATGCTAGAAACATAAATGCAAATGTTCATTCAATGGTTAAATTTATAAAAGTACCAAGTTCTGGGTGGAATCTAGGAAATTCTCCTTCCTCCTAATCAACACATTGGCACCAACAACTTAAAGCGTATTGTCCTTAAAGCGTAAAGTTGTTTTTGTTTATAAAGTAGCACTTTGTCTGTAAAATTGTTGTAATTCCTCTTTGCACCAACACTTTCATTCGAGAAAGTAGCAGAAAAAGGACAGTTGTTGCTTACGTAGAGAGTTATTTTTGGAGTTACAAAATATGCAAGTGCATCATTGTCAATGCAGGTAGCTACATTAAGGGCCATATTGGCTGGTAAAGTACTAAGTTTAAGTTGTTTAAGTGGCGACCGTAGCCTACTGTGTACAGTGCGGGGCCCACATAGTGAGGAACAGCTTTAGCTCCCGGATTCGATTCCCAGTTCAGACACAGAATGTTTTATAATAAAATTAATATTTTTGTTCGGCCGCCACATCTCCGCATACAATGGCAAATTTCAGAGAGCAAAATTGCTCTTATTATTAATTAATACTATTATTATTATTTTTATTATTATTATTAAAGTTTTTTCTAAATGACCTCTATATTTATTATGTTGACTTTATATGATTTAAATACAAATTCTAAATGCTTGATAGTTTAAATCATACTTGATTTTAAATACAAATTCTAGTTGTTTGATAGTTTAAAATCGTTTATTGAGCTTAAGGTCAAAGTTAGAACAATTAATTGTTCTAACGAATTTTTACAAAGAAACAACAACAACAACAACAACAACAACAACAACAACAACTAAGTTTTTTCAATATGAAAAGGAAAAAATCACTAGCTGATTTTATTGCACAATTTCTGCCCTGCTAAAAGCGTCATCAGAAATCTTTGTGATACCCGTGCAAGCACGTATTAACGCACTGCACCACCGGGGCGATGAGATTTGAAGTGTCAATTTCTCAGTTTTTCTCAATATCAAATTTTTCACATTTGTTGTTGTATTTCTGTTTTACTTTAGTCTCTATGCTTATGTTATTATATGTAGTCCAACAGCCTGCTGGAAGTCTGCACTAACAAAGCATGTTTACTGAAGTTGTTTTTAGAATTTTTGCTGATTTTGTTTTCAGCTGTTTCCGTTTGATCGAGCTCTACCATTTGATTAAAGTTTTTTCTAAATGACCTCTATATTTATTATGTTGACTTTATATGATTTAAATACAAATTCTAAATGTTTGATAGTTTAAATCATACTTGATTTTAAATACAAATTCTAGTTGTTTGATAGTTTAAAATCCTTTATTGAGCTTAAGGTCAAAGTTAGAACAATTAATTGTTAATCGTTAATGCGCGCTTGCACGGGTATCCCAAAGATTTCTTTATTATTATTTTTATTATTATTATTATTATTATTATTATTATTATTATTATTATTATTATTATTATTATTATCATTATTATTATTATTATTATTATTATTATTATTATTATTATTATTATTATTATTATTATTATTATTATTATTATTATTATTATTATTATTATTATTATTATTATTATTATTATTATTATTATTATTATTATTATTATTATTATTATTATTATTATTATTATTATTATTATTATTATTATTATTATTATTATTATTATTATTATTATTATTATTATTATTATTATTATTATTATTATTATTATTATTATTATTATTATTATTATTATTATATTATTATTATTATTATTATTATTATTATATTATTATTATTATTATTATTATTATTATTATTATTATTATTATTATTATTATTATTATTATTATTATTATTATTATTATTATTATTATTATTATTATTATTATTATTATTATTATTATTATTATTATTATTATTATTATTATTATTATTATTATTATTATTATTATTATTATTATTATTATTATTATTATTATTATTATTATTATTATTATTATTATTATTATTATTATTATTATTATTATTATTATTATTATTAATATTATTATTATTATTATTATTATTATTATTATTATTATTATTATTATTATTATTATTATTATTATTATTATTATTATTATTATTATTATTATTATTATTATTATTATTATTATTATTATTATTATTATTATTATTATTATTATTATTATTATTATTATTATTATTATTATTATTATTATTATTATTATTATTATTATTATTATTATTATTATTATTATTATTATTATTATTATTATTATTATTATTATTATTATTATTATTATTATTATTATTATTATTATTATTATTATTATTATTATTATTATTATTATTATTATTATTATATTATTATTATTATTATTATTATTATTATTATTATTATTATTATTATTATTATTATTATTATTATTATTATTATTATTATTATTATTATTATTATTATTATTATTATTATTATTATTATTATTATTATTATTATTATTATTATTATATTATATTATTATTATTATTATTATTATTATTATTATTATTATTATTATTATTATTATTATTATTATTATTATTATTATTATTATTATTATTATTATTATTATTATTATTATTATTATTATTATTATTATTATTATTATTATTATTATTATTATTATTATTATTATTATTATTATTATTTATTATTATTATTATTATTATTATTATTATTATTATTATTATTATTATTATTATTATTATTATTATTATTATTATTATTATTATTATTATTATTATTATTATTATTATTATTATTATTATTATTGTTATTATTATTATTATTATTATTATTATTATTATTATTATTATTATTATTATTATTATTATTATTATTATTATTTATTATTATTATTATTATTATTATTATTATATTATTATTATTATTATTATTATTATTATTATTATTATTATTATTATTATTATTATTATTATTATTATTATTATTATTATTATTATTATTATTATTATTATTATTATAGAGCTGAGGGTATGCGCGAACACTATCACTACCCAGAAGATAGTAAACTACCTAGGGATAAGGCTTGATAACAAGCTATCCTACTGGGCGCAGATACAATATGCAGCGACGAAAGCAGCCCAAATAACAGCATGGCTTAGCCAGTTAATGGCAAACATAGGCGGTCCTATGCAGAGTAAGAGAAAGTTGTTAATGTCGACAACACACTCCATACTCCTGTATGGAAGTGAGCTGTGGGCTGATGTTCTGAAAACGACACGCAAAAGAAAGCCCCTATCGGCAGTACAGAGAACGGCAGCCCTACGGGTAGCTTCAGCGTACCGCACGGTTTCTGAAGCTGCAGTATTAGTGATCAGTGGAACCATACCAATCAATCTTTTAGCACAAGAGCGCAAAACGTTATGGGAACTGAAGAAGGAAAACAATAACGACAGAATGACCAAGCAGGCGGTTCAGCTACAGACCCTGCGACGGTGGCAAGACCGATGGGACACTGACACCAAAGGCAGGTGGACAGCAAAATTAGTCCCCCACCTAGATAGATGGTATAATCGAGAATTCGGTGAGGTAAACTTTTACATCACGCAGTTCCTGTCAGGCCACGGGTACTTTCGAAAGTACCTTCACAAAATGGGAAAAGTAGAAAGTCCCGATTGTATCTATGGCGACGGACAGCTAGATGACGCAGAGCACACCTTCTTCCAATGTGCACGGTGGCAAGCGGAGCGTAACGCCCTTATATTAATAGTAGGCGTTTTCAACGTAGATCGCGTGCTTGATATTATGGTCAGCAGCGAAGAAAACTGGAAATGCATAGCCAGATGCGTTGAAAATATTCTACGAAAAAAGAAACGCGATCTGGAAGCTGCCGAGCTACCGGTGGAAAGTAGATAGTGGTAGCTTGGCTAGCTGTAGCGAAATAAAGCGCTGCAGGCAGCTGATCTTGACCTATAACTTGAATGAGGAAATGTGAACCTCGAAGGCAAGAAAGGCAGAAGCGGAGGCCCGGACGCGGGTTTTTACAGATGCTGGCTCACACAGCCAAATACAGGGACCACCCCGAAGTAATGCGAAAGCGGTTCCGGGGTGGGAAAAACTCCCGTATAAGAAGGAGGTGGTTTAGTCGGTAGGCGCTAGCAATAGGCGACAGCGGATCCCGACACACCGGTCAAGGGACGAACTTGGCTGACGGTGCGTAACAGGCATTCCACCTGACCTTTTCCGCAAAAAAAAAATTATTATTATTATTATTATTATTATTATTATTATTATTATTATTATTATTATTATTATTATTATTATTATTATTATTATTATTATTATTATTATTATTATTATTATTATTATTATTATTATTATTATTATTATTATTATTATTATTATTATTATTATTATTATTATTATTATTATTATTATTATTATTATTATTATTATTATTATTATTATTATTATTATTATTATTATTATTATTATTATTATTATTATTATTATTATTATTATTATTATTATTATTATTATTATTATTATTATTATTATTATTATTATTATTATTATTATTATTATTATTATTATTATTATTATTATTATTATTATTATTATTATTATTATTATTATTATTATTATTATTATTATTATTATTATTATTATTATTATTATTATTATTATTATTATTATTATTATTATTATTATTATTATTATTATTATTATTATTATTATTATTATTATTATTATTATTATTATTATTATTATTATTATTATTATTATTATTATTATTATTATTATTATTATTATTATTATTATTATTATTATTATTATTATTATTATTATTATTATTATTATTATTATTATTATTATTATTATTATTATTATTATTATTATTATTATTATTATTATTATTATTATTATTATTATTATTATTATTATTATTATTATTATTATTATTATTATTATTATTATTATTATTATTATTATTATTATTATTATTATTATTATTATTATTATTATTATTATTATTATTATTATTATTATTATTATTATTATTATTATTATTATTATTATTATTATTATTATTATTATTATTATTATTATTATTATTATTATTATTATTATTATTATTATTATTATTATTCATTCGTTATCTTCTTACCGTTTAGACGTGTTTTTGCGAGCTCTTACTTTTAAAGATATCTTTAACCAAACGTTCAAAATTAATATAAATAAATAGAAATTAACAGCTTTGATCGGCGTGCTCATACATCTGGAAGCGTGATAACGTGGATTACATCCTTTTAAAATACTTGATATTTAATTTAATTTTCAATATAAATATATATATATATATATATATGTATATTTGTTTAGAATTTGCTTCTTTCCTTCTTCCTGTTTTGTTTTTAGCGCAAACAGGTTTCTATAGAGCAAATTATTGTATTTACTTTTACAGCTGTTTTCACGCTACTGCAAAAACTCTAGTGCTTATAAAACTTTTCAATTCGTTGGTTCTATAAAATCAGGGCTGCAAAGTTTCTACAGTACAGTGTCTTTAAACAAAATAAACTGTTTTTCACTAAAAGCATTTAAGTTCATTTTTCTCCTTTTACTTTCATCTATATTGCAAAACTTACTATTAAACTGAAAATGATCTGCAATTTCCGAAACTGCGCTGCAAAAGGTGAATCAGACCGGCTGGTTACTTGCTGGTTGTGTGATTCATTTTTTCACATCAAATGTGCAGCGTTGACTGCGAGGATCTTCGATGCACTCAACGAAAGTAAGGGACTTCGTTGGTCATGTGAAGATTGCAGGTTTACAAACGTTGAGGTCTTTAAACTTATTAGACAATCTCGGAAAGGTTTTTTGGAGGTGGCTAAGGATCTAAAGGTAGCACAAGATAGACTGAGTGAATACGAAGATTTGTTTAAAAAGTTTAAAATTATGGAGGAAGCTTACAATTCTCCAAAACGTAAACGTTCAAACAAAAATCTTCGTAGTTCAGCTAAAACTACTGATATAGCCATGCCGTCACCCAATAATAATACTGTTCTACCTTCTACTTTAACTGTTTTCCCTAATGTGAACATACAGATTGAAGATCAATCAATTGGTGCTGTCAATACTGATCAAATGACTGATAATATCGCACCAACTAAGGTCGCTGCGTCAGCTGATCAGATTTCTCTTTCTGTTGAAGCAATACCAATCATAGAGGAAAGTGCTGATTCTCCTCGCGTTTCTGCCACAAAAAAAACTTACGCTGAAACTTGTATTTCCTCAAATGTGGTCCCTGCACCTTCTCAGATTACTCCGGTTTCTACAGGACCGATACCGACACAAGTATCGAACAGCAGTATCAAAGCCCCTGTTCATAAAGAACTTGTGATTATTGAGCCTGCAAAATCTATATTTGTTTCTCGTTTTGCAGCTGATACATCCGGTGAAGACGTGTTATTCTATAGAAACTCTAAGCTGAATGTTGTAAATAAAAATATCTCTGTTTACAAATTCAATTTTTCATACGAGCGAATTACGTCCTCTTTTAAAATATCTTTGCCTGGTGATCTTTTTCACAAGGTATTAGATCAAAAGTTTTGGCCTGACAATACGATGGTGCATGAATTTATTTCTAGACCTCGGCCTACAACTTCCTTGGCTACTTTTTCGGTTTTTAACAAGAATCAAAAAAACTAGATTGTTGCTTTCAGTTCCTTATCCTTTACCAAAACGTTCGTGGCATTAACACAAAACTAAATAATTTATTAATTTTGAGTCACAACCTTCACTTTAATATAATAGCTTTTAGTGAGACTTGGCTGAAACCTAACACTCTAAATACTGAAATTCTGTGCAACAAATTTAACATATACCGCAAAGATAGAAACTCCATTCCTGGTATTTGCTCTAAAGGTGGGGGTGTGTTGATTGCAGTCAAAGCGACACATTTCTCTGAAGAGTTATTTATTCCAGAATCCTTGGACATTGAATTCTGTTGTGTTCATGTTAAGTTTGGTTCCTTGAGCCTTTTTATTACATGCTCATATATTCCTCCCCTTTCTACCTTAGAAGTTTATAGCAAACATTTGGCTTCTATTAGTAAAGTTTGCTCAAAACTGCAATCAAATGATCATATTTTAATAACTGGAGATTTTAACCTGCCAAACGTTTCTTGGAACTGCTGTTCTGAAATTCCTGAAATATTTTTACCTTCGTCTGAAAGTTCATCCGATAATTACTTTTTAAACGAGCTCTCAATCCAAGGGCTATTCCAACTTAACTGCATTTTTAACAAAAATAATCGTTTGCTTGATCTGGTGTTTTTTGATGACAGCAATATCGCTTCTGTGTCTAAATCAGATCCTCTGGTTACACCCGAAGATTCTCATCATCCAACATTAGAAATTATTTTAAATTTTCCAAAACCATCTGCGCAGTATTCTGATTCTCAACCACCTATTGAGTTTAACTTTAAAAAAACAAACTACGTGATTTTGAAGAATAACTTGTCTAATATAAACTGGAATTCTATTCTAAATATTAATACAAATAGTTTATCTTCTCAGAGTCTTGATGATGCGGTATATGCGTTTAATAGAACGCTCAATGATTGTTTTCTTAAAGCTGTTCCGCAAAGGAAAGCCTCCTTGACATCGGGTCCGGTATGGTATACAAATGAATTAAGAAAAATGAGGAATTTGAAATCTAAATACTATAAAAAATATCAAAAAAACACATAACATATGTGATTTTGGATGCTATACCTCGATTAAATATGATTTTGGATGCTATACCTCGATTAAATACAGTTATCAACAGTTATGCAAACAATCCTATAATACCTACTTAACAAAAGTAAAATTAAACATCAAATCTGATGCTAAATCCTTCTGGAACTTTCTTAACACAAAACGCAAGATTGATTCCTATCCTTCTTTTATGAAGTATAATTCGGTTGAGTCTGATAATGATAATAGTATTTGCAATCTTTTTGCTGACTTTTTCAAGTCGACTTATTCATCATCGTCCTATGATTATTTAAGTTATCCTTTCAATATTCAATCTGGGGATATATATTTCCCAATAATTGACACAAACACAGTCTTATCATTTTTAAAAAATATTAAAACATCATATAAAAGTGGTCCTGATAACATACCTTCGTGTATATTAAAATACTGCTGTGAAGAATTAGTAACTCCAATCTCTTTACTATTTACTTCATCATTAAAATCCTGCTATTTTCCTGCAGCCTGGAAGCATTCATTTATCATTCCGCTGCATAAATCCGGAAATAGGTCTTTAATTGATAACTACCGTGGCATCGCAAAATTGAGCGCTTTGCCTAAACTTTTAGAGGCAATTGTTACATCACGACTATCGCATAGCGTTAAATCTTTAATGTCTCCTTTCCAACATGGATTCCTTTCTGGAAAATCCACTGTTACTAACCTTCTCGAATTTACATCAAAAACTATAGAAAACTTTGAAAAAGGCATGCAGACTGATGTCATTTACACGGATTTTAGCAAAGCTTTTGACGTTGTAAATCACAAACTACTGATCTTAAAATTACATCTTGTTGGATTTCCTTTACCGTTGGTAAAGTGGATTGAATCTTACTTAAGCAATAGAACACAATCTGTTCTTTTTAAGCTCAAGAAATCACACGAGTTTCCTGTTACTTCAGGAGTACCTCAAGGAAGTCATCTTGGGCCTCTTCTGTTTCTACTTTTTATAAACGATTTGCCATCTGTCATAATGCATTCCAGCATCTTAATGTTTGCTGACGACGTCAAACTCTTCCTTTCTTTTAAAAATGGTAATGACGCTGTATTTTTGCAAGCCGACATAGATCATCTTCATAACTGGTGCAAAACGAACCGTATGAACCTCAACATGAAGAAATGCAAGCATATGTCTTTCTCGCGCAAACCACCAATTAAATGTACCTTCAAAATTTGTGGTTATCCATTGGAGTCCTTAGATAGCTTCAATGATCTTGGAGTTACAATGGATCCTAAACTACGCTTTAATATTCATGTAAATAAAATAATAAATAGAGCAAATAGTACTTTAGGATTTATTAAACGTTGGGCAAAAGAGTTTAATGATCCTTTCATAACGAAAACCTTATTCACTTCCCTAGTGCGGCCTATCTTAGAATACGCTTCAGTTGTTTGGTGCCCAAGATACGGTTGTTACATAGACGACATTGAATCAGTGCAGAAACAATTTCTTTTGTTTTGCTTAAGCTATCTTTATTGTAATACTGATTTTCACTTACCACCTTATGAATGTCGGTTACAACTCTTAAATCTTCCGTCTTTAAAAAATCGGAGAATTATGATAAATGCTTGTTGGATTATAAAACTTTTACATGGCTATGTAAACAGTCCATATTTATTGAGTAAAATATATTTTAATATTCCTCTTCGTCCTAGAAGATCTTTTGAGTTACTCCACATGAACTTTTGTAGAACTAATTATTTGCAAAATTAACCTCTTAGAAGCGCTTGCGGTGATTTTAATTTTGTATCTGATGTTATATCCTTAAGTGAATCCATGGACTCAATCAAACATAAAATTATAGATTACCTGCAGTACCGTCGTTGATTATGTAAAGTTCTTTCAAACATATATCTGATGCATCTGGTGATTTGTAAACACATTAATATAACAATCTAAATGGACCTA